>CM051038.1:27089131-27436631 GCA_027627225.1 Congeria kusceri | reverse complement strand
ATGCAATTTGTGTGTTGTAATCTTTATTCTAAAATGCTAATCGCTGATATATAGACAGAGAACAACATTATCGTTGTAAATTACCCAATAAACAATGCAAAAAGTAGTCCCGATTCTGAGCGGAGCTTAGTAATATGTAGTTCTCAATACAATAGCATTTTTTTGTCAGATAATGTTAGACTCGAAATAATTTTCGCAGTATCTTTTTTTATCGACCAATAAACAACTCTTTGTCGTTCTGATGCGTGACTATTAAATCACTTGGGCTAACGCCCTCGTAGTTAAATACCTACGCATCAGAACTCCAAATCGTTGTTTATTGGCCGATTAACAACACTAAATCAAAAATTATTTATTAAACACAAATACATGTTCATGAGTTATTATGTATGCAGAAAAGCGCCGAAAGTTGGAAAATCAATTACAAATCATAACAAGGCTCTGGTCATGAAATTGGCTTCCCTTTCCAGATTACTTCATCACATGTCTAATCGTTCCTGTGGGTCGCCTCCCGCCAACATTTCATTACAACAATCATTACACAAACACTCAGCCAGTGTGTGGGTGTAATAGCAAGACCATTGCAAGCCCATCATGAGTATTGTACAAATAATACAGATTGCATTACCATAGCAACGGAAGTGCAGGAAAATCTAGATGACGTTGAATGCTTGGTAACTTTAGTTCAATTCCAACTCCTTCAGCACCTCCGGCACCAGAGATAATAATAAAGCTTCGTTGTCACAAACCTCTTATAACTCCTTACGTCGGTGGTGACCGTATTTGCATTCATGTGATATGAGCCATTTGTGTTCATGTGATATGAGCCATTTGTGTTCATGTGATATGAGCCATTTGTGTTAAATGTCCAATTATGGACACAATATGACTCAACATTTCTAATTGTTTTATACGAGTTGGCGATTGATGTTAATGCTGATTCCGTTGCTCCTGCTGCTGATGCTGACAAGTGTTAATCCATGAATAGTGGGTAGATGTTGTTTTGCCATCTTGTCCTCATTTATGACAGATGACCTCTTGGCTAGACATTACACAGCATAGCCTTACATTCAAAAGTAGGTAAACCTACAGCAGGGATCAGCCAACTTTACGAGTTATAATCTACCAGAGCTTGTGTTTGGCTGACCATCTCCAGAAGGAAATTTTATGGACTTGCTTTGAGCCTCCTCAGAAACAGCCATGTATCCACCCGTGGTTAAAAGTAGGTCATATGGAGAGCAGTTCGTGTTTTCTTTGATGCGAGAGAAATTTCGCATATCATCTCAAAACTAATGACAAGATAACAGACAATAAGAACAGTAAAAATATTTTTTAAAGCACCTCAGATTGTATTTTTTGCCTAAAAGACCCATTGGGAATTCGACTTACTTTTTTCCGAACAGTAATGGGCCACCTGTATTTCGTATCAAAGCTTCATAAATCGTTGAGCTGTTGCAATAATAACCACAATAGTTCTTTGTTATGTTTGCGCCCTTGCCAAAACGATTCTGTTTGGTACGATGCCACATGATAATTGTTAAGCTATAAATCCATAATGTTGACCCATCACTTTTTGCAGAATCGCATTCTTGGATCCCCGATCCCCGGTGACTACGGGGAATGAATATTAAAGTATGTGTTTTTACCTTATAAAATGTGTTCATAATTACGTTAACAAAATGGCGTCGATCTTGGATTCGCATTTGTATCAATCTAAAAATACATGTACGCAAATGTTATTTGCTTTTCTTTACGAAAGTACGACAGCTTTATTAGATATCGATGACGCATTGTATCACATGACAATTCAGTATTTGATAGGCACGGGGGGAATCACGTGACCTAGGATAGTACATGAGAGAAACAAAATGGCCGATATTCTCTCGATTTAGGACCCATTTGACGGCAATACTTACACTTCCAAATAAACTGAGGTGTGTCGTGGGCAAATCTGGCTTACTGCATGTGCGTAAAGTGTCGTCCCGGATTAGCCTGTGCAGTCCGCACAGGCTGATCCAGGACGACACTTCCCGCTTTTATGATATTTTCTGTTTCATGGAAGTCTCCTCTTAGCATAAATCCACTGTAGTCGGAAAGTGTCGCCCCGGATTCCACTGTAGTCGGAAAGTGTCGCCCCGGATTCCACTGTAGTCGGAAAGTGTCGCCCCGGATTCCACTGTAGTCGGAAAGTGTCGCCCCGGATTCCACTGTAGTCGGAAAGTGTCGCCCCGGATTCCACTGCAGTCGGAAAGTGTCGCCCCGGATTAGCCTGTGCGGACTGCACAGGCTAATCCGATCAGAGACGACACTTTACGCACATGCATTAAGCCAGATTTTCCATTGACACGCCTCAAATATTAATTGCAAAATACGCGCAAAGTGCTCGTGATACGAAACAGTTTGTTATGAAAAGCGTCCTTTTCTCTCAAATGTTCGTCATATCAGCTTGAAACACGATACAGTTTTCAGTGGTTCCGTACATTTTCGGAACGAGGTTATGCCCTGTTACTTTTGTTACAAAAGCGGGATTCTTTTCGAAATTTGATCACTTTTTAAAATCAATGCCTCCGAAATATATGTTTTGCAAAGTTTTAGTTCGCTAGTATGCGCAGTTCCCGTAAAAGGGACGATTTCGTCATGTATATATGAGTTCATGTAGCTTTGTTCGTAATTTCACATTATTTTAACGAGTTTGGTTGATGAATGACAGAAGATGTGAAACCTAAACCATTTATGTATTATGCTGCAAATAGAATACGTTATATATTTCACCGCAAGCAAGTTTTTTTTTTCTTCTACGTGCTTATTACATAGAAACATAAACATAATCGGTTTCAACAGGGAAATATCTAGGATCCGAAAACTTACAGGCTGCTGCTCGAAAGGAGCAGAGTCGAAAGAAGGACCAGTTTGTTGACATGCTCATGTGAATAAGTAAATCCATAGTTTTTATCAGTTAAATGCTTCTAATCAAGGTTTTTGTACATACTAGTAGTCTATTCATTATCTTTTGAACATTTGGCAAAAATATATTGTATTTTTTTCCTAAACGATATTCAACATTTCTGTGTTTATCAACCCAGCGGGGCAGCAGGGGGGAACCAAAAAGATATTCAACATTTCTGTGTTGATCAACCCAGAGGAGCAGCAGGGGGAACCGAAAAGATATTCAACATTTCTGTGTTGATCAACCCAGAGGGGCAGCAGGGGGAACCAAAAAGATATTCAACATTTCTGTGTTGATCAACCCAGAGGGGCAGCAGGGGGAACCAAAAAGATATTCAACATTTCTGTGTTGATCAACCCAGAGGGGCAGCAGGGGGAACCAAAAAGATATTCAACATTTCTGTGTTGATCAACCCAGAGGGGCAGCAGGGGGAACCAAAAAGATATTCAACATTTCTGTGTTGATCAACCCAGAGGGGCAGCAGGGGGAACCAAAAAGATATTCAACATTTCTGTGTTGATCAACCCAGAGGGGCAGCAGGGGGAACCAAAAGATATTCAACATTTCTGTGTTGATCAACCCAGCGGGGCAGCAGGGGGAACCAAAAAGGAGCGGGGTGAAGAACCCGGCTGTTTTACACTGGATCTTTCCCTTTATCCAGTCCTCGACCAACCTAGAAAATGGAGCGCTATATTTAGCGTTATTGCTTTCTAATCGTGTTCTTCCACTCAGCAAATTTATCTGAGCCAACAACTTTAAGTGAAATGGATTCTATATTTTAGAGAGGCTCTCCAGTCGAACCACGCTTTAAACACTTTGCCTAATTTGTTCTGCAAGTATCTTTACATAAAAGCTGTCTTTGAAGGAAAGGTGCAAACATATTAACCGCGTAATTCGCCAACTGGGGATTGCTGGAAATGAGAAAATTACTTCATCTCGCATCATAAAGTAGCCGCTTTTAATCTATACCATTAGAAAAATATAAAGCGACCCTCTCATAATAACATATTAATTGCGTCTTCTAGAATTTTAAGTTATGGCTATGTCTTAACGGGTTTATAAGAGCTCTTGTTTTAATATACGTACTGCTTAAGTTGTTTCAAGTGTCATTGAAGCAAGCGCGAATGATAGATGTAAGTTCATTTGGTCGCGGTATCTAATGATTATATAATGAGTAAATTATATTTCATAATAATTTGTATACAATTTATGCTTGTATCAGTATAATGATAATGATGGGGAGGAGATCAATGATGATGATGATGATGATGGTGATGATGATGATGATGATGATGATGGTGATGATGATGATGATGATGATGATGATGATGATGATGATGATGATGATGATGATGATGATGATGATGATGATGATGACGAGGAAGAAGAAGAAGAAAACAAATAATGATATTGTCGATTAACATTGGAATATAAATTTATTATTACGTAAATTTCTTCAAACACTATCGCTCTTACAGAATGATTGTTAATAAAGCAGCACTCCATGTCAATTAATTTTGAGTTTGTTTTCTCCAACAAAGCTCTGGATCGACACCTGTCTTTTAAATTTTCAGGCAAACGCTGTTCGCTCCCAACAGTAGAAAAACAAATCCAAAGTAGATAAACAAAACTGAAGAGACTTATTGAGCGGAAATGTGTGAAATTAAACCCAAGTTTTAAAGTGAACTCGAAGACGTCAACTCATTGATGAGTGCTGCAGTTCTGGCAAAATAGCAGCTGTGGTGTAATTTATGAACGAGAAATATCTAAGTGTTTTGACACAATGAGTTGGCTGCGAGCAAAGAGGTGAACTAGCTGTTTCCGCGATTTTATTTTAATCCGTGAGTAAAACGCACTTAACAGATGAAGAAAACCTATGCTAAGCAATGACGTTCACTCTAACGTTGTTTAGATGCGTGCGTACAACGTACGTATCTATATAATAAAGCAAAGTTTACACTATGAATGCCCGTTTAAAAATATCCGCTTATTTTTCAGTTAAGAACTTAACTTTAGAACGTACAATTCGTGTGTTTATAAAGTATAATCAGTATAATCCTGTTGCAAGCACTAGTATTGTCATACATGTGTGAATATTATCACAAACCAATGCTCAATTCCTTTATGTAGCACTAGTATTGTCATACATGTGCGAATACTATCACAAACAAATGCTCAATTCCTTTATGTAGCACTAGTATTGTCATACGTGTGTGAATACTATCACAAACCAATGCTCAAGTCCTTTATGTAGCACTAGTATTGTCATACGTGTGTGAATACTATCACAAACCAATGCTCAAGTCCTTTATGTAGCACTAGTATTGTCATACATGTGTGAATACTATCACAAACCAATGCTCAATTCCTTTATGTAGCACTAGTATTGTCATACATGTGTGAATACTATCACAAACAAATGCTCAAGTCCTTTATGTAGCACTAGTATTGTCATACGTGTGTGAATACTATCACAAACCAATGCTCAAGTCCTTTATGTAGCACTAGTATTGTCATACGTGTGTGAATACTATCACAAACCAATGCTCAAGTCCTTTATGTAGCACTAGTATTGTCATACGTGTGTGAATACTATCACAAACCAATGCTCAATTCCTTTATGTAGCACTAGTATTGTCATACGTGTGTGAATACTATCACAAACCAATGCTCAAGTCCTTTATGTAGCACTAGTATTGTCATACGTGTGTGAATACTATCACAAACCAATGCTCAATTCCTTTATGTAGCACTAGTATTGTCATACGTGTGTGAATACTATCACAAACCAATGCTCAAGTCCTTTATGTAGCACTAGTATTGTCATACATGTGTGAATATTATCACAAACAAATGCTCAATTCCTTTATGTAGCACTAGTATTGTCATACGTGTGTGAATACTATCACAAACAAATGCTTAATTCCTTTATGTAGCACTAGTATTGTCATACATGTGTGAATACTATCACAAACAAATGCTCAATTCCTTTATGTAGCACTAGTATTGTCATACGTGTGTGAATACTATCACAAACCAATGCTCAATTCCTTTATGTAGCACTAGTATTGTCATACATGTGTGAATACTATCACAAACAAATGCTCAATTCCTTTATGTAGCACTAGTATTGTCATACATGTGTGAATACTATCACAAACCAATGCTCAATTCCTTTATGTAGCACTAGTATTGTCATACGTGTGTGAATACTATCACAAACAAATGCTCAAGTCCTTTATGTAGCACTAGTATTGTCATACGTGTGTGAATACTATCACAAACCAATGCTCAAGTCCTTTATGTAGCACTAGTATTGTCATACGTGTGTGAATACTATCACAAACCAATGCTCAAGTCCTTTATGTAGCACTAGTATTGTCATACATGTGTGAATACTATCACAAACAAATGCTCAATTCCTTTATGTAGGCACACATACACGGAGAGAATTTTTTCATAACCGCAATGCAATCATATGGCGGGTATAAACTTATTTAGTGTATTACTTCAGTTTATCTTTAAATTAATTTACAAAATTTCTCGGGCGCAAAACAGAAACCATAATTTACCAGATTCTTTCAAAATTCGAACGTGGAATGGCCTCACAGACGAATATCTTCCGGGCTTCATTGCCACGTCCAGTCTAGCAAACGATTTCCCAACAACCATTTGACACAATGTGCAAAAGCCATCAACCATTGAAACCTTTATTAATCTTGCTTTCCTCTTTGTCACATTTCCTTTTACAACTTTCGGCGCTCCTCTGGTACAATCGTTAATGATGGTTATTTATTTAGCAACCGGTGTACCGCTTACAGCGCTGTCACGCGCTATTAACATGCGCGTGCAGGTATTGGGACACGGTTGACTTAGGACTCCCGATAAGCCCTGTGGTCACTGGAGCAAATAGTGACGGGACCTGTTTGATGGTCTAAGACCATCAATCCTCGAAGAGGGGACCCGGGTATAACAAGCGACCCAGTGGTCGGGGCATAGAAGACAGGAGTTTTCAATCTCGAAAATGCCTTGCAGTTTACCTATACCTAAGCTAAATGATTTGACAACGATGTATAATGCGTGAACACGTACATAAACTGTAGTAAAAAATGTAGTTCAAATGCACTGCGCGAGATTGCTTATACAGGATTTTGGTAAAAATGTAGTTCAAATGCACTGCGCGAGATTGCTTATACAGGATTTTGATAAAAATGTAGTTCAAATGCACTGCGCGAGATTGCTTATACAGGATTTTGATAAAAATGTAGTCCAAATGCACTGCGCGAGATTGCTTATTCAGGATTTTGATAAAAAATGTAGTCCAAATGCACTGCGCGAGATTGCTTATACAGGACTTTGATACGGTATGCAGTTCAAATACACTGCGCGAGATTGCCTATACAGGATTTTGATACGGTATGTAGTTCAAATGCAGGAAAAAAGTAAGAAGAAAATATAACCCAGGGCCAATCATCAACTTACCTTTTATACATTACGCAAACTTATGCCATGATGTGAAAAACAACGATCCTTATCACCTCGAACATGTACATGTACTTTGTATAATCACACCGTTTGCGCAACCGTTACATGCATACCGGTCTGACCCCTGACCCCAAGCGCTCGTGCCGTCCCGGTGCAAGCAATTACCGGACACGTGTCTGCTCTTACTCGGCGGCCATTAACGTGGTCTCAAACTGTAAGTGAGCAATGCAAGCTCATTAAAGGCCCATACAAGCCCGCTTATCTCCCCTTTGAAGTCCGACCACGTCTGGATGCCCACCATTACGCGACTGCTTTCAGAATCAACGGCCAGGAAATAGACTTTCGAGTGGCCAGATGTACGCATGCGCATATGATCCATTGCCACTTGTACTTTCTAACAAGCTGCGTGAATTAATTGTCAACGATTTCTGTTTTCGTTCCATTCGATACAATGTTCATGCACATGGAAATACACGAAAAAACATAATGTAAACATTTAGAAAAATGATGTGTTGTTGTTGCTGCTAATGATGAAAAGCCTTTATAATAAAAAAAAGTTAACGTCTTGTTATTTAACAACACCGATTCAACACCATTCAGTCAGCATGTGTGTTGCTCATTTACAAGGTTTGCAACCGGTTTAAACCATGGTTGACTTTTTCAGCTAGTCCGTATGTCAGTACGAGTTAATAACGAGTTGCAGAACGTTGTCATGCTTGCAGTATGACTATTTATATGTAAACACGTGTATTCCAAAAGACAAACAAGCGGAAAAGAACCACGTACACTTAGTATGCAGCTAAAAGCTAGATATTGCCATTCGTACTGAATATTGTCCACCTGTTGCGCCTTGTCAATCACGAGGCAGTTGTAGTACACGAGGATATTTTTTGCTCACATATATCTGATCAACGGTAGATATAAAATGTACTTTCTCACAAACATGGGCAATTAGTTTCTAATTCGATAAAATTTAGCGCTTGGGAAACAGGTTGCTTATCTTTATTTACTTTTTTATATCGAATGAAATCTTATCGTATATAGATCTACTATTTCCATAGAATATGTATTCTTACGAACGTTGTCGAAGTGTCCCGATTGTGATGATTGACAGGGCATGTCACGTGATCTCCTGACTTCGTCCATTAGCAAGTACAGCGTAAAACGTTGAGGAAATACAGAGGTATAATTAGTAATGTATTAGACACGGGGTTAATTATGATAATTAATAACCATTCTTACATTGCGGTCATGTCGACCCCGGACCGTCCTAGATTACATAGAATAACGATTGTTGCTCCACATGTTACAGCACAGTTCTACTCACCTATTGACAGTAGCTGTTTTGTTCATATCTTTAAGATTACCACCATTTTTGATAATTAGCCTGTGTACTGGAAATTCGTATTTTTACTTATTTAAAATTATTAATGATATGTTAAATATATTCCAAGCAAACATAGCACTGCCAGGATGATTTCGACTACTAGTGGTATATTTTGGATTTCCACTACTACAAAGAAATAACCTTATGTTTAAAAAATACAATTTAAACGATATAACTAAGATTTTTTTCTTTTCTTCCTATAACAAACTCCTATTTTCCAATTAACTGAAGAAAACCGAAATGATTTCAATACAGTATAGAAAACATTTCAATTATAAATATTCTCAAAGATTTCATGGCATGTACGAATACTTTCGAATGTTGGATAGCCGAAAACCTGCACACACCCCACCCCCCTCCTATCGCTCCCTCCCCCTCCCCCGAGCTCCAGAATGCAGTCAGCTGACAGTGGCACATTCCTGCTATCTGCTGATGATTAGGTAGTAATTAGCGCTAATGGAACAATGGACGTGGGTCTATAATAAACAATTACTGACCATCCCTGACAAGATGGCATCCGACAGTGCGGCCCGTTATGTCAATAAGTTAGGGCAACGAATTCTGGGTATTCCATGTTTAATATACATATCGCCATCTGTAGAAGCAACTGAGTAAAATGAGCCCCATTCGTGTACGGCATTTGCAGGATTAAACAACATACCGGTGCATGTGTGGATGCCGTACTGGATGGTCTGAGAACTATATGTCTACCTGTAACGTTATGTATGCATTTTGCGTATTTACTGCAACGCACGAAAATGGAACTTACACATATTTAATTGGTTATATATGAATCTGTTACTTAACACCAAATACTTGTGTTAATCAACCTGCTTTTTACGTCAGAGATTGTTTAAATCACGAAGCGGATGACGTTGCCCCCGCGCACTTCAAAATTGTTGTGGTTCGATGACTGGACACTAGACAATGGTTCAGTTTATAGTCACAGGGTCTTTTATTTTTGTATTTCATGTTTTCTTTTAAAAGCTTGGTATTTCTTACTAGTCAGCTTTTGTATGTTTCCATTGTACGACGTGGCTTCCATACTGCTGTTTTTATTTGAAAACCCACCATTTCTAGACGTAATGCATGGAATAAACTAAAAAATCATATTTTAATTAATTTCTAAATTGTCTATGTCACAGTACATTAATATCCCCAGGAGACACACCAGTAATAGCCATTTAAACCATAGATAGATAAGCTAATGAGTCCTTCTTTCTTAATTGTACTATTTAAAGGGACTTATTCGCAGATTATTTAATGTTTTACAATATGCCCTTAAATGTATAAACTGGAAACGCTAAAGCATCCGAACTAAATACCTCAATTAGAAAAGCTTCAAAAAAAAGAACAACATTATGTGTTTGATAAACACATATGCCCCCGGTTGGTGCTGGGTAGCCCATTTCTTAGTCCAAATTAGGTCAAGGTCAAGGTAAAAGCGAGATTGGGTGATATGGGTGGATTGGGAACGGTCATAAGTAAAAACTGTGTAAATTTCCAAGTGTTGTAGTAAGCGGTGTTGGTGCTAGACGAAACGGTAAAATCAAGTTAACCAAGAAATTGCACTTTTGAATTAGTATAAGTCCAAATTAGTTCAAGGTCAAGGTCAAAGTGATATTAGGTGATATGGGTGGATAGGGAATGGTCATAAGCAACAACTGTGTAAGTATCAACTTGATGTAGTAAGCGGTGTTGGTGCTAGACGAAACGGAAACATCTACTTAACCTTGTCACGTGTCGCCACCGGGGATCGAACTTACTACCTCCGGATCAAAAGTCTGACGGGAAAACCACTCGACCAATATGACTTATAAACATGTACGTGTAATTTTCACTTTATGTAAGTGATTCGCGTGTTTGCAACAATTTCAACGAAAACAACAGAAGTACTCCAAATATTCAATCATTTCGCGATACAAACGCTTTATAATTGCATCCATTTCAACTAATCATTCATCAACGAAACGTTATTTTCAATATATTTCTATGTCAGTAGAGCTATTTGGCTTACAGGTCCCTTGAATATAGAGAGCCGACGATTCCCGGTTACTTAGATATCGTCCTAGCACTGCGGTATTCAAGTGCTCGCTCGGTCCTCGAAAGAACTGGCTCTTATGAAGTGTATTTCTTCAACTTACAAAGCCCTCGCGCGCCGTCATTTTCTTGCCATAACTCTTGAGGAATATGAAGCCGAAATTTAATTGCGAACAGCTGCTAGTAGTTAAATGTTCTTGAAATTTATCGTCAGTATAACAGTTATATTTTTAAAAGCGTCGAAAAAAATCTTCGTGTTAGAATTTACGGCTACCAGCAGCATTTGCTGTCAAAACTGATGGGTAATAAAAGTGGTTTTAGAAAACGTTAATTGCAGCATATAAATGGCACTTAAAAGCAACATTAAGGTTTTCATACCCGTTTAATGGTGACTAAATAAATATATCTTAATTGACATATTTTGTCGGATTTTTTTTTCCGTGAACTACGCGGGTGTTTAAAATAGTATTTCGTGCATAAAAGGGCGACGTTTTAATAATAACAAATTTACCTCGTTTTAATATTTTAATATCGAATAAACTCTTGAAACATAACACTTATGTAAAGCCTGAATAAACGGTTGAAGAGAAAGCAATACGTTCGTGCTTTATTTTTGAATTAACCAAAGCTTTTGAACTTTACAAAAAAACTAGAATCACCGTTAATTTATTAAATAATGCTTTCTATTTTAAAAAAGGGAAGTCCAATCATTCCCAAAATACAGTAAAGAAGATTTACTTAACAATGGTGATTTGTGTTCATAAAATTTTCTTATTTTTGGTAGTTGTTTTAATAGATATAGAAATAATAATAAAAGAGTTGTTTTAATAATATGATTGAAACTATGTAACAATAAGCGTTCGTTTTTTCTGAAGAACTTTAGAAGAATGGTTAGGTAAATCATTTCATTGTAAGGTCCGCGGCAAAGTAGCAGTGTCACAGACCGCTCATTTGGTTTTCTCTACTGTCATTTTGACTAATAAGAACAGAATGTACACTCTGCTGAAGAAACTTAATCAAATTAAAGAATCAAGAGGCCGTGTACTATTCCCTTATAAACTGAAAACTATAGTTGCATGTTGGATAATGAAATAATTATATGGTTGTACAGACAAATTAACAACATAATCAGAATGCGCTAATTTTGCAGGGAAAATTACTAGCATTTTTGTAATCGGTTAAAAGCTACCGTTGCCCCCATAGTTTGTCATAAATAGATGTATGTTCCAACACGATTGAGAGGGAAACCTATGAGGACACGAGTTGACTTAGTACTTTGTTCAGGTACACGGAAAAGGACATGCAAGTTTTCCGTTCGAGTATCATGATCAAATAGCAACTACATCTAACAACCACTAGGGTAAGGTCATACGCGAAATGCGTTAAATAATATCTTAATATTTAAATATATAATTTATATTGCACAATTATGTGATACATAACACAATTGTATTTAAAACCTTAATTTGAAGCATAAACTGATCAAAACTTGAGGACAGTTCTAAGTTTGTCTAGGAATAGTTCTGGTTTTCCATCCTTTTACACAGACGGCGTACCTTTGCTGATTCAATATCTTCCTATTCATTATGTACTACCCATATTGCAACATTGTTTGCAGCAACAAATGTTAGAAATTATTATTTATTTACATTCTACGCTTGTGACGAATTAGTTAATTCATTTTCTTTCTCCGTGCAATCACTGATGTGCACTTTGGGTCTACACTGTTAGTCTAAACAGAAGCGGGACATATCCAGGGCATAACTTTGAATTTAACGTGAATAAAATATTTAATACAAGTTGGATCGTTTAATGTTTCATGCATACAGATCGGAAGACAGAAGAGTCTGGTACATCCGTGTTGTCCAAATATAGTGTATTCCAGATTAAAGTACCACCCTGTACTTGGTGTACCAAACCGCATAGATGGCACATTTGGGAGTATACATTTATTAATCATGTACACTATATTTCATACATTATAAGAAACGCAATTACGTTATATTCAAACATGTGAACTAATATGTATGGTAAATATTTTCTTTTTGTTAAGTAGTCGTCTTTGGTAAGCTGTACAAAGATCGTCATAATGTACTATTTCTGCTATGAGCTTACATCATTATAAGTAACTTATAATTATAGAATGTATAATCATAATGAACACGCGCGGTAAATGTAAATGGTCCTATTCTGTTATTAACAGTCACAAAAACAAAGTACTACAAAAAAACACCTACAATTTCTCGTTTTATCCTCGGCAAAATAATATATATGCACGACGTAATTGCGAAGTAGAACTAATTAGGTCGAAGCGAAGGCAGGCGCCATTTTCTTAAACATTACTAAGCTACTAATTGGCTGCTATTTGCTTCTCCGAGAGAGAAATATGACGTTAGAAAGAGATGAGACGGAAAATACATCAGTCACAATATTATATTATGGTGATGCATTGCTGTGTCGTTCTGTGTTTTTGTTGTACACGTTTCGAGTGAGTAGGTCGAGCTCGAGGATTTTTTTCTGAAAACAAACCAATAGTTAATGCCTTTTGCAAGAGAAAATATTACACTGTTATTAGTGTGGTTTTTTTTTCACAATAAGGATAGACTGACACAATAAAAATCTCATGGAAAACAGCAATGTCGCCGATTTTATAAATTATGTAGTTTATACTTTAACAAAACTTATAGTATATCTATTATTAAAATAAGTAACCTTTGTTGATGGTGTTTTGTTGTTCTTTTTTTTTTTCTTAAATTAATTAAAACAATTAACTTTCATTTAATTTCTTGAACGCTCTATTTTTTCCTATGTATTTTATTGTGAAAAAAATATATGAGGCGTGTCGCGGGAAATCCGGGCTTCATGCATGTGCTTAAAGTGTCGTCCCGGATCAGACTGAGCAGTCCGCACTTTCCGCCTACAGTGGTTTTATGTTTAGAAGAGACTTCCTTGAAACAGAAAATACTATTAAAGCGGAAAGTGCCGTCCTGGATTAGCGTGTGCGCACTACACAGGCTAATCCGGGATGACACTTTACGCCCATGCATTAAGCCTGGTATTCCCACGACACGCCTCATTATATAGTGTTTAAAACAAGGACTCTTGTACAGATTGCAAACAAACAGTTGGTGATAAAGTGCCACCTTTGCAGCAATCTTTTGGCATTAGCCGTTTGATGATTGAAAACTCTATTGTTACGCTGTGCAGTTCTAAAAATAAATTTTGCTTATTTTATTACTAAGGCCAACAAATTTATTGCCTTTAAATGGCTACGAAATGGTGAGGAAAATTTTCTGTTGTCCAATTAAATTTAATAGCTTTTAAACGTATTTTCGTATACTAGAATTTAAATAGAGTAATTGTAATTACAATGTACTTGTTATTAGTGATTATAGTTTGCAAAAAACTTATCCAGGAAATAAATGCATTTCGCAAATAAATTTTGAAATTCATTTTTATTTAATTTTAAGTTAACTTGGAAAGCATACGAGGATGGCGTCGAGTAACTTTCTCGATTTCACAAAATCATTCCAGCCATTACATGAGACACGTGTTCAATGGTAGGTTCAAATTGAGACTGAAGGTTTAAGCCAGAATCCATCACGGGGGCTGAGTGGTTAATCCACCGTCGCCAAGACCGCTGTCTAACACTTTGCGGAGCTTTAGGGATCGCTCCAAATATTTCTTGGGAAAGTTTCTGTTTAATCTATTTAATCAAACTAAAGTCAGTCGGGTAATTAGATCTGTAACATCAGATTTTCAAGTTCCTGTGTTGCCTTGCGAGCTCCCGCGACGGCATGCGGTTTCACGCTACGTTCTCACAAAATCTCGTGGAATCTTGCCGCTAGGGGGCGCAATGCTAACACATCCGGTGCGGATAAGGAATACTTATTACGTAATCGCAAGCATATTTGATGGTAATCTTTTGACGACAAATTTGCAGCTTACGATGCACACGGCGATTGTTCCTCTCTGCGGCGGGCTTATCAGTCGCCTGTTCACAATGTGTGTGCGAGGTGAGCGCGGGCGATGATAAGATTAATGGAGGCGCGGGCATCTGTCTTGTACCGTCTGCGTCTGTGTTCAGTCCGACGTTAACAGCAGACGTTATGCAAGATCGTGGGCGTGATCTAAAGAAACTTCTCAAATATATTTTACCATATATAAAGAGGAAAATTTCAGTGCTGTTAAGTAAATGTTAATATTCATGTTTATATTTTTCAAAACACATCCAAAATGTTAATACGTGATACGCATTTTCTATACGGAACAAAGATCTACGATCTCGTATAAATCTCTTACGGAATAATACCATTTTTGGAAGTATATAGATTTAAGGATAACAATAACGTTACTTGAGATGCTTTGTGAATATCACCCATCTTAATACGATATAACATCAGATATTAGTGAACAATATGATCTTATTTGAAACGACATAATAATATGAGAAACGTTTTGTGGACATTATTATTATTATTATTATTATTATCATCATCATCATCATCATTATTATTATTTTACACATGTCTGAGTGTCCATTAGATTAAATTAACTTAAACGAAACTTCGAAACTCATATACTCGTATGACAAAAATAGTTTTATCATTGTTCACATGTGTGGACTAAGTAATGCTTACTATTTAGTGACCGTAAAGACAGGAACGTATTAAACCAAAATGACACTATAAATATAACACAATTTTAAGAACATAAAATAATTTTCGTTGAAAAACTATTTGCCAATTACAATAAACGTTCTTTAAAGTAAGTCTTAATAAAATACTTTGTTATGTATTAATTAGTGGTGTGCCTTTGAGCAGTCAATGGCGTTTTACTTCTTTATCATTTGAACTGTGTGTCAATTCCTATTATATGTGAAAGTTGACGAGGACAAGACTGCATAATCACTAAATCTTGGCGCCCATGCACTCGAAATTCCTCGTCGATTTCAAAAAGAAATCTCAAAATCTGAATTGCCTTGATTCTAATGCCCGTTATATGGTCAAGCTTGTGCGAAATGAAATCTCCAAATCTTCGGAGACGTTTTATGCCTTTTAAAACTTCAAGTAGCAATTGTTATCTATCTTTATTGCCTCTACAAACGGTCACGGTTGGTAACCGAAGCCCATTGTACCAGATGGTATCTCACAAGACACGGCGGGCGATGCCGATAAGCCCTGATAAGCCCCGCCGACAATAACTACGATCATGACGTGTATTGTTCGGATAAAATGTTCAGTCATTGTAAACTGACTCCGTGAACATTTTCAAATTCGGACTTTTTTAGCTTATTATTTGAAATAGGTTAAAAGCATTTTCTTGTTAAATTAATCAAGCAAATCTTCAAACAAACACTATATCTTATCCCATTTAACCCATTTATTTTCTCTGTGTGAATCTTCAGATCATAAAGAATAACACACACACCGATAAGCCTTTATGAAAAGTACGAAAATATGTTCCTATAAAATGGGGTTCACTAGTGGACAGATGAATGTAAACAATTATGTCAAACATTTCGCATATACTGGTTATTTATTTGAACTAATATAAGTCTAATCATATGCGTTATTTTTTCACAAGAAAGTTAGCACCACTTTAATTGTTTTATAATAATTCCAGGTAAAATATTTTTCTATTCTGTAAATATATTAAATTACCTTTTTAAAAACTTAAGATCTTATTATACATTTATGAATTTTGTGTCTAGTTTTGTCTCGTTTATATATCAGATAAACAAATGAAGTTTGCATTGTTAATTATTTATTACTTGCTCATCATAGCTAGTTCGCAAAATAATAAAACTTAGTAGCTAACTCAAATTTTGCAATGTCAATGTATAAGATAAGACTTTTCGCATTGATTTTCAGTTTTTTATTATTTTATGTTTTATTCACAAATGTCTAGTTTTGAGATTTTTATGCATGCTATGGAATTATAAGCTTTTGTCCGTTGTTGGTTTTGTCTCCGAACTAGAAATGACTGTGTAAACATTCCGATAAAGTCTCGGCATCCTTAATGAAATCACCCCAAAACTCGCTTGACATTATGTGAGATTTTATTTCCTTATTTACAAGAACAGCTGAATCAGAAGTAAATGGAATATAGAAGTGTCCATCATGTAAAAATAAATAGTATTTTATGAAATGAATCATACATATAACACAATAACACAGTTATTACACATTCAACTCACCGAATGTACACACA
This sequence comes from Congeria kusceri, assembly GCA_027627225.1. NCBI lineage: Eukaryota > Metazoa > Mollusca > Bivalvia > Myida > Dreissenidae > Congeria > Congeria kusceri. The sequence goes on along the minus strand of CM051038.1, from coordinate 27,419,559 downwards.
ATAAATAAAATGACGTCACGCACGTTTTAATGACGTCAGTGCGACGGCAAAGACCACGCTCCCTCCATCCTCCACACGGAGAACGCGTAACTGAGTCTTTCGTGTGCCACGTAATTACAGCTGGACATTTTGGAGTCGGAGAGAATGTCATCATTGCGTAACACTTGGTACAGGAAGTCAATGTATCTAGTGGCCAGCTTTAGCGTTTGGATTTTACTCAGTTTGTCAGATGGAAGAGTTGGAATAATAGTTCTGAGCTGAGTGAACGCGTCGTTTAGCGACTGTGTCCTCTGCCGCTCGCGGACGTTGGCCAAGCAGCGCTGCGTCTGCAGGTCCTCTATCGAATGTGGTCCCTTCCGGCGCTTCTTGCTGCTCTCTGACTCCTCCGACCCCGTCGGCGAGGAGATGTTCTCCAGGCTGTCGCTGCGGTGGCTCCCCAACTTCCGTTTATTGGGCTGCGAGCGGCCTTGGATGGACTGAGAGTCGCTCTCGTCACTGAGGCTGTAGTCGTGGCTCTCTTGTTTGATAGAAAAGTCCAACTGCTGCTGCGCAAATGTGAACTGCTGCAGCTGCTGATGAGAGCTGTGGTGGTCCATCATGTCCGACAAGAAGTTCTGTTTGGTGAATGACGGAAGCGCGGAGATGTTGTCGTTTGCTGAAGAGATGTCTGGACTCCTTTTTTCAGCAAGTAGCTGATGATCTGGAATCATAGTTCACTTGATTTCACTTTGTTATGCACAGTGTCACTACTCTACTTAACTATCCGTGTGTGATTTTTTCGCACTCGATATGTGAAGTCTAAATCCACTAACTCACTATTATACACTGTCTGATTCTGAATGAATACACAAGTCTTGGTATGTTTCTTATTATCACTAATTATCGACGGTACATCACCAATTTAACATTTCGTAGACGATTGTTATTAAATTGGAAACACAACTGCTCTGCAGAACGTAACTAATTTTAGCAACATATGCTTTAAATAAGCTCCCGATTTTCTGAAAGCGCTAACAAAGTGTTTTCACGCTTGATAGGTTTATGAACATATGACTTTTTGTAAGACTGCCAGCTTCTTACAATGATAACCGAGAATTTATAAGCCAAATCGTCCAGCACAAAATGTGGGCGGGGCATACCTGGAAACTTTTCACCCGCCAATTGAACAGAGCCACTAAAGCGCATGCGCGTTGCGCTTTGTACTGCCAGTCACAGAAAAAGCAGGCGTGGTCATGAAAATGTATGGTCTCTCGAATTTCTTAGCGCCCCGTCGTTCAGAAGCGCCTGCTGATAAGCCATTATGCTTTCTCCCGAGAAGACAATCAAAGCCCGAAATGATGGTAAACTATTCAGCGTACAATATTCTTTCCTTCCCCTCATGATTTTGATAGGAGCTTCTTTTTTAAATTAAGTAGACGTTTCTGTGAAGACATTTACCTTTCAGTCCGATTCCACTTTGTAACTTAAAAATGCATACAATTGAAAATAAATACAATGTGTTTTACTGCATTTAAGTAATATATTTGTGTTTTACTACACGTAAGTAATATATTTGTTATAGTCTAAAACTTGTATACCAAGTTTATAATATTGTTCAACTATATTGGCTTAATTTTAGCTTATTAATTCATTTATTATGGTCTTAAAAATTGAACTTATTCTTTAAACTTAACTAGTTGCATCTTTAAAACTAACTAAAATAGCTTGATGATTAATTTATATTTTCATAATATTTGTTGCTATACAAGCTGTGCATCAGCCTCTGACTTAGTTAGCAACATAATTTATATTTCATTAATAGTTTAACCATTGCTATGTCCATCCCTTATTGCCATAGTATATCATTGTGCACATTATATATTTAAACATTAAATAAATACAGATAATTAACATTTTATATCAGAAATTTTTATAACAGCATTTAATTTGGAGAAATAAGAGTCATTTTTTAAGGTGCACATTCTAATAATAATAATAATAATAATAATAATAATCACTTTATTTTACGAAGGTGACATATAAGACATAGTATTGTCATGACAAAAACATACCTTATTTTCATATGGCCTTCATACACATTCACACATTCAAACAAAGTCACATTTAACATATAATTACAAAACAACCACACAGTAAATGTAATAATGATAATAATAATGATAATGGCAATAATAATAATAATAATAATAAAATAATAATAATAATTTTCTCAAAAATAAAACAATTACAAAGCATCGACATAAAAATAGAAATTATGCACAATGCATTGATACACTCATAATCATCGTATGTATGACATAATATAAAAATGCATGAAATAAAATCATTCGTTTGCTTAAAAATTAACTTGGAATGATTCTGTGAGATTTTTAATTACACCATATATTAAACATTTATGTGTTGAGGGGGGGCGGGGGTCGTGGGGTATGCGGGTAGGGGTTGTAAACTCTCCCACATCGAACTGTCAATTCTGATTTTGCTTGCGTCAATTAAGTTTTTCTTTTGTTTTTGCTTCAGTTTGCATTTGTAAATTTGCTAATATTACTGTTGTTCCATTAAAAATCGCGAAATCGTATTTAGAATTAAGATTTTACTTGCTTTTAATCTGCTAGCGTAGTTAATGGACTCAATCACAATCACACACAAACAACGCTGCATCTACCGGTGCAAATCACAATATCGTTCAAGGAAAATAAACCGACGTTTCCGTAAAAACGTAACACCACTATTCTGGAAAAGCGAGCTGTGCGAACACCATTTCGCATGCAAAGTGCTACGTGTTTATTTTCTCACCTGTCTTTTCAAAAAACGTTTGTTTACCGAGTAATTATAATCGGCACCTCAAGAGGACTGTTAGTAAACATTCTGACGTTTAATAGCCGTTAAATCCCGTTGGAGGCAAAGGATGTCCGCGATTGTTCTGTCAATAAACGCGCGCTACGAACACCTTCTGGGGTATGGGAACAAACAGCCGAAAGGTTGTTGTGAACTTAATTGTTCTGTAATTTGCTTGTTAGAACTCTTAAATAGAAATGAATAAAATCATAATCCTAGACATAATGAAATCTCGTCAAAATATGCATTATACAGATTGTAACACTTCAACAAATGCGCTAAAATCAGCAAATCCACTGTTTCCATAAAAAAGGTCTTGTTTTCTATCTCAGCTTTAGAAAGATAATATTTCGAACTGTGAACCTATCTCCGGTATATAGTATTCCGAAAATCAGCATTAGAAAGTGCATGTTCTCCGCAAACTGTTCAGCATTTATCACAACAGAATATCTGTTATTCATATTAATTAACCGTTATAGTAACTTACCGATAACGAATTATATATACTGATATGTGTCGATATTGTCAAAAACAGGCTATTTACAAAAAATGCACGTTACATCTGTATGTGTTTTCATAATTAATTGTTTCATTCAAAACAGAACTTGCTTAATAATCTCCGAACTTTAAATAGTTTTGGTCTCTTTATATATTTTTAATTCAATGTTTCAGTATTCATGGTACACCATTTAGCGCACATGTTGTTGATTTAGCGTTTGACATCTTTATAGAAAGAAGCATGCATCTGTGGTGCATCGTTGTTGTTTAAAAATTTTACACGATATAAGAAGGAATGTATGTTACAATCAAGTTGGTGTGTGTCCATCACTGAGATGTATGGCGTACCCTTTGGGTCAAAAGTACGTATATGCACGGCATTTAAATATAGATGTAACTTTTGTTATAAAATTGTAACCGCAGTTACATTTAAAAATATAAAGCTGCAGTAATAATTTATACCAACAGTCATAAAATTTGGCAATCATCATAAAATTATAACCGCGGTTACATTTTTCTGACCAAATGCTAAACTTAAGTTCTAAGTCTGTTTGGCGAATAAATTGCGTCTTAGATAATGCCTTTTTGTCAAAATTGCATTTATTTATTTGAATATGATTTTTTTTTTTATAAAAACAATTAACATATCCATATTTGAAAAAGTAAATTAAACAGAACAAAAGTGTAACTGCTGTTATAATTTTATGACAACTGTCATATCTTTTTTACTTTCGGTATTCATTGTAACTGCAGTTATATCTGTAAATGTAACTGCAGTTACAAATTTATGACTGCAGTCATAAATTTTTAACTGCGGTTACAATTTTATAACAACAGTTACATCTATATTTAGCTGTCGTGCATATATGTATTTTTGACACAAAGGGTACGCCATAGAGATTGTCAGAGGAAAGTACTACTCGGTAAATACAAAACAACGTGCAGACATGCTTCTTAATCAATACCTTGTAAAGGGAACACAGCCTGAATTAGAGCACGTTTGATGTAAGTTTATTAAAACAGCCTTTGAAATGGATACCGGGACGCACATGTTTCTGCAACCCCGTCCATTTCATCTAGGGAAACTGGTCAAGGGCTAATAAGCCATGGGCGGGGTGACGCGCTTTGAAAGCTGTCAGGGCGCCCGAGTCGGAGAAAATGTATATTCGTTCAAGAAAAACATAACATCTTTAATCTCGGTGCTGATCAAAGCGTTTGATGATTTTATATCAGACCAATTAGCGGAAAGCAGTAAACATCGCAGTCTTTTTACGGCGGGTTTATTCGAAGGTCATAATTTGAGATAAATCCCCACAGGTTTATGCAGCATAATCTCTCTAAACGTATAAACAATATTTTAGGCGATTAACTGTAGGATGAATCCTAAGAGTGACTTATCTACGTTTATTGGATCATAAATAAGGAACATTTAATATTTTATCAAGTAAACCCACAGAGAGTGTGTGCCTTCATAAGTTATAACCCCCCTATAAGTTTGATGCATGCGTGTTTTATCCATACCAATATAAAAGTTAAAATAATAGTTTTAAATTATTATTTTGTATAATATGATTTTTAGAACCAAGAAATTGCTTTCAGTAATCGGCGATTTAGCAATCGCCTGTGTAGTTTATAGAATTTATTAAATCATCTATATACCCGGAACAAGTTTATTGTAATACTTGTGTATATATGTAGGCTTACAGCAGTTAGATTTTAAATAGTTCGAAAAGTTATAAGACTGTATTCAGGGGCGTAGCTTGGGTTCAATAAACGTATATGCACAATAGGCGGAATCTACAAAATGACGCTGAAAGCGATAATTTGGGCCAGGAGTGTTTATACTCGTTTGTGGCTACAAACAACTAACTGCAGCTAAACCCCAATTCTAATCGACTCGTTAAAAAAATGAAGTATCAACACAGCCAAGAAAGATCCCCTCACACCCGTCCCTCCTCTTGTTTTGATTGCATTTTTGGCATATTAAATGTTCATCTCTGGAAAAAATATATAGGCACGTGTATTACGAGTATTGCAAAGGTAGGTTTTATAGTAAAAAAACTGATAATGTTGTTCGCTTCCGATGTGTGTTTAACTCACACATGTTATGCTTAAAGGTCATTTTCACAAATTGGCAAATGGACTTTTTTTTATTGATCACCGATTCGAAAAAGAACACTACACTATATATAAATTGGAAAGAAATGGAACTCCTGACACAGAATATGTTCGAAATAATCTGCCTTTTATGAATAAACATGAATTGAAATGGCAAAAAAATATATAACGCTTGCAACGCTTTTCGTCGATATTTTTTAAAACACGTGTATTGACGTGTACAGAGCGTTAAAAATACATGCCATCAGATGGAAGCCCTTATGGCCAAGTGATTACTGGCAGATCTTTGTTTGGAGGTCGAGGGCTCCCCGGAAGAGGATTTTTTATGCTTTTCTTCACAGAGAGTATTTGGATTTGTCGGGTCAGATGTTTTATTAATTAAATTAAGACATTTTGTTGTTGTTTTTTTAAAGTACCAAAATCTGTGGGTAAATCTCTTTAAAGCCCATCGCGCACTTTGAGCGTCACCTCCTAGGTTCCAGGTGTGAATCTTGGCGCCCTCTTGTAAGGGCTTTACATCAGGATAAGCCAATGAAGGCGCGAGGGACAAGTGCCCTTCACACGTCCTAGGGGACGAGATTAGGGGATTGGCGGCCCCTAAAGTGGGCCCTGAAGTGGCACAGTTCTTACATACTTATCTCAAGAGACTAGCGGTAATTTAAATTTCCGTTTATGTCGAAACAGGTTAAACACGTGTGTTTTATATGGGTTGATATTTTATAATTTGCTAATATGTTAATTCGTGTAAGTGTGAAAAATCACGCTTATATAATCTCTTTAATCCAAAATAGTCGATTTGTTGAGAGTGCATATAAACGAAATCAAATGAAAAGGGGCATATGTACGTACAGTGCTGAGATTACCGTCTGCACTATTTGCTCAAATGGTTGCACTGTTTTGCAATGACAGCACAATCCTCATTTTTAAGTTTGCCAGTGAATATATACGCATTCTGAAATTTTACTTTTTTAAACACAAATTTTTGTTACACTATGCTTATGTCATCAAAAGAAATTCTATATTCTAACATTTGCTAAATACTATATTTATTATTGTTTCCCCATCATTCTAACATTTGCTTTTTTAACGTTTCCCTCTATATTGGAACATTTGCTTTATTGTATTTTTAATTGTTTATCTCTATATTCGAACATCTGCTCCACTATATTTTTTCTCTTGATATTTGCGTCATTATATTGTGTAATTTTTCTTAATATATTTGTACATTTGCGTCACTATATTTTTTATTGTTTAACCCTATATTCGGATATTTCCCTCAGAGCATTTTGTATTGTTTCTCTCTGTATTCAAACAACTGCGCACTATATTTTGCATTCTTTATTTTTATATTCGAACGTTTGCGTCACTATATTTTGCATTACTTCTCTTTATATTCGAACATTTGAATCACTTTATTTTGCAATCTTTCTCTATATATTCGAACATTTCCATCACTTTATTTTGCATTCTTTCTCTATATATTCGAACATTTGCGTCACTATATTTTGCATTGTTTCCCACTATACCCTGACATTTGCGTCACATTAGTTTGTATTATTTCTCTATATATTCGGACAAACTTCAGAAAAACTTTTAATAATGGTAGCTTCGTTAAAACTAACTAGTCTGCTTCAGATAACAAGAAAAAAAATCGGCATGAATTGATACAATAAACACAATTCTATTTAAGTCATAACGACGGCTCTCATTTCTTTACCAAGGCAATATCCCCCCCCCCCCCCTCCCTGTCTCATATTTATGAGTATTTTACATTTCGCGCTAGAAACGTTCAAGGAATGTTCGTGTTTCCCGCAACCACAATATATTTTGACATTGAAAAGGGCCCTGTGACACGCGCACTTCCGTTCCCCGGGAGCAAACAAACATATTTCCCACGGCTGTATAGTGTCGGGTTTCAATCGGCAGTAAAATCCAGGATTTTTTATGTTCTTAAGATTCTTAAACTAATGTTGCTACACAAAATAAACCTACACAATTTTACGCGTTATCTACTATTCTTACAAGGATTACTATTATGTGATCACATATAACATTCTCATTATTGTTGGAAAAAACTAGCAAACAATTCTCACGATTTTACTAGCTATATACCCCATCTTGATTAGTTTTCAACGTAAAATAAAACCACAGTGTTTTCGGGTTTGAGATATAACAAATACCACGTTCTGTATCCTGATAATGCTTGCTCAGAAGACAATGCATTCTCAGAAGATAATGCAGGCTTCAGCGGAGGAGCAGAGAGTGGGGTACGTCAGTTTATGTCTAATTGTCTTTTTACCCGTACCCCATGCATTCTTTTTACGATAGATATCAATTAAGCGATCCATTATCTATCTACTGGTACCCTAACTTTCGAAAATAGTCGTCAGATAAACGCATAAATACAGAAATGATTACAAAACTTAACCCAAATCAGCGGAAAACGGTATATTTTAATCATTAAAAAATATATGTGAGTATTGTTTTTATATCAAAGTTGTGTAAACAAAGCCCAATCATCGACAATGAAGCTTGCTACACGATGAATACAAGAAGATAATGGCATGCTTAACTTGGATAAAGATCGAGCTTAATAGTATCTATGCACCTGCCTTGATTCTCCTTATTGTGTCAATTTATTCCTCTGTCTATGTCTGTCTGTATGCCTGTCTGTCTGACTGTCTATCTTCTATCCAAAATCGTATTGAGAATACCTAAGGGGTGGAATTAATTTCCTATATATCGTGTGGTAGACAGTTGCGGATTAATTTCCCCCAGAATGGTACTGGACTAGTATTTGACTGATCCTGTTTATTACCTGACCAGAATATGAAAGGCCCCATCTGCCGATCCCACAGTATCTTACATGCATTCACAAGAATAGTTACCGCAATAAATTACATTGTTAATTGTTGATTATTACAACCTCTCAGAATCTTCTATATTGTGTTTTCCCGAAGACTAAAACAACATCAATAGCTGCCATTGTAAAGTATATGAAGGAATATGAATACAACACATCTCTACCAAAATCACTTCCAAGCTAATCTCCCCGATAGTACACACTCTCAAACAAATATTTACTAACACGCAGGATCTAATGTTATGATATATTTGTAAATATCAAAACCTATAGCATACTCCACTCACACATGTCAGGAGTTAAGCAGTCATCATTGTGTATAAGTACAGAATGAACAGGCTATAAATGACGCGACCACAATAACAATATATGCGTTACGCATGTGTGTTACATTTTTATCGAGTGCACCGGGATTCTCTCCCATATGGCCATCGCCCCCAGAAGACTTGTTAGTTGGGTTACGAGGGATAGTGCACGATACAGGAGACGCCCCGTTCCAGAGACGACCCTGGGTCTTTTAGTGCCCGGTGTGAAGCACCTAGTACACTGCACCTCGGTTTAACGTCTCATGCGAAAGACGAGTTAGTCGGTTAGGGTGTAGCGGGGGCTCGAACCTGCGACCCCTGTGTTGTGAAACCAGTGCGTTACCACTAGACCACGGATCCGCCACATCTAACGTCCTCTGTAATCTTCATTGCCAGCACACGGACCCTATCTGTTTAGGTTTAATTACTATCAGACCAACTGCGGCAGACAAACTGGACACACTTCAGCAGACTGACGTTTTTTCCTTTTTACCGACGGACAGTCTTGACTCTAATATAACTCGTACATACTTTATATCCTGGGATTAGAATTATTTAGTTGTACACTGCTTCATACACGTATAATAAAGCAGAGTAGATCAAAGAAGCTCGATTAGATGTTGCATTAGATTGCCGTAAAATGAATACTGGATATCACCTTTGTTATCTTGCTTATAACGTTTATTTTCATACCCTATCATACATATTAATGGATGTAATATAGTGTATAGAGATATTATATAGGATACAATGTACTTTATACGACTGCAAACATATTATATTATAAATATTCCAAGCAAAAAGCTGATTCTAATCGTACAAATCAAGGATAAAAAAGGCAGCTCGATCATTATCCATTTAATCTTTATTGTAGTCTATCATTATCCACCACGTAGCAAGCCATTATCCAATTGGGTGCAGATAGCTTGGCAAAAAATCCATTTATGAACGTACGTATGTTACTGAACCAAGCAAGACTGCATTTTCATGGTCGAAGATTGGACTTTGCTTACACAAGTTTGATCTGAAAAAAACAATGCTATCATAATGATATTTTAAATGAATAAAATATACCGTTTTCCGCTGATTCTGGGTGATGTTTTGTTATCATTTCTGTATTTATACGTTTATCTGACGACTTTTTTTGAAAGTTAGGGTACCTGTAGATAGATAATGGATCGCTTATTTGATATCTAATCCAAAAGAATGCATGGGGTAAGGGTAAAAAGACAATTATACATAAACTGACGTACCCCACTCTCTGCTCCTCCACTGAAGCTTCATTATCCTCTGAGCCTGCATTATCCTCTGAGCATGCATTATCTTCTGAGCATGCATTATCCTGTGAGCATGCATTATCCTCTGAGCCTGCATTATCCTCTGAGCATGCATTATCTTCTGAGCCAGCATTATAAGGATACAGACCGTGAATACGCTTAACTAATAAGGCCATACCAATTTGATTCTATTTTTAGCGTCCTCGGGCTGGTACGTTTTCGGAGGCCTGAACGAAAAAAACAACAGTTATGACAAATTGAAAAAGAACGAGTGGAAATTGTATATAATATGGAAAAAATAAGAAAAATGGCGTTTTTACTAATATTTGTAAAACGTAGCATGCAAGCAGTCAATTTACACAGTTAAAATACTGTATTATGATATGATGATGGTATATAACAATTTTGCAAGTAAATATTTGCTTTAGCTTGTACCACTGCCATGAATAAGTTGTGAAAAAATATGGGTTTTTTTTATCGAGTTGTTGTTTGTTTTTTTCCTGCCTGGTTAGTAGGTTTCAAAAAATCATGGGGACGCTAAACATAGAATCAAATGAGTATGGCCTAATAAAAACGAAAACAACAATACACCCTTGTAAATCTAAATACAATACAATTTCGGCTTAAAATCAAAACTGTAAGGACCGAAATTTGTGCCGTTAAACTTGCGACTATTAGTATTAGAGTGATCATTTTATTTTCCGCTTTGCAATGAACAATGCAATGGAAAATGAATGCTAGTAGAATGTTTAGCGAATACTCAATGCAAATCGTATCTCTATAGTATATTATGCACGTGTATTGCATAAATAGCCGGTTTACATTTATAACATTTATGTACTGTTACGTTTATTATGTTTGACTGAAATGGGTATTTTCATTCAAGAAAAGAGCGGGTGTAAATAAAAAACGCACAAATGCTAAACACAGTTGTTAATCATTAATGTCTATTTAAAATATAACAAACATTGAAGAAGACCGCGCAGTAGTATAAAGCGTGTTATTTTATCCAAAATAATATTGACTACACAATCAAAAATTTTAATACGTGTATAATAAGCTTAATTGAATGCCTCTGTCGAATAATAATTACCGTTTCCTAAGAGCAATTTTCATGTGTCCTGTCGTAATTTATTTCATGTTTGATTAAAAAAAACATCTCGATTTTGAGCTGTTGATCCTGAAATAAACAACGATTTTGAGTTCTGATGGGTATGAATTAAACCACGAGGGCGTTAGCCCGAGTTGTTTAATATACACGCATCATAACGAAAAGTCGTTGTTTATTTACAGATAAACAACAAAAACGCGAAAATTATTTCGATTCTAACATGACCTGCCTACATGTTCTGCAGTTATAATGCAAACAATATTTCCCATGTTCGGAACTACTTTTTCGAGTTGTTCATTTAACAATAATTTTGTTTCTTCTTCTCTTATAGAAAACTCTGCGCTTGTCATGTTAGAAATATCGTTGTAGATTTACATGCGAAAAATCGTGTACGCACTTTAAGCCATGAAATTTCTCGCACTGTTAATCATGACAAGTCAGACTGCAGTTATTTTAAAAACAGTTCACCAAAAAATATACGAGAGACCCTAAAAACGACTGAAAACACCGCGATTGCGTCTTTTAGAATGCATGTAGAATGCAGGTATCCAGGGAGCGTGAAATGACATGCGCGAATCCCATCAGTTCTCACATTACACTGGCGGGTTTGTAAATAGCTCGTCTGGAAAACATATACCACGGGCCCGGCAGAACGGGATGTGATGTACAAGGCATTTTGAAAAGGGTCCATTAGGTCGAGATAGGATTTCCAGGTCTCGTTGTGTGTATTTTGTATTCTTCTACAAAAGCTACTAGAGAACGTGACTCTTTCTGCATCTAAATGCATGTACCTATCTATATGTCTATTATTTGACCATTTGCGGTCGAAAAAATATCTGCTATATTATAATGCATCAAAACATTTTTAAAGGGACGGTTTCGCAAAGATTGAAATAAAAACAATAAATGTATAAAAGAACAGGAAACAGTCAGGTTTAGAACATTATTTCTCACTGCCAAAATCTGTGAAATCTCCCCCCCCCCCCCCATATGTCATTTAATAGAAGCAACAGTCACGGCTGTATTCACAAAACATTGTGTTTTTCCCCATTTTTTAAAAGCAGGCTTTATTGAAATGGAATAGTAAATTACTGCAAACGAGTGCTTACTAGTTTTACTATAAAGCTTCAGTTGTTTGGTGTTATTCAAACCATGCGAGCTTGACAAAGCGAGTATTCTCACAATCGTAGTGACCCAGTCAACATGTCCGGAATTTACGACCTGTTTACGGCACTGTTGTCATCACGTGGAAACGCTCGTTAACTCGTGCAATATGGCGCCTGCATAATCTCTGCCAAACATTACAAGTCATTTAGGCCATCGGAGAAATGAATATGTCACAGTAACGTAATACGTCGTAAAATTGGCTACCATGCGGTGCCGCAAAGTAACCCATCAAAGTCGTAAAACAAACGGAACTAATTTCATTATCTCTAGTCTAACGATAATCCATTTATTAACAGGAGGCGTAGATAATGTGCACGAAGTTTATCATCCAAGAATCTTGGCAGATTTTATTGAAGCTGGCGTGTCCATTCTTCGGTGAACGTCAAATTTGTAAAATAAACCATCGGGTCATTAGGGCATTTAGAAATAATGGCCAGTATAATTGGGAGCTAAATTGACCAGTGAAATGGCTACTGTCTATTTCTGATAACTTCTGTTGACAATTTTATTGAATATCAGCATTCCGAAATCCCAGTCATCAACGTCACATTAGCAAGATAAACTTAACGTTGAGGACGAGACTCGAAAACAGTCGTGAAAACCAGTGGGCATAAATAACAAATTCACCAAACACATACAGTGACGTACTATAAACGTCATCAAAAGTAATGTATTAAAAATTCATAACGCACAATACAACTTTAAAGTTTCTAGTGTAATTACGTGTTCACAATTTAACTAATAAGCTGAAAGTTCTATTTTTTTGCTGTCATCATACGGAGGGGCAAGTCGAACTCTGTGGCATATTGTAGATTATCTGTACTGGCGCAGTGACTAAATCCGCCACATTTGGGAGGTATTTTTATAATATTTTCAAAAGTAGTAAATCAATCGACACAAAAATTCATATAAATCAAGTTAGGTTTATTGTGCACTTGCTGGCGTGTTTTGGTTAAATTTCTTATACTTGGCTTAGGAAAAATAATTATCGAAATTAATGGCCTAAGCAGAGTTAAAAAATGAGCGTGGGAGTGCCTAAATCCGCCACCACTCTTCAAACCGCTTGAAAATATTTATTTTTTGTTTAAATCCGTTTTTCAAAGCAATTTTGAGTTTAAAACAAAAAAGCACCTTTGTTTATTAGGAGTTCATTTTCGAGTGTTATTAAAAAAATCATTGTGATTCGAAAACGCTTGGTGAAAAATCGTAGATCAGGAACCGTGCCATGCTTACATTTCAAACTGTAATACATGGCAGTTCGTTGTTTGATGTTGACGGTGTTTCAAGTTCGTGATATACGTCTTTATATTTATAAAATTAGATAATCTGTATAGATGTGAAACAAGAGATCTATAAACATACATATTTATTTGATAGATCTTTGGTGAAACTGAGGCGAAAGTAATGCGCTTTTTACAAATTTAACAAACATACTGTACATGTATTTCAGCGTCATTTTCCTTGGTTTTCTACGCTTATGCGCATTGTATCTGTATTGGGTGTAACGCTTAATAGCGTTGAATAAAATTAAAGTCGTCTGTACTTAACACGATAATTAAATTTTATCATAAACACCACGCGGGGGCCTCAAATTTGCGCATGCGCAGTATTCCCCGCGTGCAGTTTGTTTACATTTAGGGTTCATGAACAAAACAATTGGATTAAATATTGAATTTCTCAACAGATTAAGAACAAAATTCGTCATCGTTGTTAAGGAAAGTGTCTGTATTGATTGAGATCAACAAAAATATAATCGCCGCTATACAAATGCTTATTTGGATGGGGTGGCGGATTTAGGACAGTGGCGGTTTTAGGCACTACGCCAGTACATGATCGATATAGATGATGTATTGCCTTCTCGTGTTCAGGTTTAGCTGAAATGTATTCAGCACAGAAGTTTAAAAAGAAGCAAAGCATAATATCTTTAGAGGATCTGTTTGTTTTTTACTAAAACAAAAAAGAGCAATAAGACATTTTTTGATAACAAAACTTGTGCCATTGTTGCCGTACCATTATTGATATTAGTCATGAATTTTAGGCTAAATAACGGTGATTCTAAATTATTCGATATCATATTCTATTTAGAGTGGTTTATCGGCTAATAAACAACGATATGCAGTTCTGATGCGTACGATTTAAACGATGGGGGCGTTCAATCGAGTAGTTTAATAAGCCGCATCAGAACGAAAAATCGGTATTAGCTGATAAACGGTAATGCGAAAATTATTTCGATTCTAGCATGACCTGACAACATTTTCTGCAATTCCAATGCGAACTATATTTTACAGTTTCGGAACTATTTTTTCGGGTTGTTTATTGGTAGTTTAAAAACGGTAAATTTTGTTCTATAGAAAACTCTGCGCGTGTCATGTTCGAATATTTGATAAAACATCATGTTATACATATTATTGCCTATTTAACAAGAGGCACACAACTGTGCAGCGTTCAAATGTTCAACCACGACACGTGTTACCTCCCTTTGCGACTTACTCGCAAGCTATTGTTCTGGGCCCGTATTCACATTGCTCCTTGGGGAAAACTCGACTAAATTTCTTAAATTCACAAAACTCCAGTCTGTGGCTGTTTCATGTACAGGTCTTTTTACATTAGAATGGTCCATACAAGTACATATTGCTTATGTTCTTTCATATTTTACCATTTTGTAAACATATGTCATTGGATTTTACACAGAAATTTTGATAAATTATGAAAATGTTACTTAAGTTCACCTTAAGTTAAGATATTCCTTAGGAGCGTTGTGATTACCGGCCCTGGCGCTTGCATTCAAAAGTAACATAGTCTTTGAAATTGCAACTCAATACTCCCTGTAAGGCCATGTGCATTCAGAGCATATTTCTTGAAAACAAAATGAGAATGGTCTGGAATATAACTAGCAATCCTTTATGCTGAAGATACATGTACACTCTTTGACATAGACTTTGAACTTCATTGATGAATAGTATATACTAATAAAAAAGGTCATGTGATAAACAACAGAAATCTTTAGAAAACTACATGAATTAAATAACATAAACCAACAAGTATGGCAACAAGGTCACTTACTCGATTGCAGTGAGATCTCTTCCAATCCAAAGTTTTATGATGATTAAATCTTGTTTCAACGCGGATTGAAAGCATTAAAGGACGCTGCCCTATGGGTAGCAACTGTGGTCTGGACGTCGGATGGTTTCTTAAGAAAGCTTCATTTGTCTGTACGGACATAATTATTATATGCGTGCGGTTGGCTATATTATCATAAAATACAAGAATGCGTTCCGTTATAAAACATAGAATTTTAATTGTGTATAGTGTGTACGGATTCATTAACACTTTACATGGTATGTAAGAAATCTTTAATTTCGCGGTCAGCTGTTTTTATGTTACAATCATTATCAGCTCTATGTTTTCGTTATTTTGACTGCTCAAAAAAAGAAATTACTGTATACTCATATTCAGCGACAAACACAGATTAACCACTTCCGGTTATAGTTGTTAGAATAAATAAAGCAATAAATATAGGCCTATTATTGATTGTCCAACTTAAAGGTCTATCAATATGTCAAGTCAATTCCCTTCACTGTTTTAACCATGTCCATTGTTCACTTTCAGCGCAGATCGCCCGCCCGGGACAGGAGTGCTCAGGCGCCCGGATGCAGCTGCTGTCGGACAACAAGCGGCACACGTGCACGGATGTCTCCGCCTCCAAGTACATGATATCCTATACGTGCGCCTCACTCATAAAGGGTAACATAGTTGAGCAAACTGTCGCGTGCATGCACTTATAATCCAATCTGACAAGTTTACACGTACGAGGTGTGTCCGAAAAATACGCGTAATAGTTAAATATTTTTAAAACGCGTTTATAACGGAAAGATATTTTCTTACCGTGGTGTAGAGTAACTTTATCTTAATTGTTTCTGGAAAAAATCAAAACAACGGCGCTTTTATTAAAAATATTACAGTAATTTTATAAAGTATTATTAGCGTATCCCGGGGCAAGTCAAATATTGAGTTGTATCATGTCATATAGTCCGTCTTCCAAACTGTATAACTCCCTTGATCGGAACTTTGTTATGCGCGAAAATATGACGTTCGCACCGTACGTCATCGTGTGTAAATCTTGACGTCATACGTCGGTTCGTTTGTTCTTTATTACATGTTTTGTAAACCAACTGCGGTGTTGTTTCTAACAAAAAAATGACGTCTTTTGACACTATCGAACAACGGACAAGTATAAAGCTTGGACACCCCCTGTACGTCGGTAAACCAGTTTGCAGATGATAAATCAAATTTCAGAGAAAACGTGTCGGACAAATTACTTATTACAGTAATTTATTTACCAATACTCATATCTTTAAGGTAAGTTTCAACATTTAAAATATCGCACAAGATAAATTATATTTTGTACGTATAACGCGCTGTTACAAACGATTCCTAATGGCAATTATTTGGCCAAAATAGTATGAATTTGGTTAAGAATGTAGAAAAATCAGTAAAGTTGGCAATATTTTATGTAAAAAAGTACTGATCAATTAATGTTTTTGCAAATATTAATGTACGACCTTACGTATCTGCCATTCTTCTTTGTATATCTGCTTCATGCGTTGTTTAAATGCACCAAATACGCGTTATATTGTTATTTTCATGCGACAATATAATGTAAAATTGATAAAGCCCTAACTTTTAGGTGATAAGGTCCAAACTATTTTTTTAAACTGAATGGATAATAACCAAACTTGTACAAGAGTGCTTTATGTAAATGCTATAAATGTATGCATTTAAACCATTTTGAGCGAGATTTTAACAAAAGTTCACTAAAGCATTGTGCAACAATTTTATGAAAGTAAACATTCAGTGTTTTTTAGGGCCAATTTGGGAACAAAAAAGTATATATTTTTCCCCTATATTTGCCTATAAGTTCCCGTCAGAATGTAAGCTTTATTTAGAAAAAAAAATTACCAAAATAGGACAAAAATTGACTAAGATAGCGGCATTTTCGTAAAAAATCCCAGCAATCTTTCATAAAACCAATTTAGTGCAATTAAGTGCATATTCTAAGTTATCATTTCTAGCAAAACAGTTGATTAATTTTTTATAACAAAGTAGAATATAAGAATGTAATAATGCTTTTCTAAAAAAAAATAAATCCCCTTTTGCCGTAAAATTCCCCATCTGAAGGGCCCCGCCACCTTTCCCCCAAAGGTGAAAAAAAACACTGACATTGTTAAGGTTCTTATCACAGTAATACTTTACTGCTGGATAATTATTCAAAGGGACTGCCAATATAAAAACTGGAAAAAGTGCGGGACCAGATCTGATCTTAAATGAAATGAATTTATAATAAATGGCAGAGATGAACTTCCTCCGTATTTGCTTAAATTGTTTAACAAAATATTATGTCTTGGATATTTTCCAGATAAATGGACCGAATGTTTTATTGTACCTATACATAAAAAGGAGATTTAAATGACACAAATAATTTTAGAGTGATAACTATGTTGAGTGTCATAGGTAAATTGTTCACAAATTTGTTTAACGTAGGCAAACTTGGCTGAAAGTACCATGTATTGCTGGAAGCACAAGCTGAATGTCGAGCGAAAATGGGAACAACAGATAACGTGTTTGCTCTTCACCGTCCGCATACATAAGTAGGAAGCATTTTAACATGCCAATATCAATACTACTACTACCTTTTGAGTACAATATATCCTCCATGTCATTGATATACAAAAAAAAAAGATTCGGGAACAAAATACTCGCCTTGTCTTAGACCTAAATGACTCTCAAATGCAGTTCCGATTATCATTATGATGTCTTACTTTTATGTACACATGAGTATACATTGCTTTTATAGCTGTAAAACGTGGTCCTCGAATACCAAGTCTGTATATTCTGTACCAAGGATATCCCTTACAATGTAATCAAATGCCTTTGTAATGTCAATAAAACAACAATAAAATTGCTTATTTTAATTTAAAATATGTTATTAAATGGTGAAGGACAAATAAGTGTCAAATCAGCACACATAATGACTTTATATTATCGGAGACAGGGATACTTTACTTTTTAACTATGAGTAAAATAAATATAAGTATAAGTTTAAGGTGATCTGTGCTCCAGAACATAAATTCACTAAAATAATATATAAAATTATGCTAGACGATATTGAAAGTAATCCTCTAAAACCCAACTGGGCAAGTCAAGTGAAATGTATTCTAAGTTCATTGGGATTCTATCATGTCTGCTTGGCACAAGGTGTTGGTGATCTCAATGTTGTTGTTTTTTCTGTGTTTAAGCAAAGAATTACTGAAACTTTTGTCCAAGGTGTAGAAGGACGCATAAATGGCTATTCAAGGGCATTATTTTGTAGCACTTCAATTTTGCCTTAAATGGGTTAACATCGAGAAGGTAAGGTTGAATAATACCGATATTAGTAATATAGTGTTTGCCCAGTTTGCCCTGTTCTCGAAGATGAATATCATCTTATTTTTTAATGTTACATCTACTCAGAAACAAGACAAAAATACAATACATGTATCAGTATATTATATACGTCACCCAAGCTTGTTAAAAGCCACTGAGTTATTTTCCTCACAGAATCCAAATACTATCAAGTTACTAGCTGTATATGCATGTAGAGCTTTTGATATTACAACTACTGTCAGTACATGATGATTGATGCTATTTTATTAAGTTATATGCAGTACATATCACTTTTATGAATACGGTGCATATTACTTTACTGTTTAACTTAGATATACATTATTTTTGCAAAGCATGATAATACAGTAACTATAACTTTCACGTGTTACTTAAATATAAATTATTTTTGTAAAGCATGAGAATACAGTACAGATCACTGTTATGTATTACTAAGATAACAATTATGTTTGTAAGCATGATTATACAGTACAGATTACTTTTGTGTATTACTTAGATACAAATAATTTGTGTAAAGCACGATAATACAGTACAGAATACTTTTATATAGTACGCGCAGATAAATATAAATAAATGTATTTCTCTTTCTTAAAGCATGATAATAGTATTTGTTCCTATTTGTAAAAATTTTATTCATGACGATCATGGGCCATGTTGGTCTTATTCGTTTTGTATATGCTACAATATACAATTTTTTAATAAGCTTTATTTTTCTTCTATTACATATAATAAAAATATGTATATGTAATGAAAGTATGTAATGAAATCTAGCACAAAACAAACCTTCCTTTGCAAAAAATATTCATTTTATCGCGCAGTTTGAGCTTTATCAAGTTTAAGTCTGGACTTTATTTACACATTTTTTTCAAACAGTTCGGCTTTATCCATAAATAAGCATACCATTCCAAGATATAATTGATTCTAACCCAGAAACCACTACGGTATCAACTAACAAACGTTTGGATGCCCTTCTAGATAGATTATATCACTACTCTGTAACGGTTTAGTTCACTAATTTGTCGATTTAGATGCCAACAATTAAATAAATACGTACATTTTTTTAATATTTTGTATTTCCCCCAGACAGTTGATATATTTCTCCTTAGAAAAACGTAGATTTCTGGCCATACACTTAATACATAATGGCGTTGGACATTACTTTATACATGTGTACAATAATTTTGTATATATACTGACTTAAATCGCCGAAAAATTCAAAATAAGTACCTACCTGTCAATTGCGGACGATATGTTTTCTCTGAAATTTGATTTATCATCTGCAAATTGGTTTACCGACGTACACGGGATGTTGGAGTGACTTTGAAAAAAAATCCACGCAAGAGACTGCGAAAATGCTAAAAGAAGCCACAGGGAAAGAACATGTAAACATGACAACTATATTTACAAGTGGCATGGACGATTCGCTCAAGGAATAACAAGCACAGCGGACGAAGAGCGACCAGGTCGCCCGAAGAATGTGAACAGCAACGTCATTGCGGCGATTCAGGACGCTATGGAGAAAGACCGACGTGCAAGCGTTCGGTTTATTTCGACCATCGTGGGAATCAGCAAGACCACCGTGCATACCGTGCTTGCTGATACGCGGTATGAGGAAAAGTAGCGTGGTTGGGTACCTCGGCTTCTAACCGATAGCGATATGGCGAATCGTGTCAGGGCTTCTCAAAACTTCTTGCGTCGATACATGAAGCAGGGTGTTGAATTTCTTAATCGCATCGTGACGCTTGACGAGACCATGGTGAACTGGTTCGATCCCGAGACGAAACGCGAGAGCATGATTTGGAAGCTAGCAGCATCTCCACCTCCACAGAAGGCGCGGGTCGCCAAGTCAGCGCGAACCATGTTCATCATGTTCATGGACAGATTTGGCATGCTGTTTGTCCAAGCCATACCACAAGGCCAGACGATCAACAGCGAATATTACTCGAAGGTACGTGTTCTATCCTGTTGACATTTAAATTTATTATTTAGTAGTTTACTGAACAATAATATAAATTATAACCTATAACTTACTTTAAATTGTGTTAGAAACAATTCTTTATTCGCTCGTTTAATTTGTACAGGTGCTCCGACGTGATCTCGTGAGGGCAATCCGCAAAAAGCGTCCAGGAACCGAGATTGAGAGTGTAATACTATACCAAGATAAACGCTCCACCGCACATCTCAAGGTCCACACTGCTCGACATAGATTTTCTGGGATTCAAACGTGTGCCTCACTCGCCGTATTGACCTGACACCGCCCCTATGGACTTCGCAGTCTTCCCAGCCCTGAAGAAGGAGCTCCGCGCTACACGGCACGCATCGCGGCAGGAACTGGTCAACCATGTGAACTCAGTGGTGCGAACTTTTCAGCCTGAATGGTATGCTCGTGATTTTGACGAATGGATTCAACGACATGAAAAAGTACTTGCGCACGATGGAGTGTACTTTGAACACTGTAACGGTGCTATTTGCTTATCTCATATCGGAATGACGTTAATGTCATTTTGACGTCGTTATTTACGCAAACTGCCCCGCTGATGTAATACTATGTTGATTTGTTATTGCGATAGAAATACTTATTGTTGATCAAATTTAGCCATTTTATGTGTGTATATAGATTAGAAATACTTATTGCTGATCAAATTTAGCCATTTTTTGTGTGTATATAGATTATAATTGTATGTTTTAATCTTGGCAATATAAACATAGTCTGGTGTATTTTTATTAAAGTATTACGCGTATTTATCGAACACACCTCGTATTTATTTGAGCTCCATTGTGTCGAAAGCCGAGGCTTATTGAAACATTTTTGAGTCCGTTTCCTGGGATCACTCAAAGCCCGATTGCAAGACGGACACCATATCGATTACACCACTGCGACAAATTCCAGTCTGATTAAAATCATATCCTTAAATACGCGAGAGATGCAATATAGGGATTTTCGTGCACTTTAGTCAATATTGTTTTATTAATAATCAGACTAGTTTATGGCTTTTTAAGCCGAAAATAATGGAAGCATACTCTCACTTATATTGAGACTGTCACTTCTGCTGCAACATGAACGTGTTTTTGAACAAAGATTTCAATTAGCCATATGATAGAGGCGCCGTTGCAGACAAATTGACCTATCGACGAGACAATGTGTTCAGCAATTCAGAGAGTTAGGATGTAAATGTCGGGTAAAAACATTCCTATACCGGTGCTTGTCGAAATTTGAGGTAGGCAAGGTTATAAATCCCATATATACCGTACCGTCAACTGTCCAAGGACAACGCATTACACTATACACGAGCAAACAGGTTAATAAACAATTAAGATCCGTTCTCAGAAGAAATCGTATTTTGATCGCTCATCTTTAATAAATAAAACCGGTTTGTCCCCCCCAGACCAGCGGCGAGCGCTGATCAAGTACTGCCCCGTGGAGGTGTGCTTGGAGAACGGCACGTGGTCCGAACCTTCCATCTCGTGCGCACGTGAGTACAGTCTAGTGCTTGAAGGTCCATGGACTGTGTTTATTTTTAATACTGAGCCATTTCCTAGTTAGTGACATGATTATCATAGTAATTTTAAGACAAACATGCATTGTTTCAGTCACATAAGTATTTTTTTCTGTTACTCTGTCTAGGATAACGAAAGATGTGACGTTTAATCAAATTGTATTTTCAATAAGTGATTCAAATGTTTCGATGTGTGCATATGTTAAATGAATGTTTTAGTATTTAGATGCTTGAACATAGTGAATTAAGTTGAGTGCCGAGCGCTTGAACAGTTTTCGTGCTCAAACGTGAGACCGGTGCCTCCTGAATACACTGGTCAATGTGTTGTGGTTGAGTAATTCTAGAATTGTACACTAACTTAAGAAGCACGCATTAGTCTGGTACCCGGCCGTACGTATCAAAACAGACAACAACTCAAACTCCGCGCAGAGATTTAACTTTGTCGCAGCATAGCTGGTTAAAATCCCTGCCGGTACGAAGTTCCACGTGACCATATGCAAACACTTGGCGCGAAATAAAATCTTGGACAAGCACATGATAAAAACGTGGACAACGTAAAATCCTTGCGTTGTTATGTTTACTTATTTATTTATTTATTTATTTTTTGTTTTTCTATTTAACTCTTAATATATATACCTTGACCAATAATGCAACATGTCTGTGTCATTGTTATAAAAAAAAAGATAAAATTGAAATTTTGTACAAAATAAATCTTCAATCTCCTCAGAATCGTCTCCCCTTAAAACTTCCTAAGTTTTTAGGTCAAATTACACGAAAACGGAAGTCACATCCTCAGTTAGATAATAAACACATAGGGTTCAGTGTTAATGCATATGATTTTTAAAATACAGTTTAAATGATATGTTTTGGTATCAATTTAAAGGTATATAGGTAAGAAATAAGAAAAAAGACAGTTTTAGGCACTTCTTTATCTTAAATGGTTCCCAGCTTCATAACTTTTGGCTCATGTATTCATGCACAAAATGGCAGCCCCCATGCCTGTCAAAACCGGTGTGTTTATTCTAAGGTAAATATTTTGAGTTACAACGTATATAAATTTTCGACATGCTGTTTTTTTCAAAAGGTTATGGCCTTATCTGTCCAACAATGTATGGTGATATATTGGGAAGTCGCTTGGTCATGGTGAAAATTGAGATCAAACATTGAATATTTTATATGTAACAATGAAGGAATTTATTTGCGCATGCGTAACCTTTAAACTCGTGGTTAGATACCAGTAAATCATTGTGTATCCCTCCGTGGTCCATTCAAAAGTAGTGCCTATTACTAAAGAGTTCCTCTTCTCTTCCGGCATAAAAGCCATTTAGGTATCTCAGACATGCCTTTTGTGGTTATTTCTATTATCCTATGCGTGTCTACAACATTTTGGTGCATTTCATTGGAGGCTAACTTGAAAGGTGAACTTTTGGGGTGTGTTTACTGTGGTATGGGGCTTCTGTCGAAATATGACTGTCGAAACCCTGTTTTCTACCGGTGCCTGCATTCAAGTGAGATGCATTTTCTTAGAAGTAACATGACATATGTTTTTATTGCAAATTTTGGAAGAGGACAGATTTATCTTTAAATTGATACCAGGCTTGCACAATCTGAAATAAGAAAATGTTAGAAAACTGTTTGGAAACTTTGCCGTTTTAAAATGGGACCCTATGGGAATTGGAATTACTGGTTTCTAACCTTTAAGAAAACCAGAGACCGGCCCTTTAGGGTCCACTTATACATAACATCACCATGTAACTGTGTTTTTTATTGCGTTTATTACTTTTCACGGGAATAAATGTGAATAATATCATAACTGACACGTTATCTACGATTTTTAAAGCGAAACCTGTTTTTTCGGGTAAAAATAAAATAAAAAAAGTACGGAAACTCGTCTTTTGCAGCTCACAGCACATCGAATCATGTAATTCGGAAATATTACACGTTTTATACCTTATTACTGTCCATTGCATGAAAATAAGTCTAAATAAACTGGTATTTTGACTGGTTTTTGTGATTAAGGTGCGAATTTTAGTTCACGCTTCCCATACAATCCAAGTACTGAAACGCAAGCCAGATGGCTTATCATGTGTCATACTTAAATGCGTTTTGGGGGCATTTCTACTTAGCGAATCGACCTGAAATTTTGCACGTGTTGTACAAATAGGTTAATAATGATGTAGAAGAGTTTTTTCCGTTATAGCAAAAGTTTGATTTTTTTTTACGGTTAGATACGAGTAAATCATTTTGTATCTCTCCGTGGTCCACTCAAAAGTAGTGCCTATTACTTAAGAGTTCCTCTTCTCTTCTAGCATAACAGCCATTAAGGAATCTCAGACATGCCTTTTGTGGTTATATCTTATATCCTATGCATGTCTGCAACATTTTGGTGCATTTCATTTAGGCTAACTTGAAAGGTGAACTTTTGGGGTGTGTTTACTGTGGTATGGGGCTTTTGTCGAAATATGACTGCCGAAACCCTGTTTTCTACCGGTGCCAGCATTCAAGTGAGATGCATTTTCTTAGAAGTAAAATGACATATGTTTTTTATTACAAATTTTGGAAGAGGACAGATTAATCTCTAAACTGATACCAGGCTTTCACAATCTGAAATAAAGAAAATGTTAGAAAAATGTTTGGAAAGTTTGCCGTTTTATAATGGGACCCTATGGGAAACGGAATTACTGGTTTCTAACCTAAACAACTATAACATAGTGACAGGGGAAGGTAATCCATAATAAGCACGCATTTCCACAAATCGTGGACAAGCACTACCACAAAGTAAGTAAAGATCGGGTACCAGAATAGGACAAGCACATGCTGGCAGGGATTTAAATTTGAGCTATGCTCGGAACCAGTTAAATCTCTACAACCTCTGCGGAGGTTGTAACTCTTGGTGGCAGTGGTAACAGAAAAGTACCAATAAGGAAGTAACCATTGCGAGGAGTTTGTGCCACCAAGATTTAAAAACTTACAGATTTGGAAGTTTTCAGGGGAGACGATTATGAGGAGATTGAAGATTTTTTTTTTTTCAAAAATTGCACCACAATGAAACAGACATATTGCATTACTGGTCCAGATATATAACTAGTTAAAATGGAAAACCAAAAAATAAATAAAAAATTAAACATAACAACGCAAGGATTTTACGTTGTCCACGTTTTTATCACGTGCTTGTCAACGACTTTATTTCGCGCCTAGTATTTCCTATGGTCACGTGGAACTTCATGATGGCAGGGATTTAATGAGCTATGCTCGGACAAAGATAAATCTCTGCGCAGAGGTTGCGGTCGAATCTGGAGGAGTTATCCCCGTGTTTATTAACATTTATTAAAGTGTTTAAATATATCCTAGCGTGTTTCCAGTGTCCGAGTGCTATCACGTGGGCAGGTCACGTGAGTATCGGGGGCTACGCACGTGCACGGTGAGCGGGCGACCTTGTCAGAGATGGGACGCTCAGGAACCCAACAGGCACAGGTCAGAGGTCGTAGTCACGTGCGCATACCGATAGAGATAAATACAACTTACATTTCCAGTATTACATTATTTGATATATTATTATTATTATTATTATTATTATTATTATTATTAGTAGTAGTAGTAGTAGTAGTAGTAGTAGTAGTAGTAGTAGTAGTAGTAGTAGTAGCAATAGCAGTAGTAGTTGTAGTAGTAGTTGTAGCAGTAGTAATAGTAGTAGTAGTAGTAGTAGTAGTAGTAGTAGTAGTAGTAGTAGTAGTAGTAGTAGTAGTAGTAGTAATAGTAGTAGTATTTGTTGTTGTTGTTTTTGTAGTAGTAGTAGTAGTAGTAGTAGTAGTAGTAGTAGTAGTAGTAGTAGTTATAGTCGTAGTAGTAGTAGTAGTAGTAGTAGTAGTAGTAGTAGTAGTAGTAGTAGTAGTTACTGTAGTGTTAGTAATAGTAGTAGTAGTTGTTGTAGTAGTAGTAGTAGTAGTAGTAGTAGTAGTAGAAGTTGTTGTTGTTGTTGTTGTTGTTGTAGCAGTAGCAGCAAAGCAACAGCAGCAGCAGCAGTAGTAGTAGTAGTAGTCATAGTAGTGTTTGTACTTAATTCTATATATACTTCCAGATTTAGAGACGCCACAATGTTTCCGGACGACACCCTGTTTCTGGCCGACGCCTTCTGTCGGGACCCTAACGGAACTAAGGGCGCCCCATGGTGCTTCACAGAAGATCCAGACCGGAAATGGGAATCTTGTGACGTCGTCGAGTGTGGCAGGATTCCCGTGTTTAACGGATTCTGTGGTTATGGTAATCCATTCCACTGGAATTTGCTACTGCCTTAAATACATGCACAATGTTTGTATGCTTACACTTCATATATGGTCTACCGACAAATATATTTAAACAGCACATCAATACAACGTAACAACTCAAAAAACAAATATGTTCTATTTGCATACGACACTAATGCTAATGAAACTATGCGATATATGTTTGGCTGTGTGTGAAACTCGCTGTATGCGTAGTTAGACAGTATGATTAAACTGTTCGTGTCCAGATGCATACTTGTTGAAAATAAACAATTATTATTTCAGAACCTATCACAACACCAGACGAGAATCACGAAGTTCTGATGACCACTGAATCTGACATCAATGCCTGGACGTCGTACGAAACGTATCTGTACACTTCTGTACAGCAGGCCACTACAGTAAGTCACCACACAGCCAAATCGTCAGGAAAGCATGACTCTACCTACATATTGAATATAGACGCTATCGCAAAGGCTTCTTTGGGAGGGGTAGAAGATACGAGACACATATCAGCATTATCTACTTCCACAAATACTGACGTCAAAACATCTGCTTCTTCAAAGACAGCAGACGTAAGTTCTACATTACAACATTCAGTAGCAGGTAGCGTAGATAGCACAACATCATTTATCACGGTGCATTCGTCTTCTCTTAGAACTGTTGAAACCGACAGCCATACGAAATTGTTTCCAATAACGTCAACGTCATTTTCCGGTTTACTGACAAATGCATTTACCGAATACAATACCATAAAGTCTCAACAGGTCGCCGTAGCAATATCTAGTTTACAGCTTCCCGCCACAGAAGTTATCGTCACTACCCCTATAGTCGATGGAGCAACGTCTAGTTTACAAAGAACTTTACAAACTAGTGGAACATTTGTCCATCCATCAGAAGAACACACGTTCAAATCAAGTGCCGAAGTCACTTTACAAACTAACTACAAAACCAGCTTACCAATAGATGACACTATGTCAACTCTGAGTTCAGTGGTGAAATACGCAACAAGTACATCTCATAACCTGCATGGCCCGACCGTTCTGTCCACAGCGGGAGCTAAAGGACAACCGACACATTTACTGATGACAACGGTGACTGGTGCCACAAACACGATAACTGAGGTAGTAGAAACAGCAACGTCCGCCCCTGACACTTGTTCAAACGACTTCGAATTTAAGATAATAGCAGAACACAAGATCAATGGAAGGGCTTTCAAAAGTGTACAGCTGCGAAGTATTATAGAATGTTCCTCCAATTGCGCGCGAGACCGTTTCTGTCGGGGGTTTAGTTTTAATATTGCTGAGCGGACCTGCACACTGCATGACAATTATCAACATATTGGACCCAGCGACGGGCACCGCGCTGGTATGAATATGTGTATTTGAGAAAATGTGTTTATGAAGATACACGTACATCACACAAAGTAACTAATCCTTAAATATCAACCCTGTTTCGAAATTAGGAGATCCTGAAGGCCTTACCGTGCCGTCGTGTCTACAGGACTGATCATTTAACAATCTTCACATTAGAATCAATATATATGGCGTACCTTTTGTGTCAAAAGTACATATATGCACGGCAGCTAAATATAGATGTAACTGTTGTTATAAATTTATGACTGCAGTCATAAAATATAACAGTAGTTACATTTACAGATATAACTGCAGTTACAATTTATACCGAAAATAAAAAATTATGACAGTTGTCATAAAATTATAACTGCAGTTACACTTTTTTTCTGATTCATTTATTTATAAAATATGTATCTTTAAATTGTTTTTATAATTAAAAAATTCATATTCAAATAAATAAATTAAATGTTGACAAAAAGCATCATATAAGACGTGATTTAATTCGTTAAACAGACTCAGAGCTTAAGTTTAGCATTTGGTCAGAACAATGTAACCGCGGTTATAATTTTATGACGATTGTCATACTTTATGACTGTTGGTATAAATTATTACTGCAGGTATATTTGTGAATGTAACTGCCGTTACAAATTTATAACTGCAGTCATAAAATTGTAACTGCGGTTACAATTTAATAACAACAGTTTCATCTATATTTAGCTGCCGTGCATATATGTACTTTTGACCCAAAGGGTACGCCATACATATACTTGCATTGCGTGAGTCTTTGTGATTACGAAATTAAATTGTAGAATGCTTGCGAAGTCACTGACCTGTACGAGTATGTATTGAGATGCTGCCATTCGTGATTTACACGAGATTTTTCGTAGTACTTTGTTGTTATTACTGCAACCATAATTTACATCGGCAATGAAAATAGCAAATATATATGACTCATTCACTATCAACAGCAGAAAAACCTTGCGCAATCGATAGGTTTTCTATGTTCATCAACTAATTTATTCAGTAAACTTATGCACGAATTTTCTTGCGCTATGTTTTTCGTGAATGTGATTTTTTCTTAATACTAAACGTCAGACAAGAGTTCAGTTTAAGTGTGTCAATCCGACGAACGCAGGCGCGTAGCGCCGCATAATCGTTTACTCGTTCGAGTAAACATTGAAATTAAAATCTCAAAAACAAAAATGACATTTACTTCGAAAAATGAAATAAAAATCGATGCCAAAGGGAGGTTAGGGGTAAACAATACTCTCATAAATCACTTGCGTTTTATTTTAATTTTCGCCGGTCCGTGTTCTTTGTTTAACAACAAAATTGCGCCTCTTATTTTTAGCTCACCTGAGCACAAAGTGCTCATGGTGAGCTTTTGTGATCGCCCGTTGTCCGTCTTGCGTGTGTGCGTGCGTGCGTGCGTGTGTGCGTGCGTCGTCAACTTTTCATTCAAACAACATCTCCTCCTAAACCGCTTGGCAGATTTTCACCAAACTACTCAGGAATGATCCTTGGGTGGACCTCTTTCAAAGTTGTTCAAATCTTTCCGGTCCGCTGAATATGTAGGTCACCAGAGCTAAATATAGATTTAAAAAGTGAAAACTTTAAAAATCTTTTTCTATGAAACCGCAAGGCTCAGAGCTTTCATATTTGATACGTGACATCCTCTAGAGGTCCTCTACAACGATTGTTCAAATAATGCCCCTGGGGTCAAAACGGGCCACGCCCCAGGGGTCACATGGTTTATATAGACTTATATAGCAAAATGACTTTAAAAATCTTCTCATCTGAAACCGCAAGGCCTAGAGGTTTCATATTTGGTATGTAACATTGTATAGTGGTCTTTTATAAAGATTGTTCAAATGATGCCCATGGGGTCAAAACTGGCCACACCCCAGGGGTCACATGGTTTATATAGACTTAAATAGCAAAATGACTTTAAAAATCTTCTCTGAAACCGCAAGGCCCAGAGGTTTCATATTTGCTATGTAACATTGTATACTGGTCCTCTACAAAGAGTGTTCAAATGATGCCCCTGGGGTCAAAACTGGCCACACCCCGGGGGTCACATGGTTTATACAGACTTAAATAGCCAAATGACTTTCAAAATCTTCTCCCCTGAAACTGTAAGGCCTGGAGGTTTGATACTCGGTTGGTAACATTGTATAATGGTCCTCTACAAAGCTTGTTTAAATGATGCCCCTGGGGTCAAAATTGGCCACACCCCGGGGGTCACACGGTTTATATGCATTTAAATAGCAAAATGACTTTAAAAATCTTCTTCTCTGAAACCGCAAGGCCCAGAGGTTTTATATTTGGTATCTAACATTGTATGGTGGTCCTGTACAAAGATTGTTCAAATTATGTCCCTGTGGTCAAAACTGGTTACACCCCAGGGTCACATTGTTTATACAGCACTATAATTTCAATAAGCCGCTAACACTCAAAAATGAATACAGCAGGCCACATTCCAGCCAGGTGTATACAGTGTGCTTTTTGTTTAGATCTTATGAAACCAGCTAGCCAGTTACACAGTGTTGTGAGGGTGCTTTAGAGAATCGTTAGAGATGACCATTGAAATGCATAGAAAATGTTACCCACCAGCATGGTCAATCACGTTGTTGTGTAAGAAAATTAGCTGGATGTAATGTTTAGGCAATGTGTACGAAATGTAGTCAATCAGTCTTAGTATATAAGACTCTCTTATATCATACATTTTCACTTTAGATCAACTACATTGAATTTGTTTACAGGCGAAGTGTATATTTCTAATTTTATAATGAAATGCCAAATATGAAATGATAGCATTAGATCTATATCTAGTGGAACTGCACAATTTTTTGTAAGACGAAATGATGCAGCAATCGAGTCTGTATCTCTGACGCTGCAGTCTGTTTCACCAGCATGTACAGAAACACGTAGCATAGAGCCTAAAGTATAGTCATCTACTTTAAACCTTTCATTTGTACAGTTTAATTAAATGTGTACAGCACACAAAAAACTACACACAGATCATGTCTCTCCAACAAAGTTCTTAATGCTTTGTTGGCAGCCTCAACCCAAAGACCTCTTCTCAGAAGAACAACTTTTTAGTACCAGATATTGGACATGAACACTATGCCTCATCAACATGTGGGTGGACATGTGGCACCAGCAGAAACCATGAAGGACAGCTTTCTAAATGTGTGTACAGGGCTTGCACTAAAATGAAATGTTTGTGTTGGATATAAGTGTTGGATGGTGGAAGACGTGAACATTGCAGACATGAAATGAAGTATAAAATAAAGCTTTGTTTTAAGTCATTTCTGATAATTTTGTGATAATATGCCAATAACTTCATTGAAAGAGGTATACATTAAGGTAAATCGTATCATTATCTATTTCCAGGTTACATTACTTTTGCCACTTATGTTGTGTTTCCTTGATACATTTTATAGTGTATGAATTTTATGATTATGTTATGTCATTGGGAAACAAAAGAAAGAAAAAAAAACTATATCAAAAGGCTGTTTATTTTTGTGCTTCTGTTAGCTCTGAAGTACTGTTGATTTAGTACACATAAAGAGTTGTTAAAAATCTAACGTCGAAGGGGTACCCCCCCCCCTCCCACCCTCCCACACACCCCCAACCGCGGTTATTTGCCCCTGTGCCTTAGTAAAATCCTGGGGAAAGGCCTGGGTGTGTACCATTGAATAGTGGTCCTCTACAAAGATTGTTCAAATTATGTCTCTGGGGTCAAAACGGGCCACGCCCCAGGGGTCACATGGTTTATATAGACTTATATAGCAAAATGACTTTAAAAATCTTCTCCTCTGAAACCGCAATGCCTAGAGGTTTCATATTTGGAATGTAACATTGTATAGTGGTCTTTTACAAAGATTGTTCAAATGATGCCCATGGGGTCAAAACTGGCCACACCCCAGGGGTCACATGGTTTATATAGACTTAAATAGCAAAATGACTTTAAAAATCTTCTCTGAAGGCCCAGAGGTTTCATATTTGCTATGTAACATTGTATACTGGTCCTCTACAAAGAGTGTTCAAATGATGCCCCTGGGGTCAAAACTGGCCACACCCCGGGGGTCACATGGTTTATACAGACTTAAATAGCCAAATGACTTTCAAAATCTTCTCCCCTGAAACTGTAAGGCCTAGAGGTTTGATATTCGGTTGGTAACATTGTATAATGGTCATCTACAAAGCTTGTTTAAATGATGCCCCTGGGGTCAAAATTGGCCACACCCCGGGGGTCACACGGTTTATATGCATTTAAATAGCAAAATGACTTTAAAAATCTTCTTCTCTGAAACCGCAAGGCCTAGAGGTTTCATATGTGGTATGTGACATTTTATAGCGGTCCTCTGCAAAGATTGTTCAAATGATGTCCCAGGGGTAAAAACTGGCCCTGCACTGGGGTCACATTGTTTATATAGACTTAAATAGCCAAATGACTTTAAAATCTCCTGAAACCGCAGTGTTTTCGTATTTGCAATGTAACATTGTATAGTGGTCCTCTAAAAAGCTTGTTCAAATTATGCCCCTGGGGTAAAAAGTGGCCATGACACGGGGCGTCACATGATTTATATAGACTTATATGGCAAGTGGGCCTTAAAAATCTTCCTTGTTGAAGCCGTAAGGCCCAGAGATTTTATATTTTGCGTGAAACATTGTGGAGTGGTCCTCTACACAGATTGTTCAAATGACGTCCCTGGGTTGAAAAAAGCCGCCCCCCACCCTGGGGGTCACATGGTTTATATACATTTAAATAGCAAAATGACTTGAAAAATCTACTCTGAATCCGCAAGGCCCAGTTAAATCATATTGGGTATGTAACATTGAAAAGTGGTCCACTACAAATATTGTTCAAATTATGCCCCTGTGGTACAAGGTGGCCATGCCCTGTGGGTGACATGGTTTATATAGACTAAAAACATATGAAACTGCAAGGCCCAGATCTGTATACTCAGGTAAGGCGTTTAGTGCTATTTTTCCCTCTTGTTATTAGCCATTATGATGCTTTAAACTCAGGTGAGCGACCTAGGGCCATCATGACCCTCTTCTTTTGCAAACCGTTTGTTCTTTTCTGTGCGTAATGTATTCTTTCCCTTGTCTTGCTAAACGCCATGGTTTGCATCGTGTTAATAAGTCGTCTACCAGCGATCCGCCTAAAGCCCCGGTCACACTGTCACGATTTTGGCTACGATAGACCACGATTGGTCGCGGACGTGTTAATCGTGATGAGTCAGGATGCACAGTGTCCCGATTGTGTCTTCGTACGTATAACTAAGGTTGTTCTAGGAAGAGACTACGAATATCAACAACACTTGTAGGTTTCCGCAGCCGATTCACCACAGTTTAACCAATACATGATGCGATATAATACGATTGTAATACGCTAGAGTCAGGTAAACGCTACGGCAACACACGATTACAGGCGATTTTTAACGTCTCTCCTAAGATTGTAGTAAGATTAAAGAAGATCCATCACGATAAACCTAAGTGCAGCCAATAATTCTCACGGCTCATTACGCTTCAAGGCATCACGATGCCTCGTGCATTATCGTGACACCAACGTAGGCAAACGTGATGAGTGCGTAATAACATCGCGCTAAACCGTACAGGCAACGCGACCCAATCGTCGCGTTGTCGTGGACTATCGTGTATATTCTTGAGTAGTCATGATAGTTGGCGCTAAAGATCCTATTGGAATCATAACAAAGTCGTAGGGCAATCGTATAAATCCGTACCATATACGTAGCAAAACGTACCATAACGTACTACAGTCTTGTAATATATATGTCATAAATTCGGTCACAATTAATCACGATTACACACGAAAGGCTACGAATGCCTCTACGATGGCTGTAAGAATAAGCCAGAATGAGATACGATTGCTCTAGGATTGTGCTACGTTTTGTAGAAAAAAAAACCTGGCGGCGCTACGATAAGACACGAATGTTTTGAACATGTTCAAAACTGTCGTAGCGCTTCCCGGTCGACAAGAATCCGCCAGCATTCTTCAAGATTCATACAGATGCCAGTACGTATGTGTTCACGCTTTACCACGCTCCACCAAGATTTTGTTAATCGTGGGCAATCGTAGCAAAATCGTGACAGTGTGACCGGGGCTTAAGCCGGACGTTTTCCTCGATTTATGAACACAAATCAAGGACGGCATCTTCAAGATGAAAATCATTACATCTAAGTTGGGTCTGGCACATGCTTGCGCCTTCCCCAATAGGTATAATGAAACCATAAACCTAATAAACCCCTCCAAATATTGTATATTTGAAATCAATGTCTTTCACAAACATTTGATTATGTATACGACTTTACGTTAACTAAATGGTTCAAATGTAAACGCAAAATTGGTTAGTTAGTTATGATGCTATTACACATGGAATTATTACCTCGATATTAATTGATATTATTGAATTTTAACAATACAGCAGACAAGCTCAATGATTTATTATATCCAGCCAATTACAGACTGGGTCTGAGTATACTTCTCAAAACGAGGAAAAAACATCAAGCAAAATAACATACATTCCTTAAATGTGCATACTTGTATTTCCTAATGGATCGGTCCAAAATAAATGTCAGTTTTAAAATGGTCATTTTTAATTATTTGCTGCTTAATTAATTATGCTACTAAAACTAGATTTGTCATAATTCGGTAGCAAACCAGAGGGTGTCACCCCCATCCCATTTGCATGTGGAATACTGCCTAATTATATGGCCTGAGTACTGAATACTGCGTACAATTGAATTTGCGTACTGAAAACTAAATGTTTGTTTTCGCTCATACCGTAATGAACCCCATTTGCGTACTGAATACTGAGTGTCTCTCCGGCATTGGTTTTTTCAACATTTACCGCGAAAAAGAAATAAATTCTAATATGGTGGTAGACATCTTCGCAAGTCGAACGGAAAGGCCACTATAAACTGCAAATTTTACAAAGATATGCTATAAAACTAACAAAATCAGTTAGTGTTGTTTAATAACTAAGCGCCAGCCAATACACATATTTGAAGAGCACCTCCTATGAAAGTGACGGTCCAAACTTGTCACAGAATATAATGGTCTAAATGTCAGGAATTGCGTTTTAGTGGGTCATATAATTTTAACTTTCTGGAGCTTCTGGGGGCCTCCGGCCCCCTGAAACCCTAGCCAACGCTTTGCCCTGGATCCACTGGGGTCCTAGCGGCCCACTGGATCCCAGCTTACTTTGTTTTATTTTTATATTTCGAGTAACAACGAATTTGGCCGCGCTACGCCCCTGGAACGTATCTCTAATGCTCCTCGTACGGATGGAACCTGTTCAGGTCGGAAAATTTGTATATTTTGCAAGTTAGATGGATTTTCTACTTTTTTATCGACTGGTTTTATTATTACATTATATTATTTCTTTCTTTATTGCCGATGTTGAAAACATTTCATTAACAGCCTATGATTCATTTAATCAATACTTCTTTGAATGGGTGCGTTAACTAAATATTGATCAGTATCATAAACGAACTTGCTGTTCAAACAAAAATCAACTTGTTAACGTCCAACTGTGGAAATGAAATTTCTCTCTCTGTATTCATCAAATGTCTGTAAATCGCCCATTGGTAGGAAGGCGGTGTTTCACCAAAGTGCCCCTTTTTTGAGATACATGTATTACAGTAATTTAACTTGATGTCCTTAGTTCAAAGAAAATCCTCTGGGCATAAACGAACGGCTTAACATATATATTCTAGATTTAGTATTGTTCGTCTCCCAGAGTAAATAACGGCCAAATAGGGTTCTCTTATGTGATCGACAAGATACTCGTTAACGCGCATATGAAATAACACACAATTGAAATATTGAATATTGATCATTATGGCGTAACTATAGTTCAAATGATCGCAGGCGTATTTTAGTCTTTAATACACATTGAAATAGTTCACCCGACGTACAAATTAAGCTGTTTGCGATATTCATGTAAATAGTTTGAATTGTGTACTAACGCTGGTGTTATGTTGCATACACCGAACACTGCTGGACAAATGCTTTTAGTTAGTTTAAATCAGACCTTCAATCAATTGATATTTCTAACTCATTGAACTTGAGAACTACTACTAGTATGATGTTTCGAATGCGGAAATAGACGGTCTAACTGGATTACATAAGTGTAAAGTAGCTGTAGAAAGAATTGACAACAAAACTAATTTAAATGACATGTTTTACATATATTAAATAGGATTTAAGCACTATAATAAAGTAAAATGCATGACGGTGTTTTGCTTATTGCGTTTCTTTGGTTTACTTTTATATGTGACGTTTCCGGCGTTACGTTAAACGACACCAAGACGTTGTTACGTGATCTGCTTACGGATTACAACAAAAACGTGCGACCTGTACGGACACAAGAAGATACTGTCAACGTCACGGTCCAGTTATACGTCAAGTCTATCCAGGAATTCGATGAAGTCACAGAAATGTTTTCTATTGCGGCTGGTTTTAGCATTAGCTGGACTGATGAAAGCATGGTGTGGATCCCGGAGCGTTATGGCGGTGCTTATCAAGTGGTGACATCATACAGTGATGTCTGGATACCCGAACTTATCCTGACCTCGCCATCAGATGACGTTGAAAGCCTAGCAGCGCCGTGGAATCGCATCCGGTATTATTTCTTTGGATTAGCTGTTTGGATACCGGTGAAGTTAGTTAAGTCAACGTGCTCCGTTGACGTCGAGCTATACCCGTTCGATACACAGACTTGCGTCATCTCATATAGCATGATGGGATACGAGTTTGGTGAAGTATACGTCATGCCGGAGACGCACCACGTAAACATGTCACTGTTTTCGGAGCACCCAATGTGGGACGTTGTCGATACCTCAGCCAATTCTGAACAATTCGGGGGTTCTTGGCAAGTGAATTTTGGTTTCGAACTCAAAAGAAAGCCGGCATACGTTGTAGTGAATGTGGTTCTTCCCATGCTTTTCCTGGGCGTCTTGAACTTGCTGGTGTTTTTGCTAGTTCCGGAATCAGGGGAGCGAGTATCTTACTGCATTACAGTTTTGCTTGCCATCGCGGTCTTTATGACGATAGTCAGCGGCATGCTACCTAGGAGTTCAAAGCCTGTTCCGATAATATCATACAAACTCATGACAGATATGATCATCAGTTCAGCGATTGCCGTGGTAACCATTCTCAATCTCCGTGTCTACAGCAAGGATCCAGAAATCCCCATCCCCAAATGGCTGATTATGTTCTACCGCGTTTGGACGTGCGCTGTCGGTCGAACTCGGAAAACAGAACCTTTGGAAATGAGACGATTATTTAGGAAAACATGCAAGGCGACCAAAATACAAACGGTGAAAACTATCTCTGAAGATGAACATGACATTCCTGTTGGGAAACAACTCTCAGAATTAGTTGACGAAGAACATATCACTTGGAAGAAAATAAGCTTCATGGTAGATTGGATGGCATTGAGTTTCTTCAGTCTTGCAACAGTTTGCAGTTTCGCAGTGTTAATGATCATTGTTGCAGTGCGTGGCTATTGAAAAACGACAACAATACTGTATTCATAATCAAATCAGTTAAACAAATCATAAACATCTGAGTGAAGAGTAAATATATGTATCTGAATAAGTCTGAATAAATACGTTACCACCTTTATTTACATTATCAACTGTGAATACGAACAAATTCAACATTTGATTTTTGTTTCTATGTTCAATATATTCAATATAGCTTTATGTGTTGCATCACATTTAGTTACAACAAAGAGTGACTGATTTATCTGCATTTGTTATATGTTTGTGTAAGTACTCCTACTGAAAACAACCACGTATGGTATCAAAGGTATCAAAGAAGACATAATGACTACAAACGAAGCAAACGTGCGACGTTAATAAAACAACAACAATAATAGTTGGGGCAAGAAATATCGCGCGCTTGATATTCGACATTGGCAGAAATGAAATAGAAATTACTTGCCGTCATAATTTCAAGTAGCGGTTCATTTCCAAGCGCGCGTAAAAACAACGTCGACAAAGCTAAAAAGGCAATGAATTTACGTTACGTTCGGTCAATTAATTCAGATCTGCATATAGAACATTAAAACTAGTTGATCACACTTTTGAATTAGTACTAACGTACGGCTGCGCATCGACAATTTCTCCCCAAAAAATACAATGTCACGTAAAAGTAATAATACATCCTTTATGGTGAACTCGGGAGATATCCGCTCTCTATTAATATACAATAAAACGACAGACGTTTGGAGTAGAACACTGTTTAGTATGGACAAAAAAGTTTCGAACAAAAGTATAATATAATTGCCAATAATATTTCTCATTAATATAAATGGGTCTCGAAAAAAAAGGTCAAATATTACAGATAAATACCATGTGAGCAAAAGCAAACTACGCCGTACATAAAGTGTATGTTCGTGCTAATTAACCAAGACATTGAGCAGTGGCATGCGGAGATGAAACAAAAAAAATTAAGCAGATTATATTATTCATTTAATTTCGTGAATTACCTAACCTAAGTCTAAGTATGTACATGTTTTTAAGCTCCGCACAGCTAACACTCACTTTTAAGCTCCGCACAGCTAACACTCACTTTTAAGCTCCGCACAGCTAACACTCACTTTCTAATGAAACTAGTTGATGGAATAAAACACCAGAAAGAAACAGACTCTAGTTGTTGTAATGAAAATTACTTTGGCAGTGGCAGTGAAGAACATTATCATTTAAAATGCACCCTCTTTGCTACGAACAGAAATGAAGTAAACAAAAGAATGGAATCAATGAGACTTCGAGACACATGCGCAGAGACAGCACAGTTTAGTACATCATGTCTGTAGAGACACATGCGCAGAGACAGCACAGTTTAGTACATCATGTCTTTAGAGACACATGCGCAGAGACAGCACAGTTTAGTACATCATGTCTGTAGAGACACATGCGCAGAGACAGCACAGTTTAGTACATCATGTCTGTAGAGACACATGCGCAGAGACAGCACAGTTTAGTACATCATGTCTTTAGAGACACATGCGCAGAGACAGCACAGTTTAGTACATCATGTCTGTAGAGACACATGCGCAGAGACAGCACAGTTTAGTACATCATGTCTTTAGAGACACATGCGCAGAGACAGCACAATTTAGTACATCATGTCTTTAGAGACACATGCGCAGAGACAGCACAGTTTAGTACATCATGTCTTTAGAGACACATGCGCAGAGACAGCACAGTTTAGTACATCATGTCTGTAGAGACACATGCGCGGAGACAGCACAATTTAGTACATCATGTCTTTAGAGACACATGCGCAGAGACAGCACAGTTTAGTACATCATGTCTGTAGAGACACATGCGCAGAGACAGCACAGTTTAGTACATCATGTCTTTAGAGACACATGCGCAGAGACAGCACAGTTTAGTACATCATGTCTGTAGAGACACATGCGCAGAGACAGCACAGTTTAGTACATCATGTCTTTAGAGACACATGCGCAGAGACAGCACAGTTTAGTACATCATGTCTGTAGAGACACATGCGCAGAGACAGCACAGTTTAGTACATCATGTCTGTAGAGACACATGCGCAGAGACAGCACAGTTTAGTACATCATGTCTGTAGAGACACATGCGCAGAGACAGCACAGTTTAGTACATCATGTCTGTAGAGACACATGCGCAGAGACAGCACAGTTTAGTACATCATGTCTGTAGAGACACATGCGCAGAGACAGCACAGTTTAGTACATCATGTCTGTAGAGACACATGCGCAGAGACAGCACAGTTTAGTACATCATGTCTGTAGAGACACATGCGCAGAGACAGCACAGTTTAGTACATCATGTCTGTAGAGACACATGCGCAGAGACAGCACAGTTTAGT
The DNA here is from genome assembly GCA_027627225.1 of Congeria kusceri. Classification (NCBI taxonomy): domain Eukaryota; kingdom Metazoa; phylum Mollusca; class Bivalvia; order Myida; family Dreissenidae; genus Congeria; species Congeria kusceri. The sequence continues at coordinate 27,379,928 of CM051038.1, read as the reverse complement.
ACATCATGTCTTTAGAGACACATGCGCAGAGACAGCACAGTTTAGTACATCATGTCTGTAGAGACACATGCGCAGAGACAGCACAGTTTAGTACATCATGTCTTTAGAGACACATGCGCAGAGACAGCACAATTTAGTACATCATGTCTTTAGAGACACATGCGCAGAGACAGCACAGTTTAGTACATCATGTCTTTAGAGACACATGCGCAGAGACAGCACAGTTTAGTACATCATGTCTGTAGAGACACATGCGCAGAGACAGCACAATTTAGTACATCATGTCTTTAGAGACACATGCGCAGAGACAGCACAGTTTAGTACATCATGTCTGTAGAGACACATGCGCAGAGACAGCACAGTTTAGTACATCATGTCTTTAGAGACACATGCGCAGAGACAGCACAGTTTAGTACATCATGTCTGTAGAGACACATGCGCAGAGACAGCACAGTTTAGTACATCATGTCTTTAGAGACACATGCGCAGAGACAGCACAGTTTAGTACATCATGTCTGTAGAGACACATGCGCAGAGACAGCACAGTTTAGTACATCATGTCTGTAGAGACACATGCGCAGAGACAGCACAGTTTAGTACATCATGTCTGTAGAGACACATGCGCAGAGACAGCACAGTTTAGTACATCATGTCTGTAGAGACACATGCGCAGAGACAGCACAGTTTAGTACATCATGTCTATAGAGACACATGCGCAGAGACAGCACAGTTTAGTACATCATGTCTGTAGAGACACATGCGCAGAGACAGCACAGTTTAGTACATCATGTCTGTAGAGACACATGCGCAGAGACAGCACAGTTTAGTACATCATGTCTGTAGAGACACATGCGCAGAGACAGCACAGTTTAGTACATCATGTCTTTAGAGACACATGCGCAGAGACAGCACAGTTTAGTACATCATGTCTGTAGAGACACATGCGCAGAGACAGCACAGTTTAGTACATCATGTCTTTAGAGACACATGCGCAGAGACAGCACAGTTTAGTACATCATGTCTTTAGAGACACATGCGCAGAGACAGCACAGTTTAGTACATCATGTCTGTAGAGACACATGCGCAGAGACAGCACAGTTTAGTACATCATGTCTTTAGAGACACATGCGCAGAGACAGCACAGTTTAGTACATCATGTCTTTAGAGACACATGCGCAGAGACAGCACAGTTTAGTGCATCATGTCTGTAGAGACACATGCGCAGAGACAGCACAGTTTAGTACATCATGTCTTTAGAGACACATGCGCAGAGACAGCACAATTTAGTACATCATGTCTTTAGAGACACATGCGCAGAGACAGCACAGTTTAGTACATCATGTCTTTAGAGACACATGCGCAGAGACAGCACAGTTTAGTACATCATGTCTGTAGAGACACATGCGCAGAGACAGCACAATTTAGTACATCATGTCTTTAGAGACACATGCGCAGAGACAGCACAGTTTAGTACATCATGTCTGTAGAGACACATGCGCAGAGACAGCACAGTTTAGTACATCATGTCTTTAGAGACACATGCGCAGAGACAGCACAGTTTAGTACATCATGTCTGTAGAGACACATGCGCAGAGACAGCACAGTTTAGTACATCATGTCTTTAGAGACACATGCGCAGAGACAGCACAGTTTAGTACATCATGTCTGTAGAGACACATGCGCAGAGACAGCACAGTTTAGTACATCATGTCTTTAGAGACACATGCGCAGAGACAGCACAGTTTAGTACATCATGTCTGTAGAGACACATGCGCAGAGACAGCACAGTTTAGTACATCATGTCTGTAGAGACACATGCGCAGAGACAGCACAGTTTAGTACATCATGTCTGTAGAGACACATGCGCAGAGACAGCACAATTTAGTACATCATGTCTTTAGAGACACATGCGCAGAGACAGCACAGTTTAGTACATCATGTCTGTAGAGACACATGCGCAGAGACAGCACAGTTTAGTACATCATGTCTGTAGAGACACATGCGCAGAGACAGCACAGTTTAGTACATCATGTCTGTAGAGACACATGCGCAGAGACAGCACAGTTTAGTACATCATGTCTGTAGAGACACATGCGCAGAGACAGCACAGTTTAGTACATCATGTCTGTAGAGACACATGCGCAGAGACAGCACAGTTTAGTACATCATGTCTGTAGAGACACATGCGCAGAGACAGCACAGTTTAGTACATCATGTCTGTAGAGACACATGCGCAGAGACAGCACAGTTTAGTACATCATGTCTGTAGAGACACATGCGCAGAGACAGCACAATTTAGTACATCATGTTTTTAGACAACTTGGATAAACTTTATAAATTATGCAAATTTGCAAATATATTGTTGAGAAATGTCTGATAAGTCTTTATACTATTTGTTTGTCACCGTATATACATTTATAGATTGTTAATGTTGATTTTAATTTTGAATAAGCCCACACTAATGTAAATATACCAATTAAAATTTGAATATACTTGTAACTATTTGTCTGATACCGTGAAACACTTTTTCTGATACCGTGAAACACTTTTTCTCTGACTATTGTATAACCAAATGTATATTGTTCCTCTTATTGCATACTTGTGTGCCTGAAATGTAAATACAGTTCTGTTTGTTCTGTTCTTTTCGTTAAACAAAACGATGATCAATACTAACCAATACTACACGTAATTATCAATAATTCATGATAAAATTTAGAAACCATTCGTAATACAACATCGACGGGCCATCTATTTTATAGACACCATTTTGTAAGTATTTGTCGATGATCCAATATGGCACATGAAACCATTCCTCATTTCACAACCATTGTGTAAGGTTAGTGTCACCATTGTGTAAGGTTAGTGTTACCATTGTGTAAGGTTAGTGTTACCATTGTGTAAGGTTAGTGTTATCATTGTGTAAGGTTAGTGTTACCATTGTGTAAGGTTAGTGTTACCATTGTGTAAGGTTCCGGTGCGCAAAGTAAGAAAATAGAAATCTTTCTCTGATGATCCTTTTGTAAACATTGATGAATAATAGTCAATATTCATTTTTAAACTATCAAGCGTTGTTTTCATGTTTTAAAGCAAACAGTGGGACATTAATTCCTAAGAAAGTGACGTAGTTTTTTTAGAAACTTCTGGCCTTTTGAAATAAGAGACAACCTCGTTCTGGATCGAGACTCGCATGTGTGCATCATTGCAGCTGCTGAAAAAAAAACTTTTTATAGATTAATATCTAGTGACATTTTTTGCAATACAATTTCCATCTTATATAGGAGGACACAGTATTTTTTCCAAAGGAATAAGAACCAAAGTCAACCATGTTTCAATGTACCTAGTGGTGCTTTCTGGACTCTTTCCTTCGGAATGGTCCTTTGGAAAGCATCGCATAATCTGCAAAAACGTTTCACATCCGATTGAACACCAGACCAGAAACACTCAGACAATACCTTGGAAACAGTTCTCTTAACTGCAAGATATCCAGACATAATTGACTCACGAGCTAGTTTCATAACCATACTTTTGTAACTAGCAACTGTAGAAATATCTTGCCATTCTCCTCTGAAGATTATCAAAACTCACAATCAATCAGACCCTGTCTGTCAACAAATTTTGCCTTACCATTGTAATCGTCCTCGTTTAGAAATGTACCTACTTTATTGAGCGTTGCCTCCTTCTATTGTTCCTTCATGATTTCACTTGGGCCAATATCACTATCAATAGACTCTGGTACTTACATAGACATGTACTTGTCTCTTTTTTCAGTTCCTATTCATAATCCAAAAATACCGAACTTATCAATATTAGGAGATATAGAGAATAGTAGGTTAGTGTTGAATACAGATAAGTTTATTTAGCGAGGCTTATTCTATTTAGCCCATCATTTGCTGTCTTTATTTTTAAATTAAAGGATAGAGAATCGCTAAATAACACGAAAAACATATAATGACGCCCCGAAAATAAACAGCATGACGTCATTATACTGCGCGTGTTTGTTGTATTCAACAAGGTGGAATACAGCTAAATTTATCCCACGGGGTGTTATTTCGTCAAAGCAGGCGTGATGCTGGGATAAAAAACTGTACTTTATTTTGATTGCCACAACCAACCGGTTTAATTTGTGTTTTGAATATCATGTAATCGAATGCAATCGAGTTTAGAAATTTTAAACTTTTGAAACACATCAAAATGTATTAAATAATAGTTTAACAGTGTGTTTAAAACGATTTTAGGAAAGTCACTCAAAAAAAGCTAAAACGGTAATACAAATAATTGTCGAACGAATTTCGTAACAAATACTGTCTTCTAAATTAAAATATAAAAAATGGACAACTAAATTTCATAGTTTAAACGTGATATTATATATCGCAAACTTCACAACAATTTGTGTCGGTTATAATTTGAGTGTTTGCTTCAATTGCAAACCCATTATTATTGCTATTGATATTTTAATGCACATTGTTAGTTACAGGTACAAAATTATTTTTCATGTTGTTTATGATGTCCTCATTGTAATGGCAATCCTCAAAGCACTAATGGATTTCTAGACTGAATAGCGTTTGTTTCCCAAGAGTAAACAAAGGCCTAATAGGGTTTGACAACGTGATCGACAAAATAATAATTAATATGAACAAACTAATCATTAAATGCTCCGAAAAGTAATGAATATTGATCGTTACCCGCGCTTCATCGATACCCTTAAATACCCATGATGATATTTCGAAAGAACACGTAGTTGATTTTAATCTTTAAGATGCATTGTGTTTGTAACTCATCTCTATTTACCTGACGTGCACGCATAACTGGTGTTGACGGTTGCAATTTTCAGTCAATAGTTGACACTGAGTGCTATCGCTAGTGTTATATTATATACACCGAGCAAAGCTGGAAAACTGGTTTTATTGGTTCAAATAAGCCGTCATACTATCCATAAGCATTTGGAACTAATACTAGTATAATATTTCTCATGCGGTAAAAGGATTATATAAGTGTAAAATAGCTGAAAGGAATTATTGACAACGGACATTATTTACATGACATGTTTTACACATTTTGAATAGGACCTAAGTACACTAATTAATAACGTAAAATGCGGGACCGAGATTTGCTTTTTGCGTTTCTATGGTTTACTTTTATATATGACGTTTCCGCCGTTACCTTCAACGACACCAAGACGTTGTTACATGATCTGCTTACCGATTACAACAAAAACGTGCGACCTGTGGGGACACAAGAAGATACTGTCAACGTCACGGTCCAGTTATACGTCAAGTCTATCCAGGAATTCGATGAAGTCACAGAAGTGTTTTCTATTGTGGCTGGCTTCGCCATTATCTGGACGGATGAAAGCATGGTGTGGAACCCGGAGCATTATGGCGGTGCTTATCAAGTAGTGACATCATATAGTGATGTCTGGGTACCCGAACTTATCCTGACCTCGCCATCAGATGACGTTGAAAGCCTAGCAGCGCCGTGGAATCGCATCCGGTATTATTTCTTTGGATTAGCTGTTTGGATACCGGTGAAGTTAGTTAAGTCAACGTGCTCCGTTGACGTCGAGCTATACCCGTTCGATACACAGACTTGCGTCATCTCATATAGCATGATGGGATACGAGTTTGGTGAAGTATACGTCATGCCGGAGACGCACCACGTAAACATGTCACTGTTTTCGGAGCACCCAATGTGGGACGTTGTCGATACCTCAGCCAATTCTGAACAATTCGGGGGTTCTTGGCAAGTGAATTTTGGTTTCGAACTCAAAAGAAAGCCGGCATACGTTGTAGTGAATGTGGTTCTTCCCATGCTTTTCCTGGGCGTCTTGAACTTGCTGGTGTTTTTGCTAGTTCCGGAATCAGGGGAGCGAGTATCTTACTGCATTACAGTTTTGCTTGCCATCGCGGTCTTTATGACGATAGTCAGCGGCATGCTACCTAGGAGTTCAAAGCCTGTTCCGATAATATCATACAAACTCATGACAGATATGATCATCAGTTCAGCGATTGCCGTGGTAACCATTCTCAATCTCCGTGTCTACAGCAAGGATCCAGAAATCCCCATCCCCAAATGGCTGATTATGTTCTACCGCGTTTGGACGTGCGCTGTCGGTCGAACTCGGAAAACAGAACCTTTGGAAATGAGACGATTATTTAGGAAAACATGCAAGGCGACCAAAATACAAACGGTGAAAACTATCTCTGAAGATGAACATGACATTCCTGTTGGGAAACAACTCTCAGAATTAGTTGACGAAGAACATATCACTTGGAAGAAAATAAGCTTCATGGTAGATTGGATGGCATTGAGTTTCTTCAGTCTTGCAACAGTTTGCAGTTTCGCAGTGTTAATGATCATTGTTGCAGTGCGTGGCTATTGAAAAACGACAACAATACTGTATTCATAATCAAATCAGTTAAACAAATCATAAACATCTGAGTGAAGAGTAAATATATGTATCTGAATAAGTCTGAATAAATACGTTACCACCTTTATTTACATTATCAACTGTGAATACGAACAAATTCAACATTTGATTTTTGTTTCTATGTTCAATATATTCAATATAGCTTTATGTGTTGCATCACATTTAGTTACAACAAAGAGTGACTGATTTATCTGCATTTGTTATATGTTTGTGTAAGTACTCCTACTGAAAACAACCACGTATGGTATCAAAGGTATCAAAGAAGACATAATGACTACAAACGAAGCAAACGTGCGACGTTAATAAAACAACAACAATAATAGTTGGGGCAAGAAATATCGCGCGCTTGATATTCGACATTGGCAGAAATGAAATAGAAATTACTTGCCGTCATAATTTCAAGTAGCGGTTCATTTCCAAGCGCGCGTAAAAACAACGTCGACAAAGCTAAAAAGGCAATGAATTTACGTTACGTTCGGTCAATTAATTCAGATCTGCATATAGAACATTAAAACTAGTTGATCACACTTTTGAATTAGTACTAACGTACGGCTGCGCATCGACAATTTCTCCCCAAAAAATACAATGTCACGTAAAAGTAATAATACATCCTTTATGGTGAACTCGGGAGATATCCGCTCTCTATTAATATACAATAAAACGACAGACGTTTGGAGTAGAACACTGTTTAGTATGGACAAAAAAGTTTCGAACAAAAGTATAATATAATTGCCAATAATATTTCTCATTAATATAAATGGGTCTCGAAAAAAAAGGTCAAATATTACAGATAAATACCATGTGAGCAAAAGCAAACTACGCCGTACATAAAGTGTATGTTCGTGCTAATTAACCAAGACATTGAGCAGTGGCATGCGGAGATGAAACAAAAAAAATTAAGCAGATTATATTATTCATTTAATTTCGTGAATTACCTAACCTAAGTCTAAGTATGTACATGTTTTTAAGCTCCGCACAGCTAACACTCACTTTTAAGCTCCGCACAGCTAACACTCACTTTTAAGCTCCGCACAGCTAACACTCACTTTCTAATGAAACTAGTTGATGGAATAAAACACCAGAAAGAAACAGACTCTAGTTGTTGTAATGAAAATTACTTTGGCAGTGGCAGTGAAGAACATTATCATTTAAAATGCACCCTCTTTGCTACGAACAGAAATGAAGTAAACAAAAGAATGGAATCAATGAGACTTCGAGACACATGCGCAGAGACAGCACAGTTTAGTACATCATGTCTGTAGAGACACATGCGCAGAGACAGCACAGTTTAGTACATCATGTCTTTAGAGACACATGCGCAGAGACAGCACAGTTTAGTACATCATGTCTTTAGAGACACATGCGCAGAGACAGCACAGTTTAGTACATCATGTCTGTAGAGACACATGCGCAGAGACAGCACAGTTTAGTACATCATGTCTTTAGAGACACATGCGCAGAGACAGCACAGTTTAGTACATCATGTCTGTAGAGACACATGCGCAGAGACAGCACAGTTTAGTACATCATGTCTTTAGAGACACATGCGCAGAGACAGCACAATTTAGTACATCATGTCTTTAGAGACACATGCGCAGAGACAGCACAGTTTAGTACATCATGTCTTTAGAGACACATGCGCAGAGACAGCACAGTTTAGTACATCATGTCTGTAGAGACACATGCGCGGAGACAGCACAATTTAGTACATCATGTCTTTAGAGACACATGCGCAGAGACAGCACAGTTTAGTACATCATGTCTGTAGAGACACATGCGCAGAGACAGCACAGTTTAGTACATCATGTCTTTAGAGACACATGCGCAGAGACAGCACAGTTTAGTACATCATGTCTGTAGAGACACATGCGCAGAGACAGCACAGTTTAGTACATCATGTCTTTAGAGACACATGCGCAGAGACAGCACAGTTTAGTACATCATGTCTGTAGAGACACATGCGCAGAGACAGCACAGTTTAGTACATCATGTCTGTAGAGACACATGCGCAGAGACAGCACAGTTTAGTACATCATGTCTGTAGAGACACATGCGCAGAGACAGCACAGTTTAGTACATCATGTCTGTAGAGACACATGCGCAGAGACAGCACAGTTTAGTACATCATGTCTGTAGAGACACATGCGCAGAGACAGCACAGTTTAGTACATCATGTCTGTAGAGACACATGCGCAGAGACAGCACAGTTTAGTACATCATGTCTGTAGAGACACATGCGCAGAGACAGCACAGTTTAGTACATCATGTCTGTAGAGACACATGCGCAGAGACAGCACAGTTTAGTACATCATGTCTTTAGAGACACATGCGCAGAGACAGCACAGTTTAGTACATCATGTCTGTAGAGACACATGCGCAGAGACAGCACAGTTTAGTACATCATGTCTTTAGAGACACATGCGCAGAGACAGCACAATTTAGTACATCATGTCTTTAGAGACACATGCGCAGAGACAGCACAGTTTAGTACATCATGTCTTTAGAGACACATGCGCAGAGACAGCACAGTTTAGTACATCATGTCTGTAGAGACACATGCGCAGAGACAGCACAATTTAGTACATCATGTCTTTAGAGACACATGCGCAGAGACAGCACAGTTTAGTACATCATGTCTGTAGAGACACATGCGCAGAGACAGCACAGTTTAGTACATCATGTCTTTAGAGACACATGCGCAGAGACAGCACAGTTTAGTACATCATGTCTGTAGAGACACATGCGCAGAGACAGCACAGTTTAGTACATCATGTCTTTAGAGACACATGCGCAGAGACAGCACAGTTTAGTACATCATGTCTGTAGAGACACATGCGCAGAGACAACACAGTTTAGTACATCATGTCTGTAGAGACACATGCGCAGAGACAGCACAGTTTAGTACATCATGTCTGTAGAGACACATGCGCAGAGACAGCACAGTTTAGTACATCATGTCTGTAGAGACACATGCGCAGAGACAGCACAGTTTAGTACATCATGTCTATAGAGACACATGCGCAGAGACAGCACAGTTTAGTACATCATGTCTGTAGAGACACATGCGCAGAGACAGCACAGTTTAGTACATCATGTCTGTAGAGACACATGCGCAGAGACAGCACAGTTTAGTACATCATGTCTGTAGAGCCACATGCGCAGAGACAGCACAGTTTAGTACATCATGTCTGTAGAGACACATGCGCAGAGACAGCACAGTTTAGTACATCATGTCTGTAGAGACACATGCGCAGAGACAGCACAGTTTAGTACATCATGTCTTTAGAGACACATGCGCAGAGACAGCACAGTTTAGTACATCATGTCTGTAGAGACACATGCGCAGAGACAGCACAGTTTAGTACATCATGTCTTTAGAGACACATGCGCAGAGACAGCACAGTTTAGTACATCATGTCTTTAGAGACACATGCGCAGAGACAGCACAGTTTAGTACATCATGTCTGTAGAGACACATGCGCAGAGACAGCACAGTTTAGTACATCATGTCTTTAGAGACACATGCGCAGAGACAGCACAGTTTAGTACATCATGTCTGTAGAGACACATGCGCAGAGACAGCACAGTTTAGTACATCATGTCTGTAGAGACACATGCGCAGAGACAGCACAGTTTAGTACATCATGTCTGTAGAGACACATGCGCAGAGACAGCACAATTTAGTACATCATGTCTTTAGAGACACATGCGCAGAGACAGCACAGTTTAGTACATCATGTCTGTAGAGACACATGCGCAGAGACAGCACAGTTTAGTACATCATGTCTGTAGAGACACATGCGCAGAGACAGCACAGTTTAGTACATCATGTCTGTAGAGACACATGCGCAGAGACAGCACAGTTTAGTACATCATGTCTGTAGAGACACATGCGCAGAGACAGCACAGTTTAGTACATCATGTCTGTAGAGACACATGCGCAGAGACAGCACAGTTTAGTACATCATGTCTGTAGAGACACATGCGCAGAGACAGCACAGTTTAGTACATCATGTCTGTAGAGACACATGCGCAGAGACAGCACAGTTTAGTACATCATGTCTGTAGAGACACATGCGCAGAGACAGCACAGTTTAGTACATCATGTCTGTAGAGACACATGCGCAGAGACAGCACAGTTTAGTACATCATGTCTGTAGAGACACATGCGCAGAGACAGCACAGTTTAGTACATCATGTCTGTAGAGACACATGCGCAGAGACAGCACAATTTAGTACATCATGTTTTTAGACAACTTGGATAAACTTTATAAATTATGCAAATTTGCAAATATATTGTTGAGAAATGTCTGATAAGTCTTTATACTATTTGTTTGTCACCGTATATACATTTATAGATTGTTAATGTTGATTTTAATTTTGAATAAGCCCACACTAATGTAAATATACCAATTAAAATTTGAATATACTTGTAACTATTTGTCTGATACCGTGAAACACTTTTTCTGATACCGTGAAACACTTTTTCTCTGACTATTGTATAACCAAATGTATATTGTTCCTCTTATTGCATACTTGTGTGCCTGAAATGTAAATACAGTTCTGTTTGTTCTGTTCTTTTCGTTAAACAAAACGATGATCAATACTAACCAATACTACACGTAATTATCAATAATTCATGATAAAATTTAGAAACCATTCGTAATACAACATCGACGGGCCATCTATTTTATAGACACCATTTTGTAAGTATTTGTCGATGATCCAATATGGCACATGAAACCATTCCTCATTTCACAACCATTGTGTAAGGTTAGTGTCACCATTGTGTAAGGTTAGTGTTACCATTGTGTAAGGTTAGTGTTACCATTGTGTAATGTTAGTGTTATCATTGTGTAAGGTTAGTGTTACCATTGTGTAAGGTTAGTGTTACCATTGTGTAAGGTTCCGGTGCGCAAAGTAAGAAAATAGAAATCTTTCTCTGATGATCCTTTTGTAAACATTGATGAATAATAGTCAATATTCATTTTTAAACTATCAAGCGTTGTTTTCATGTTTTAAAGCAAACAGTGGGACATTAATTCCTAAGAAAGTGACGTAGTTTTTTTAGAAACTTCTGGCCTTTTGAAATAAGAGACAACCTCGTTCTGGATCGAGACTCGCATGTGTGCATCATTGCAGCTGCTGAAAAAAAACTTTTTATAGATTAATATCTAGTGACATTTTTTGCAATACAATTTCCATCTTATATAGGAGGACACAGTATTTTTTCCAAAGGAATAAGAACCAAAGTCAACCATGTTTCAATGTACCTAGTGGTGCTTTCTGGACTCTTTCCTTCGGAATGGTCCTTTGGAAAGCATCGCATAATCTGCAAAAACGTTTCACATCCGATTGAACACCAGACCAGAAACACTCAGACAATACCTTGGAAACAGTTCTCTTAACTGCAAGATATCCAGACATAATTGACTCACGAGCTAGTTTCATAACCATACTTTTGTAACTAGCAACTGTAGAAATATCTTGCCATTCTCCTCTGAAGATTATCAAAACTCACAATCAATCAGACCCTGTCTGTCAACAAATTTTGCCTTACCATTGTAATCGTCCTCGTTTAGAAATGTACCTACTTTATTGAGCGTTGCCTCCTTCTATTGTTCCTTCATGATTTCACTTGGGCCAATATCACTATCAATAGACTCTGGTACTTACATAGACATGTACTTGTCTCTTTTTTCAGTTCCTATTCATAATCCAAAAATACCGAACTTATCAATATTAGGAGATATAGAGAATAGTAGGTTAGTGTTGAATACAGATAAGTTTATTTAGCGAGGCTTATTCTATTTAGCCCATCATTTGCTGTCTTTATTTTTAAATTAAAGGATAGAGAATCGCTAAATAACACGAAAAACATATAATGACGCCCCGAAAATAAACAGCATGACGTCATTATACTGCGCGTGTTTGTTGTATTCAACAAGGTGGAATACAGCTAAATTTATCCCACGGGGTGTTATTTCGTCAAAGCAGGCGTGATGCTGGGATAAAAAACTGTACTTTATTTTGATTGCCACAACCAACCGGTTTAATTTGTGTTTTGAATATCATGTAATCGAATGCAATCGAGTTTAGAAATTTTAAACTTTTGAAACACATCAAAATGTATTAAATAATAGTTTAACAGTGTGTTTAAAACGATTTTAGGAAAGTCACTCAAAAAGAGCTAAAACGGTAATACAAATAATTGTCGAACGAATTTCGTAACAAATACTGTCTTCTAAATTAAAATATAAAAAATGGACAACTAAATTTCATAGTTTAAACGTGATATTATATATCGCAAACTTCACAACAATTTGTGTCGGTTATAATTTGAGTGTTTGCTTCAATTGCAAACCCATTACTATTGCTATTGATATTTTAATGCACATTGTTAGTTACAGGTACAAAATTATTTTTCATGTTGTTTATGATGTTGTTCATTTTATGTTTGCTTTCGCGTTGTTTCCAGCTACGAACTAAAAGAATATATGCAAACATGAATACAGGTTGTAAATGGTATATGTATGTATAGTTGAATGTATAATGTAATACCTATACATGTGTTAATTTTTCATAGAAGCGTATTAATAATCACTATCCGCTATTATGTTTGAAGTCCAACGTTTACACTTAACGTTAAATGTAGACATTTGTATATATAAGTCAGTCGTGCCTAGTGGTTAATACGGTTAACGTATTGGCCTTTTTTGTCAGTCGTGCCTTGCGGTTAATAAGATCAACGTATTGGCCTTTTGTCAGACGTGCCTAGTGGTTAATAAGGTTAACGTGTTGGCCTTTTGTCAGTCGTGCCCAGTGGTTTATAAGGTAAACGTGTCGGCCTTTTTGTCAGTCGTGCCTAGTGGTTAATAAGGTTAACGTGTTGGCCTTTTGTCAGTCGTGCCTAGTGGCTAATAAGGTTAACGTGTTGGTCTTTTGTCAGTCGTGCCTAGTGGTTAATAAGGTCAATGTGTTGGCCTTTTGTCAGTCGTGCCTAGGGGTTAATAAGGTTAACGTTTTGGCCTTTTGTCAGTCGTGCCTAGTGGTTAATACGGTTAATGTATTGGCCTTTTGTCAGTCGTGCTAAGCGGTTAATAAGGTTAACGTGTTGGCCTTTTTTGTCAGTCGTGCCTAGTGGTTAATAAGGATAACGTGTTGGCCTTTTGTCAGTCGTGTCTAGTGGCTAATAAGGTTAACGTGCTGGCCTTTTGTCAGTCGTGCCTAGTGGTTAATAAGGTTAATGTGTTGGCCTTTTGTCAGTCGTGCCTAGTGGTTAATAAGGTTAACGTGTTGGCCTTTTGTCAGTCGTGCATAGTGGTTAATAAGGTTAAAGTGTTGGCCTTTTGTCAGTCGTGCCTAGTGGTTAATAAGGTTAACGTGTTGGCCTTTTGTCAGTCGTGCCTAGTGGTTAATAAGGTTAACGTGTTGGCCTTTGGTCAGTCGTGCCTAGTGGTTAATAAGGTTAACGTGTTGGCCTTTTGTCAGTCGTGCCTAGTGGCTAATAAGGTTAACGTGTTGGCCTTTTGTCAGTCGTACCTAGTGGTTAATAAGGTTAACGTGTTGGCCTTTTTTTCAGTCGTGCCTAGTGGCTAATAAGGTCAACGTGTTGACCTTTTAACAGTCGTTCCTAATTGTTAATAAGGTTAACGTGTTGGCCTTTAGTCAGTCGTGCCTAGTGGCAAATAAGGTTAACGTGTTGGCCTTTTGTCAGTCGTGCCTAGTGGTTAATAAGGTTAACGTGTTGGCCTTTTGTCAGTCGTGCCTAGTGGTTAATAAGGTTAACGTGTTGGCCTTTTGTCAGTCGTGCCGAGCGGTTAATAAGGTTAAAGTGTTGACCTTTTGACAGTCGTTCCTAGTGGTTAATAAGGTTAACGTGCTGGCCTTTTGTCAGTCGTGCCCAGTGGTTAATAAGGTTAACGTGTTGGTCTTTTGTCAGTCGTGCCTAGTGGTTAATAAAGTTAACGTGTTGGCCTTTGTCAGTCGTGCCTAGTGGTAAATAAGGTTAAAACGTGTTGGCCTTTTGTCAGTCGTGCCTAGCGGTTAATAAGGTTAACGTGTTGGCCTTTTGTCAGTCGTGCCTAGTGGTTAATAAAGTTAACGTGTTGACCTTTTGTCAGTCGTGCCTAGTGGTTAATAATGTTAACATGTTGGCCTTTTGTTTCTGGAATCACAACAGATTCTATCCCTCATTTTGCCTCAATTTTTTTATGTTAAAGTATTTTAATTAAACTGTTCAACTTATGTGTGTTATTATACTATTGAAAGATCTAAAGCGAAATAGCATAGTGCGGCACCCTGTTTCATTTCGGTTCCCCCCTGCTGCCCCTCTGGGCTGGTCAACACAGAATTGCTGAAAAATCTTTTGAAATTCAATTTATTTTTGCAAATATTTAATGACTAATTAATAGACGAATTAGAAGCATTATACTCGTGAAAACACTCAATTTAGAAATGTCATCAAACTGTTCCGGCTTTCCACCCTGCTCCTTTTTAGCAGCACCCTGAACATTTTTGGATCCCAGATCTTGCCTTATTATACATATTTATTCAGTACATTCTCTCTAGGAATCTTTCCTGAGACTTAGTCCGAAGGTTGTATAGTTTGGCTACCTATAAAAGGAGTATCAATGATTGTAATATTTATATGGGTTATACATGTTGCTTGAGCACTGACAATGGGTAAACTTTTAATTAGAATTCTCCGTAATCTATTTGATTCTTGGACTGCAAAGTATTGTGTGTCTGTGGAAGCTCAAGCTGGATACAGAAAATATATTAGAACTACTGATATCATTTTTACATGACCTAATAACCCATATGCTTCATAACAAAAACATTGTAAGTGTGGTTTTGTATATATTTCAGTAAGGCATTGGAATATGTAGTCAGGCCAAACCTATTTTAAATCTCAAATTTAACTCGCAAATATTCCTTTCGTGTGTTTTGTGTGTGAATTTTATATATATATATATATATATATATATATATATATATATATATATGTGTGTGTGTGTGTGTGTGTGTGTGTGTGTGTGTGTGTGTGTGTGTGTGTGTGTGTGTGTGTGTGTGTGTGTGTGTGTGTGTGTGTGTGTGTGTGTGTGTGTGTGTGTGTGTGTGTGTGTGTGTGTGTGTGTGTGTGTGTGTGTGTGTGTGTGTGTGTGTGTGTGTGTGTGTGTGTGTGTGTGTGTGTGTGTGTGTGTGTGTGTGTGTGTGTGTGTGTGTGTGTGTGTGTGTGTGTGTGTGTGTGTGTGTGTGTGTGTGTGTGTGTGTGTGTGTGTGTGTTGTGTGTGTGTGTGTGTGTGTGTGTGTGTGTGTGTGTGTGTGTGTGTGTGTGTGTGTGTGTGTGTGTGTGAGTGTGTGTGTGTGTGTGTGTGTGTGTGTGTGTGTGTGTGTGTGTGTGTGTGTGTGTGTGTGTGTGTGTGAGTGTGTGTGTGTGTGTGTGTGTGTGTGTGTGTGTGTGTGTGTGTGTGTGTGTGTGTGTGTGTGTGTGTGTGTGTGTGTGTGTGTGTGTGTGTGTGTGTGTGTGTGTGTGTGTGTGTGTGTGTGTGTGTGTGTGTGTGTGTGTGTGTGTGTGTGTATATGCCGACCGATTTCGCCAAGCTTATCAGGGCATATCACACATAAATAATAACGTCAAAACGTCAAAATTGTCAAAGTCACGACGTCAATTAACAACGTCATTTCTATTATGACGTCAAATGTCACAAATATTATAAGAAATGTAGTTATTTGTTTTATTTTCGGTTCCAATTATCTATGCCAACTTGTTAAGTAATTATTTGTTCTATAACTAATTAATACCCACTAAATAAATGGATATTCATGGCGATCACAATAAACTCGAAACAAAAATCAGAATTTGATAAATCAGATATCAAAACCCGAACGAAATCATTTTCATTTTAATGACATGTACGGGTACCAGTGACAGCAACAGAGAAAAAGAAAATATGTTTTATTAATTCCTTTAAATAATACGTTAATTAATATTGCTGGCGATGAGAAAACATCATACAGAAACATTAACTTAAAAAAACCCACCTCATATTATGGTCGGTCATATCGTGGAATGGAAATTACAGTGTTTTTATTCATCAACGTTATACATCATCATTAAGTTAATATGATTACAGTCCTCATTGTAATGGCAATCCTCAAAGCACTAATGGATTTCTAGACTGAATAGCGTTTGTTTCCCAAGAGTAAACAAAGGCCTAATAGGGTTTGACAACGTGATCGACAAAATAATAATTAATATGAACAAACTAATCATTAAATGCTCCGAAAAGTAATGAATATTGATCGTTACCCGCGCTTCATCGATACCCTTAAATACCCATGATGATATTTCGAAAGAACACGTAGTTGATTTTAATCTTTAAGATGCATTGTGTTTGTAACTCATCTCTATTTACCTGACGTGCACGCATAACTGGTGTTGACGGTTGCAATTTTCAGTCAATAGTTGACACTGAGTGCTATCGCTAGTGTTATATTATATACACCGAGCAAAGCTGGAAAACTGGTTTTATTGGTTCAAATAAGCCGTCATACTATCCATAAGCATTTGGAACTAATACTAGTATAATATTTCTCATGCGGTAAAAGGATTATATAAGTGTAAAATAGCTGAAAGGAATTATTGACAACGGACATTATTTACATGACATGTTTTACACATTTTGAATAGGACCTAAGTACACTAATTAATAACGTAAAATGCGGGACCGAGATTTGCTTTTTGCGTTTCTATGGTTTACTTTTATATATGACGTTTCCGCCGTTACCTTCAACGACACCAAGACGTTGTTACATGATCTGCTTACCGATTACAACAAAAACGTGCGACCTGTGGGGACACAAGAAGATACTGTCAACGTCACGGTCCAGTTATACGTCAAGTCTATCCAGGAATTCGATGAAGTCACAGAAGTGTTTTCTATTGTGGCTGGCTTCGCCATTATCTGGACGGATGAAAGCATGGTGTGGAACCCGGAGCATTATGGCGGTGCTTATCAAGTAGTGACATCATATAGTGATGTCTGGGTACCCGAACTTATCCTGACCTCTCCATCAGATGACGTCGAGAGCCTTGGGGCGCCATGGAATCGCATTAGATATAATTCAGATGGAGCTGCTGTTTGGATACCGGTGAAGTTAGTTAAGTCAACGTGCTCCGTTGACGTCGAGCTATATCCGTTCGATACACAGACTTGCGTCATCTCATATAGCGTTATGGGATACGAGTTTGGTGAAGTATACGTCATGCCGGAGACGCACCACGTTGACATGTCACTGTTTTCGGAGCAACCAATGTGGGACGTTGTCGATACCTCAACCAATTCTGAACAATTCGGGGGTTCTTGGCAATTGAATTTCGGTTTCGAACTCAAAAGAAAGCCGGCATATGTTATAGTGAATGTGGTTCTTCCCATTCTTTTCCTGAGCGTCTTGAACTTGCTGGTGTTTTTGCTAGTTCCGGAATCAGGGGAGCGAGTGTCTTACTGCATTACAGTTCTGCTGTCTATCGCGGTCTTCATGACGATAGTTAGCGGCATGCTACCTAGGAGTTCAACGCCTGTTCCGAGGATTTCGTACAAACTCATGACAGATATGATCATCAGTTCCGCGATTGCCGTGGTAACCATTCTCAATCTCCGTGTCTACAGCAAAGATCCGGCAATCCCCGTCCCAAAATGGCTGATTGTTTTTTATCGTGTTTGGACATGCGCCGTTTGTCGAGCTCGGAAAACAGAACCGTTTGAGATGAGACGATTATTCAGGAAAACCTCCAAGGCGGCCAGAATACAAACGGTAAAGACTATCTCGGAAGCTGAAAGTGACATTCCTGTTGAGAAACAACTCTCAGAATTAGTTGACGAAGAACAGATCACTTGGAAGAAAATAAGCTTCATGGTAGATTGGTTGGCATTGTGTTTCTTTAGTTTTGCATCGGTTTTCAGTTTTGCAGTCTTTATGATGCTTACTTCAGGACGGGTCAAATGAACACACTGTGCATCTAAAATATTAACAAGCCTGTCCTTAAAGGTGAACGGCCATGTTTTGACATACTTTTGATATTTTGTAGATAAAAGTCAGTAGATTACAAAGTTGGTTAGGTAAAATTTGAACATTATTAGTTTGATGCTTAAAAACGATGAGTTTGTTCATCGGCAATTTCCGTAGGACGCTCGGTAATTTCCGCCGCCATTTTCTTGATGACGCAGTTAAATCCCAACGCTCCATTAATAAGATAGGTCGCCATTATTACTTACTAAATTTCTTTAACAAAAATTGGCATTTGAACAATTCGTTTATAACAATATTTGGTTTTTAGGTATTGTAAGTCGTTGTGCTTGCTTTTATCATGTCACAACAGCTATTTAAAATGAATTTTATCGTATTTAAACAACGTCTTGCGGGACGAGTAAATGACATGACGAGCATATGACGAGCATATGCATCATTTATAAGCAGATTATGCCAATGTTTATAAACTTACCTTTTCGTTGATCGTCAATGTAGCTTATCCATAATTATTTTAATTCTTTTATATTTCCATACAAGTATGATAATAAAGAAGTACAATATAAAATATAAAACTCCCATTACTTTTCTGACAGATCACAATCGTATGTTTGGTAGTTAATCCTTTTAATTGTTTATGTTGCTTATTTATATTAATTTTGTATAACCGATTGTTATTTTACCGTTGCATTTTTCACTTTCAACTTCCGTTGACTTCCGGTAATTTGTAAACAGTCGCCATTTTTTCACTCGGACAATTAAAACTTTGTTTTCTTTACATAAGTACAAGTTAACAGACTCAAAATAACTCCAATCTGTAAGTATGGATCATCTAGACAGTGTTGATGGTTACAACAACGAAAATAAACAAGATGAACCTTTTGCTACACAGAACCGTTTTGTTATTCCACCGGCGGGAAATAGCTCTAACAATGACAATAACAGAAAACGTTCTAGAGGAAACACAGGTGGTGAGTGTAGTAGTGGTGAATTCATAACTAACCAACAGGATTTGAACATTTATCTCTGGATGGAAAAATGTCAGAAATGTTTAAACACATGAAAAACTTTGAACACAAAGTTGATGAATGTCTACAGAAACATACAAAAATCAATCCATCGAAAGAACATTAACTAAATACAATTCACGCCTCAAACTCTTGGAATACAAATCCATTGACATTGAGGCACGTAGAAGAAGGAACAATCTTATATTTGGCGGAATCATTGAACACAGAGAGGAAAATTGTCCAAATGTTATTGCCCAATTCCTCGCCGAACAACTTCACATAACGCCTTGTCCTCATATCCAGCGAGCACACCGCCTTGGAAAGTTCTCTAAGGGCGTCACACGAGGCATCATTGTAAACTTCCTGGACTACGAAGGCACAGTAAATATCCTTTCACATGCAAACCGGCTAAGAGGTTCAGCATTAACAGAAGGAAATAACTCAAGCACGGAAAGCTCTTTGGCCCAAATACAAACAACTCCGTGAAAGCAATCCACGAAGCAAAATCGCAATAGTCTTCCCGGCCAAGACTGTAATGGACGGCAAGGTGGTCGACGACATATTTCCTGACTGGAACTTGATCCTTCAAGGTAACAGAGTCTGTGATAATTCGCCAGTCTTCAACGCTACTGCTACTCACTTTGAACAAGCACCACACACCAGAAGTAAGCCTGCAAGTCCTTCTTTCCCCAGCACAGCACCCAATATACGCACTGTTAATCCTGGAACCACAACAGTGCACAAAACGGTTGTTCCTCCACCAGTGCAGAGTGCAAATCACGTCTCTAGGAGACCACAGTCGGCATCCCCGCATCCTCCAAGGACATCA
Organism: Congeria kusceri; assembly: GCA_027627225.1. Classification (NCBI taxonomy): domain Eukaryota; kingdom Metazoa; phylum Mollusca; class Bivalvia; order Myida; family Dreissenidae; genus Congeria; species Congeria kusceri. Next base: position 27,359,629 of record CM051038.1, on the reverse strand, counting down.
CACACTCGCAACCATGCACCAATAGAGCCAAGATCTCCCCTACACACGCAGTATTCACAGATGGCAGCCCAAGGTATACAACGACCATGGGACACTCTTCATCCCAATAACACTAAAATTCCGCCGTCGACCAATACGCACAGGACCCCAGATGTCAACGGCCATTCTCGCCATTCTCGCTAGGCCAGTGCGGGGGGGGGGGGGGTAAAATCACTATCCGACCTGGAAGAAAAGAACAATATTATAAACAATATAAAATTAGGAACATTAAATGTCAGTGGACTTAAGAAAAGACTAAATTACCCGGATTTATTGAACTCGTCAACAATTATGACATATTTTGTTTTTCAGAAACTCACACTGATACCCATGATATTATCGAAATAAACAACTATACATATTTAGCTAAACACAGAGAACAAGAATATAAGCGTAAATCTGGTGGCATTGGAACATTTGTTAAAGATAAACTGACTTCTTCTGTTAACTTCTTACAATCAAAATCTGAATATGTATTATGGATCACCATTTGTAAAAAAAAATCACAAAACTCGATGACAATATTATAATAGGAGCTGTCTATGTTCCACCTGAAAACTCAAGATTCTTCAATGAGGATGAATTTATGGCCTTTGAAAATGAAATCTCCCAAAAATGCAATGAACATAAATATGTATTACTCGCTGGTGATTTTAATAGCAGAGTTGGAAGCATGAAAGACTATATAATTTCAGATCCCCATTTAAACGAATTTTTCAATATTGATGATGATTTACAGAGCCAACTTGACAAATACAGGATGCTTGAACAATTATCTATTCCACTAACTCGTACTTCTAAGGACCATCGAACTAACACACATGGATTTCGACTTATTGACCTATGCAAAAACAATAACATTTTTATTCTCAACGGAAGACTTTCCTCAGAGAAGGCACCCGACATGTTAACCTTTATGAATAAATTAACCATTGACTATGTTATTGCCTCATCTGATAGCTTTCACTTTCTGATTTCGATATCATTGAAACAGGCTCACTCTTTTCAGATGGACACAATGCCCTCGCCTGGTCCATCCATATCCCACACAGAGAATGCCCCAATGTTAACACCAAAAACCCAACAAACATGAATAAGAAACCAAAATGGAAACCTGAATTGTCTAATCAATTTATCAATAATATTAACCGTAACAAAATAGACCAAATACTAACACAAATGAACACATACCCTCAGTCACAGCAAACAGTAGAACACATCACTTATAAACTTCAATCAGTCTTCCATCAAGCCTACACCAGCACATACCATGAAAATAATAAAAAAGTTCATAACATAAGTCATGAAAATAATAAATCTTGGTTTGGCCCTCAATGCTCTAAAGCATGCAAACATTATCACACTGCCAAAGATGATTACACAAAAAACAAAACTGCAGATAACAAACTAAGAATGATAAATGCCAGTAAACATTATAAACGCACAATGAACTACCATATTAATGCAAGCAAACAAAACATGTCTAATAAACTACGTTCCATGACTGATAAAAACCCTAAACAGTACTGGTCCTTTTTAAATAAACTGAAACCTAAATCTAAAGTTAACAACACACCAACATTAAAAGAATTATATGATCACTTCAAAGAAATTAACACAAACACCATCACTGACAATCGTTTGAATGACAAAAATTCCCAATCTCCAGACGACACAAGTAACAGACTAAACATCACAATCCCTAAAGAAGAAATAGAAAAAAGTATCCAGAAGCTGAAAAACTGAACAACACCAAGCCCATTTGATAACATCTTAAACGAATATTTTAAGTCTACTAAACATCTCCTTATGCCAGTTTACTGTAAATTATTTAATTGTGTCCTGGAAACTGGATTTATTCCACAAACCTGGCTGAATGGAATCATTATACCCATATTTAAAAACAAAGGTACCCAAAAGGCCCAAACAACTACAGACCAATTACTATACTTAGCTGTTTAGGTAAACTCTTCACATCCTTACTTAATGACAGATTAACCCAATTCCTAAATGAAAACAATAGTTTAGACGAAAATCAAGCTGGCTTCAGGAAAGGCTATTCATGCTCCGACCATATCTTTACGTTACACTCACTAATCGAAATACTGAAAAAAGAAAACAAAAACTATTCTGCGCCTTCATAGATTTTTCTCAATCATTTGACAAAGTCTGACGAATCGGCCTATGGCAAAAACTTCTCAAACATGACATAAATGGCAAATTTTTGCAATTATTTCAAAATATGTATAATAATATTAAATCTAGTGTCTCTGCTAATGGTTATATATCAGAGTCCTTCATTTCAGAAATTGGTGTTAGACAAGGCAAAAATGTATCGCCGTTGCTTTTTCTCTTTTCTTAAATGACCTTCAAACACATATGCACCTCAATGGCTCGATTGGCATAGAACTAACAAATCCCCTGGATCTGCCTCTTTGGCTTAAACTACTTGTCCTACTCTATGCCGATGACACGGTAATTTTGTCAGACTCCAAATCAGATTTTCAAAATAGTTTAGACATCTTTCAAAATTACTGCGATAATTGGCATCTAAAAATAAATTTAAACAAAACAAAAATTGTCATATTTGGTGCAAGACAACTACAAAAAATTTAATTTAAACTAGGTAACAATCAATCCTATAGAAAATACTGACCGCTATCACTACCTAGGCATAACCTTATCTAACAATGGTCCTTTCCTTAATGCGAGAAAACATTTAGCTGAGCAAGCAACAAAAGCAATGCATCTCCTATATATGCGGGCCAACAACGCAGACCTGCCAATTGATCTTACTATGAAACTATTTGATCATACTGTCTTACCAATTTTAACCTATGGCTGTGAAATTTTCGGCTTTGAACACATTGACATCTTGGAAAAAGTTCATAACAACTTCCTCAGAAAACTTACTAATGCTCGGAAATCAACTCCAATGGCTTTTTTATATGGTGAACTTGGCAGATACCCTATAGCAATTAACATCAAATGTCGAATGATCTCTTGCTGGAACAGACTCTTAATAGGCAATGATCAGAAACTTTCTCTCCAAATCTATAAATACATGATGACAAACAGGATGTTGTTTTGATAATTGGATACCTCTCTTACAAATGTGCGAGAACGCTTTTACAGTTTGCAAAGTGTAATGACTATAATTATTAGCATCTACAAAAGAAATATGTTCGAGCAGTGAAAGTTTATAAATGTGAAGTATTTATGTGTCTTTTTCAATTTGTCATGCACTTTAACTAAAAAACATACCCATTTCATAATGTTTCACATAGAAAAAGCATATGCATGTGATATGCTAACGCACATACATACCGACAATTTATGTATTGTTTTGTTTTTACGCATTACTCTACTTTTCAAAAAATACTTCTCATATTTAATAAAGTCAATGTTTCAGCAACAGGCTGTATATTATTATATTAACATCGTCCTTTACAATCTTGTACAATTTTAATAGACGGGCTTCTTATATAGCCATAAATCTGAATTATCTACAACATTTGTATTGAAATAATTCAGCAATAGGGCTTGGAAAAACATTAAAACACTACATAAAAAATGCTGTTCTTTTGACTACGTATACAACAAAACGCTGCACTTATTTAAATTTCTTACTGTTTGATTATAAAGATAGTTGATTTTAATTTGCCAATGCATAAGGCTGAACTACTGCAACAAATCAGATTACGTCTAAGTCAAGTATAATTATGATTCGTAAACCTATCAACGAATCAGTAATCAGGATTTGCCATGCCCACAACTTGTCAAACCTTCATATTACTTTCGACACGTTATTGAAGCAAAATGGCGTATCGATAGAAATATGTGCAAAATCATGTTGTCTTTTATGCTATACTCGCTTATAAAAGCGTTATTTATGAAAACTGATACGAGAAGTTGATTTGTTATGGCTAAAACTATGTTTCTAAAGAACAAATAACATTGTTAGAAGCTTGGCCTATCACCTTTAACTTTCCAGTGAATATTAAATTTAACCTACCTGAAAAAAAAACACGAATAGTCTGGTTAGTATCAGATATCAACTGCTTTATTTCGAAATATTGCGTCAGACGGCACCAATATAGCTAGAAAAAATGCAGTACTTTTCAATACAATGACACACTCCTTAAAGAGAAGGCTTGGTGGAATTGAATAGGTGTCATATTACCGTCTACATTTCTAATCGTCAATACCAATCATGCTCGTCTCGAGATAAATTGCCCTACGTCGATAGCCAAACACCTCGTAACGGTTATTTCCCGTATTCGGTGATTGTACCTCTGCCATTGAAAAGAAAATCCTTCCTGATATGGCGAGAAAGTGCTCATGGTGAGCTTTTGTGATCGCCAATTGTCCGTCGTCAGTGCGTGCGTGCGTGCGTGCGTCCGTCGTCAACTTTTCAATCAAACGACATATCCTCCTAAACCACTTGGCAGATTTTTACCAAACTTCACAGGAATGATCATTGGGTGACCCTCTTTCTTTCAAAGTTGTTAAAATCCTTACGGTCTGCTGCATATGTAGGTCGCCAGAGCTAAACATATATTTAAAAGTGTTAACTTAAAAAATCTTCTTCTCTGACACCGCAGGGCCAAGAGGTTTCATATTTGGTATGTAACATCCTAAAGTGGTTCTTTACAAAGTTTGTTCAAATTAGCCCCTGGGGTCAAAACGGGCCACGACCCGGGGGTCACATGGTTTATAGAGAATATATAGCAAAATGACTTTAAAAATCTTCTCCTGAAACCACAAGACCCAGAGGTTTTATATTTGGTATGTAACAGCCTATAGTGGTCCTCTACAGAGAATGTTCAAATTATGCCCCTGGTGTCAAAACTGGCAACGCCCCGGGGGTCACATGGTTTATATAAACTAAAATAGCAAAATGTCTTTAAAAATCTTTTTCTCTGAAACCGCTAGGCGCAGAGGTTTCATATTTGGTATGTAACAACCTATAGTGGTCCTCTACAAATGTTGTTCAATTAATGCTCCTGCGATCACATGATTTTTATAGACTTAATTAGCAAAATGACTTTAAAAATCTCCTCAGAAACCGCAAGGCCCAGAGGTTCCTCATTTGGTATGTAACATCATATAGTGGTCCTCTACACAAAATTTCAAATTATGCCCCTGGGGTCGAAACTGGCCACGCCCCGGGGGTCACATGGTTTATATAAAAACTTAAATAGCAAAATCTTCTCTTTTGAAACCGAAAGGCCAAGAGCTTTCGTATTTGGTATGTAACATCCTATAGTGGTCCTCTACAAAGATTGTTCAAATTTTGCCCCATGGGTCAAAACTGACCACACCCCAGGGGTCAAATGGTTATGTAGACTTTAATAGAACAATTACTTTAAAATTCTTCTCCTCTGAAACCGCAAGGCCTTGAGCTTTCATGTTTGGTATGTAACATCGCATAGTGGTCCTAAATTTTTTCAAATTGCAAATTATGCCCCTGGGATCAAAACTGGTCACGCCCCGGGGGTCACATGGTTTATATAGACCTAAATAGCAAAATGACTTTAAAAATCTTCTCCTCTGAAATTGCAAGGCCCACAACTTTCCTATATTTGGTACGTAACATGGCATTGTGGTCCTCTAAAAGATTGTTCAAATTATGCCCCTGTGGTCAAATCTGGCCACACCACGAGGGTCACATGGTTTATATAGACATAAATAGCAAAATGACTTCTTTTTTTACCTGAAACCGCAAGGCCCAGAGGTTTGTTCAATATTGTTCAAATTATGCCCCTGGGATAAAAAATAAGCCACGCCTTACGCATGCAAATTCTAATTGGGTTACCAGGTCTCAGATGAGCGTCCTAGGACCCTCAGGGCCCTCTTGTTATAAAATTTAGATTTTTTGTTCTTGTATAAAACAAACCCTCAGAAATATTACATTATTGGTCCACACATATATATTGAGAGTTAAAAATAAAAGCAAAAAGAGACACGTAAACAAGTAACCATATCCTCCAGTGACCTAATTCCGATGACATAAGGAAATAATGAGCAAAATCACAGCAAATGAATTACATTAAAAAAATATTTAGTTTCAGTGCATTCCATCTTAAAATTGTTTATTTGCACGAAGTAATCCAATGCAATAAGAAAACAAGAGGGCCAAAATTGCCCTGGTTCGCTCACCTGAGTTTAATAAATCATAATGGCTTGTAAAAAAATAATATCGTGGTCAGAGATGTTTGATGTAAAATGTTGACATCAGACAACCACAATGGACCACTGATAGTCATGTTTTTATCAACAAAATTAATTTGAAGGAATTGAGTAGAACTTAGTCACCCAAGGGGCATATCGGTGAAATTAGTTTGAAATCCAGCCAATGAATCTATACAAGAAGATTATCCAATTTTTGAAATATACTCATTCAAGGAAAACTGCCCTACCCTCTGGCACCCATGTTTTAATGAATCAAAATATTCTGAAGGAATTTTGTCAAGGTCATGCAAGAATATTTCTGTAAAAAAAATAAAATACAGCCAGTGGTTAAAGAAAAAAAGATTTCAATATTTTCAATATAGCCATATAAGGAAACTGTCCCGCCCCATGGCGGCTGTTGTTTTACGAATCAAACTTGTTTCAAGAAATTTAGTAGGGTATCACCTAATGAACATTTCTATAAAATTAATTTGAAATCCATCAAGTGGTTTAAGACTTGACGATGTTCACATTTTTTAATATAGCCATATAAGGAAAACTGCCGCAACCCCTGGTGGCCATGTTTTTCACGAATCAAAATAATTTGAAGAAATTTAATAAATGGTCGCCCGAGGAACACTTCTGTGTTGTTGTTTTTTTTAATGCAGCAAGTGGTTTCAGAAAGGGATTTTTTTATATTGTTCAATATAGCCATATAAGGAAACCGCTCTGCACCCTGGCGGCCATGTTTTTTACGTTTCAAAATATTTTGAAGAAACTTATGTAGAGGGTCATCCAATGAACAGTTCTGTTTTACAACAAAATAGTTTCTAAAAATGCATTTCTTTTTTTTCTTTATATATATTTTGTTAATGGTCAGTCCCACTTCTTTACTTTTTGCAGTTAAGACATTATATGACATTTTTCAAAGATACGAAAATCTGTGAACAAGTCCCTTTTAAATTTATCATTGACCTACGTGTAAGCCTGTAAAGTTTTTATACATTCCATTCACCATTTTTATGTTAATCCTTACCAATAAAACAATTCTTTAGCGTTTGAACGTTCATCTTAGAAACAATGATGATTTATATACACGTAGTGAGTTTACTTCAATTGCTCTTGAGACGTGCACACTACACATGAAAACCTTCGTTGACTTCAAATTCATCGGATCCCAACGTTTTAGCTTGCATGTATGGGACCATTCCCGGACCAACTGTATAAACAATACGCGAACTCTTCAAATCTGGTTGAAATTACATAGATTACCGATGTTACATGGAAGCTTGTTAAAATAATGATGGTTTGATTATATTTTGTCATTTTATGTCACTTTGAAAAGTCATCCGTACTACCTATATATTAAATGGACCATGTTTTATGCAGACAACTCCTTTGTGAAATGTTTGTCGATGATGTAATAAGGATACTTGAAACCTTTCATCCATCTGCATGTGCTACATTATTTAAAAAAATATAGTTGTACTACATCTCACAGCCGGTGTGAACGGTTCCAGTTAATGCTTTCTACTGGACTAAAAACAATACATACGGCAAAGCTGTATAAACATACAGGAAAATACCGCGCCGCGAATACCTGTCATACGCTGTATGGCTTTATGGCTAGACATAAGCAGACATTGTCTAATAGGTGGCGTTGAGAAGTCACGTGGTACAGGACGGAATAAAGCATTATATCAGCCTGATTGAAAATGCAAATATCGCATACCACAAGAAGAAGTTCGTAGTATAAGATGTTGTATGTCGTGCTGTTTGTGTGTCTGGTGGCTTTTTCTCCATGCGACGTGTCCCGCTGTGACGTTAAACGATACCAAGACGTTGTTACGGGATCTGGTTACCGATTTAAACAAAAACTTGCGACCTGTACGGATACAAGAAGATACTATCAACGTCACGGTCCAGCTGATTGTCAAGTCGATTCGGGAATTCGATGAAGTCACTCAAATGTTTTCTATTGTGGCTGTTTTTTGCTATTTACTGGCGAGATGAAAGCATGACATGGTCCCCCGATAACTACGGAGGGTCACGCAAGTGATAGCATCCTACACTGATATGTGGGTACCGGAAGTAATAATGACCTCGCCGTAAGATGACGTTGAGAGCCTAGGAGCTCCGTGGAATCGCATCCGGTATTACTCACACGGTCATGCTGTTTGGATACCCGTCAAGCTGCTGAAGTCAACATGTTCCGTGGACGCTAAGATCTACCCGTTCGATACACAAATGTGCATAATCTCATACAACGCACTGGGATACAATCGCGACAAAGTTGTGGTAATCCCACGTGACCAAAATGTGAACACTTACAGGTTTCAGGAGCACCCTGTGTGGGACATTATCGATACGTTGACTATCTTCTCTAACTCCTCGGGGTCTACCCAAGTATACTTCAAGTTTAAACTCAAAAGAAAGCCGACTTACGTTATAGTGAATGTGGTTCTTCCCATTCTTTTCCTGAGCGTCTTGAACTTGGTGGTGTTTTTGCTAGTTGCGGAATCAGGAGAGCGAGTATCTTACTGCATTACAGTTTTGTTTTCCATCGCGGGTCTTTATGACGATAGTCAGCGGCATGCTACCTATGAGCTCCAATCCTGTTCCAATAATTTTATACAAACTCATGACCCATATGATCATCAGTTCCGTGAGTGCCGTGGTAATCATTCTCAATCTCCGTGTCTACAGCAAGGATCCGGAAACCCCCGTCCGAATTTGGCTGCTTGTGATTTACCGTGTTTAGACATGCGTCGTTTGTCGAACGAGGAAAACAAACAATTTGCACACAAGAAAATTAATAAGAAAAAACTCCAAAACGACCAAAATAAACACTGTGATGAGAATTTCTGAAGATGAGAAAAAGATTACTAGTGAGAACCGACTCTCTGACTTAGCAACAGAAGAATATATCACTTGGAAGAAATTAGCTTCATGGTGGACTGGATTGCTTTAATGTTTTTTAGTCTTTTGTCAATTTGTAGTTTTGTTGTTGTTTTCATTAAAGGTGCTCGGCATGGGTAATAACAAGCAGATATCTGGCTGTACACTGTTTTATGCTTAGAGGTCTTCTGTTTTAGAAGAAGGTGCAAACAGACAGGACTCAGAACGCGTCTAGAAAAAGCACATTGCGCTTTCAAAATCATTTAAATCTTTGTTAATACCATCAACAATGATTCTGTATACTGAGATATAATAACTGTGATATATACATTGTGTTCGTATATCATAATTTATATGTGGCGCGTCGTGAGAAAACCGGTCTTAATGCATGTGCGTAAAGTGTCGTCCCGGATTAGCATGTGCAGTCCGCACAGGCTAATCCAGGACGGCACTTTCCGCTTTTATGGTATTTTCTATTTCAAGGAAGTCCCTTCTAAACATAAATCCTCTGTTGGCGGAAAGTGTCGTCCTGGATTAGCCTGTGCGGACTGCACAGGCTAATCCGGGACGACACTACGCACATGCATTAGGACCCGTTTTCCCGCGACGCCCCTCATATTTTGCTTTTGTTCCTCCAATGAGTAGACTAAGCATGTATAGATAAGTAAATCTAAATCTGCTGAAGAATAGGTTGTAAAGATGAATGGTTTTTAAGTAAGTCATATACCGGTAATATTTGTTATTAAGTCAACTATGATAATAACAGGACAAGTGTCATACTCGTTTGCAAATTAATAAGACATAAAAAAAAAAAAAAAAAAAAATTTTATACCTTTTTTACAATGATTTTTAGTGACTTCGCAGAGCACTCAGGAAATTATATCAAATATATAAGACATGTTATTTGATACAAAATATTTCCAAGTTGACAATGGATATCGACCGGATTATTCTGCATCAGGACAATGCCCCAGCACATCGGGATTCTTCGACTTATCTCGAGATCGATATAATTGGGTTTGAATTTTGTACCATCCGCCTTACAACCACGACGTCCGTGTTTTCCCATAGGTAAAGAAACAGCTGCGCGGAAAACATTTTCGAACCAGTGCTGATCTCCAATAAACGACACCGCGGATTGTGTCAACATCTGACCGTGAAGAAATGGTATGCAGGCACCTGTCACACATTGGTCAGTAGACACCGGACACCTGTGATGATGGGCTCAGATTACGTTGAGAAAGTTAACATAAAATTGAAAATATATGACGTTAATTGGCGTTGTATAACGTCGCCAGTGCGCCGGACAGTATGTGATGTGTGGTTTTTTTTCGTGTTCTAAAAATAATGATCATTGTAAATGAGTAATGTTTTGACATTTACACAATCTTTTCAAATTGTTTTAAATACTTGTCTTTTTTTTTCTATTTAAAAAGTCATATTTATTACAGCTTAACTACAATTCCGCGAACTTCCATGACACCCCTCGTACCGATCTGACCAATATAGCCGTATGTTAAATCTAATATCCAGCACTATCGTTTTCTCCATTAGACTTGAATGTAAGTTTCAATTATAACGCAATCTCACAAACATTCGAATTATGTTCAAAGAAAGTACATACTTTATCATTTTACAAATATGATGCCATTGGTTTTTGGTGTTCCGTAACTAAATGCGGCTTTGTCAAGTCAGAACCGCATTAAGAGAGGTGTCGCATTGATCATGAAAAAAATCATTGGCTTAAAGATAGACTTAAGAGATCAGTTAAATAAGCAAATATACCTTATTCAAAAGTTGAACACGACCGCAATATTAAAATACAAGAAAAGGTTTACAATAAACTTCCGTTGCTGCAATTGTTGAGCGCTAAGCACAAGTAAGAATAATAGAACCAAGCTCCATGGTAACAATGAACAACTCAAAAGTAGTTCTTTACGGGCCACCTATAGTTTATTTCTAGCCTAGACGAACAAGGAACTGTCAACAATAAAGAACTACAGACCACTTAAGGTGTACGTGTATTTCTAGCCTAGACGAACAAGGAACTGTCAACAATAAAGAACTACTGACCACTTAAGGTGTACGTGTATTTCTAGCCTAGACGAACAAGGAACTGTCAACAATAAAGAACTACTGACCACTTAAGGTGTACGTGTATTTCTAGCCTAGACGAACAAGAAACTATAAACAATAAAGAACTACTGACCACTTAAGGTGTACGTGTATTTCTAGCCTAGACGAACAAGAAACTGTCAACAATAAAGAACTACAGACCACTTAAGGTGTACGTGTATTTCTAGCCTAGACGAACAAGAAACTATAAACAATAAAGAACTACTGACCACTTAAGGTGTACGTGTATTTCTAGCCTAGACGAACAAGAAACTGTCAACAATAAAGAACTACTGACCACTTAAGGTGTACGTGTATTTCTAGCCTAGACGAACAAGAAACTGTCAACAAAAACGAACTACAGACCACTTACCGTGTAAATGTATTTGTAGCCTAGACGAACAAGAAACTGTCAACAATAAAGAACTACTGACCACTTAAGGTGTAAATGTATTTGTAGCCTAGACGAACAAGGAACTGTCAACAATAAAGAACTACTGACCACTTAAGGTGTAAATGTATTTGTAGCCTAGACGAACAAGGAACTGTCAACAATAAAGAACTACAGACCACTTAAGGTGTACGTGTATTTCTAGCCTAGACGAACAAAAACTGTCAACAAAAACGAACTACAGACCACTTAAGGTGTACGTGTATTTCTAGCCTAGACGAACAAGAAACTGTCAACAAAAAAGAACTACAGACCACTTAACGTGTAAATGTATTTGTAGCCTAGACGAACAAAAACTGTCAACAAAAACGAACTACAGACCACTTAAGGTGTACGTGTATTTCTAGCCTAGACAAAAAGGAACTGTCAACAATAAACAGCTTAAATGTAGTAAGAGACCGCTCAATTTACAGTGGGCAGCAATTATTAGCATGATTGGTCTTTTAATACATATTGCCTATAATAACAAGTTTACATAATAAATCTTGAATAAAAACTCAAGACAATATTTCTCACTTTGACTAAGAGACTTTGTGCAGGTTTTTGTACAAATAAATTATTACGCGATCCTTCTATTTAAGTGTCATGCACATTTTGCATAACTTACCGGGTACATATGATATAAACATTTTACTAACCACCTAAATATTTACCAAATATTTCTTTGATTGACTGGATATCCGAAATTGCTTACGATTACAATGCGGAGGTCGTTAGTTAGATCTTTAAACAGGACATGCTCACGCCGTCTTTCTAAAAGATTTTAGACTTGTAGAAAAAAATAACGGAATTAAAAAATGAACAGCATTAACGATACAAAAGTCCTTGAATGTCAAGACCATTAAAATAAATATATAATGCTTGAATCATGATATAACATAAAGTAGTTTGTAATTATAAAAAATAGTCCATGTTTTAAGTACACCATTTGAGAACTGTCAATATATGCCTTGATCGTCACTGCAACCAAGGTGTTTATTGATACAAAGTATGCAAGCGTATCTCTTCTTTTCAGCGTATCATTAGTGTTTACTAATACAAAGTATGCAAGCGTATCTCTTCTTTTCAGCGTATCATTAGTGTTTATTGATACAAAGTATGCAAGCGTATCTCTTCTTTTCAGCGTATCATTAGTGTTTACTTGTCCTGGAGAGAAATTGAAGCAACGGTTAAGCCTTTGTTCTATAGGCAGTTTTGTAAAGACAGATAACGAATCTGAAGCGATGATTATATCAAATTGAATCATGTTCAAACAATCAAGGACAAACACCGGGCAATTAGGTGCCGATGAAATGATTGGAATGGACGAATAATGCACCTATCAATATTTTCCCACAAGGGGGAGCGGCGGGCAATCCCAGGGGGAATTAGACTTATTGCATTTTTGGGGTCTAATTCCCCACCCTAGAGCCAAGCATTTGTGTCTAAATCCCCTCATTGGGAGATGCTTAATTGGTGTATCAAATGGCCCACGGGCCAATATAACCGGGATCTAAAATCCGAAAAAAGTATTTCCCGGGACCCGGAATCATTCGGCGTGTCAAATTCCCGCCTGAATTGCTTTCAGTCTAGAGTCCCGTATATGCCCGCCGCTCCCCCGGGAGGGGGTGGGGGGGGGGGCGGGCGAATATTGATAGGTGCATAATTGGGCACTTAATATAATCGAGACGTAGTTTAAGCTTTAAAAGGACTGACCCCATACAATCTGCGACAAGCGCGAGTTGTTGAGAAGTATCTTCTCACCACCACAACTACTAAACAACATAGTGTTTATTCCTCAAAACAAACAAAGTTCTAACCCTATTTCTATAGGTCTTTAAATTTGATTCGTGTGTTGTATGACACACAATAGGCCTATCTGTGTGTTGTGATGAACATGTGTGTCCCAACATATTTCTGGATTGCAGTTCACAGTTTCGTGTTTCATCAGTTTAACACATTCGCCAAGACTGGTGTAATTAATTAAATACTAAAATGCTGTGCATATACAATAGGATTCGGAGATGCAAAGTTAAAGTAATAATAATCTGTCATTTTCCCCTCATACATATGATTAAATGCACGTACACAGAAAACATTACGCTATTTCCAGTATCAGAAACGGTAGTATAACAGTTGCGTGACCTTACGGAGTAGAAACCAATAAGTCCGGTACGGTTGTGCTAATGTATTTGAGATGTGTTTATGACATTTAAAGACACATGAGTTCTGTATTTGGCAGCCTACTTAACTACGGCTGACGAAAGAGACGTCATTCCCTCACATCCATCCATAATATTGTTTCATTTCAGACGTTGCCATCCACAGCTATATTGTAGGTATAATTATTATATACATTTATTTTAGGGATAGCAACGAATATTCGAATAATGAAAGCTATACTAATAATATTTAGGAAATCGAATACTTACCTGTTTATTAATTTAATTTAATATGCATATTTAATATGTAGTATTTGTCAGTGTCAGTCCCTAAAGATGTAGTACATGTAGTTTTATCAAATTTTATTTCGTTTTCAATTGATTTCCTTGCAAGAGATGTTGATGGCTAGAAGTTAACGCACACCTTACCTCCTCCCCCATTTGACCATGTCTTCCCTAGGTCCAAGGTCAAGGTCACATCTCAAGGTCAAAGGCGTAGTCGCGGCGTCAACTTTTCATTTCCGCTCTGTAACTCGAGAACGAATTGAGCTATTGTAATAAACCTTCATGTATATAGATACCTTATCGCGAGACCTCGCTTGGGATTGCATATGAGGTGGGTGGCGCCAAGGTCAAGGTCACTGTTACTAAAAATAGAAAAACAGTTTCCGCTCAATAATTTATGCATTGAGATATTTTAATGAAACCTAATAGATAGATACCTTATATCGAGACCTCGCTTGGGATTGCATATGGGGTGGGTGGGGTCAAGGTTACTGTTACTAAAAATAGAAAAACGGTTTCCACTCAATAACTTGAGAACGCATTGAGATATTTTAATGAAACTTTATACATACATACCTTATATCGAGACCTCGCTTGAGATTGCATATGGGGTGAGTGGGGTCAAGGTCAAGGTCATTGTTTTTAAAAATAGAAAAACAGTTTCTGCTCAATAACTTGAGCATGCATTGAGATATTGTAATGAAACTTAATACATAGATACTTTATGTGGCAGGCCTGCTCAGCCCTTCGTCAGCATAAATCTGGCGTTTGAAAGTGGCGGAAAGGATTAAGTGTCACTTGCATAAACCGGTGTTAGAATGGTTTGTTAGAATGGCAACATGCTACCAATATATCTCTAGACTAATCACTACTTATGCACCTATCAATGTTTGCCCCCAGGGGGGAGCGGCGGGAATATAGGGGACTTTAGACTGCAAGCGATTCCCGACAGGCAGGAATTTGATCCCGGTAATATATGCCCCGGGCCATGTGATAGATATATTATATGTACCACTGAGGGGATTTAGACAAATATGCTTGGCTCTAGAGTGGGGAATTAGACCCCCCCCCCCAAAAAAAAAAAACATTTGTCAAATTCCCCTAGGTCTGCCCGCCTATCCCCTTGGGGGCAAATATTGATAGGTGCATTAGACTAGGGTTAAACTATACAAACTATATATGTATATGTGGTATTTTGAAGATATATTTAATCAAAATAATAAAACTATTAAAATTAATGTAGATATTAAATAATCACCCTATGGCATTTATATTAAGACCTTGCTTGGGGTTGCTTATGGGGTGGGTGGGGTAAAGGTCACTGCTACTAAAAATAGAAAAATGGTTTCCCCCTAAAAACTTAATTAGTACAAATTGAGATACTTCAATGAAACTTCATACATAGATACCTTATATCAAGACCACGCTTCGGATCGCGCATGGGGTGGGTGGGGTGGGGTCAATGTCACCATAACTAAAAAAAAACAGATAAACGTTCTCCGCTCAATAACTTGGGAACACATTGAGATATTTATGATGAAACTTCATACATAGATACCTCATATTAGGATCTCGCTAGGGATTGCGTATAGGGTGGGTGGGGTCCACGTTAAGGTCACCGTTACTGAAAAAAAGGTTTCCGCTCAATGGCTTGCGAACACATTGAGAGATTTTAATGAAACTTCATACATATATATCTTATATCAAGAACTCGCTTGGGATTGCATATGGGGTGGGTTGGGATAAGGTCACCATTACTAAAAATAGACAAACAGTCTGCGCTCAATAGCTTGAGACAACATTGAGATATTTGAGATATTTAAATGAAACTTTATATGTAGATACCTTATATCTAGACCTCGCTTGGGATTGCATATGGAGTGGGTGGAATCAAGGTCAAGGTAACCATTTCTAAAAAAAAAATGTTGTTGCTGACTTTAATGCACTTCGTTCGAAAAACTAGGATTTCGGAAAATTTCCACGGTTCTTGTTTATTTTGTCATTTTGCTTATATATTTAAGAATATATATTTAATAGTTTTGATACCTCAACTCACCCACAGAGAACGGCTTTGGAGATGAATTAGATGCACAAATACCATGACTCTACCTTATCTGTTTTTGAATTGTTTCTCTGTAGTCGTTGAATCCCTAACCCCTCTTAGACGGGCGTAACTTGTGACAATGGCATTCTTGTTATTATTATTATTATTTTATTAGCTCACCTGAGCACGAAGTGCTCGGTGAGCTATTGGTATAGGGGACCTCTCCTGCGTTGTCCGTTGTTCGTGTGCCGTCAACAATTTGTTGCGTTCACACGCTGGAGACCACTTTTTATCCAATATTAACCAAACTCGCACAGTTTGTGTAGGACCATAAAATATCGGACGGCATTGTTATAGGGCTAGAGTTATTGCCCCTTTTTCATGCAAAAAAGCCTTTTTCCAAATATAGACTTTATTTTCCACCCAATCTTAACCAAACTTTCACAGTTTGTGTATGACTATGAGATCTCAGCAATCGCCAAAAATGGGCCAGATCGTGTTTCAAACACCGGAGTTATTGCCCTTTGTTTATAAAAAAATGTACAACAAGAGGGCCATAATGGCCCAAAGCGCTCACCTGAGTACTGGAAATGACAGAGATAAGCTGAATGTCATGACCTACAAAATGACCCAAATCAGACAACCTGATCAATTCGACTGGTGCAATACAGATGCCTGCCCGGCCTTCTTCTGTAACAAACCTGGCAATATACAGTCTCATGCCTGCCCCGCCAACTTCTGTTATTTACCTGGCAATTAAATGGCGCAATACAGATGCATTTATGGTCAAAACTGTTGGGACCAAGATGAACCACAAGCAAACGATAATATGTTTACCATGCACAATCACACTTTCATTACACAGAGGTTGACATCCAATCTTTGCAAATGCACATTTGTTAGGTTCAAACATCCAGCTGAATTCCATGTACTGTGCTTTGTTCTTATTTTAACAGAACAATAATCAAAACAGTCACAAAAGACATCAATGCAAGACAACTGTCAGCATTATGTATATCATCGATTAGGACTATTCAATCAAACATACCATTTTACTTGATGTATTTCCATTTTAAATGTGTTTTAGGTCTTGTAAATGATATGTAGCTTACTGGTTAACAGCTCAAATACCAAAATTAATTAACCGGTTGCTGAAATACTATCTGCTGCCATCCCAAATGAAAAATGAAGTCTCTATCCTGAACATAGTCCATTTTTTGCTTATTTTTCACAAACAAATGGGCAAATAACTTTGTTCTTTATACCCTAATCAGCGCAAAACCTTGGTTTATTATGAGATATTATGGTCATACACAAGCTGTGCAAGTATTATCAAGATTAGATGAAAAATGAAGTTTCTATGTCACACTAAGTCCATTTTTTGCAAAGTTTCTCGCAAAGAAGGGGAAATAGCTCTAGTGTCCCTGGTTCTATCGGGCCCATCATTGCACCTTGGTGAAATCTCATGGTCAAACACAAACTCTGCAAGTTTAGTCAACAAGGAATAAAAAGTTAATTCACTATGGAGACTGAAAGCCAATTTTTGACAAATTATGGATTTTTTTCCACAAAAATGGGGTCATAACTCTGATCTTTCTTGTCTGATCTGTTCCATATTGGCAATTGGCTGGGATCTTATGGTCAAACACAAACAGTGCAAGTTGGTAAAGATTAGGCAATAAATGAAGTTATTAATAAAAATATATTTCTACTTGGATATACTACAAATTCATCAAGAACAATAAACAATGTCATAATATTAACAAAGATGTATATCTACAAGTGCAAAATAAATAAAAATGTTCCAAGCATAAGTGGCACGCAGAAATATATACCCCGGTAAGACATGAGCACGAAAACCTAAGAAAATCTCAGTTTTAAATAATAGATCAGAATCTTTTGATACAGAATAGAAAATCTTCAATTTTATTTTAAATGCAGATTAAATAGTTATTCAATGAATTAAACATTGTACAGATAGTATATGGTCTCTGCCACTTTTATTGCACTACAAAAATTAAGTGCAAAATACAGATTTGCTATGAAGACCTCGCTTTAAGTTAAATAACAGTTAACTTTCTTCTTAACAAACTCCAGTCTTTCAACATTTGTTTTTGTGGCTATTAGGACAGTTTATAGTCATTAGGCAATATTCTCCTTTTTTGTTATCCCCAAATATCTAACACAAATGCAACTTCACTTATATACGTTGTATTGATATATGTTTGCTTTTTAAGTTTATTATGTAGGCTATATAATATCATCATTTGTTTCTGAGAATGCAAGAAATGTATTGTACAGTATGCTATATCCTGTCTTCAACAAGAAAACATCCATATTTTCCGAGTATGCAAGAAAAGTATAATATATAATGCACTTTAAGTTTACTAAGTAGACTATACCTAAAGTTTATTAGGTAGACTGTTTTTCTGTATTACAATGCCTTTTTCTTCTGACACAAGTGTTTTTCTGCGCATACAAGAAATGTATTATATACAAATTATAATTGGTGTGTCTTATTGTTTAGGCATTATTCATTATACTTTCTTTTCAGTGCTTTTCACTATATTGCTTTTTTCATAAAGCAAAAAGTGTGGTATAGTTCAGACAAGTCTTAATAAAAGTGCCTATTACTGATACTTTTGACATAGTTAACTAGTATGCGTGTACCTGTATTTACGTTTATTACAACAGAATGCTTTTGACATAGTTGACTAGTATGCATGTACCAGTATTTACGTTTTAGTACAACAGAATGCTCTTTTCACTTTTTGCATATGTCATTTACTATTTTTTATTTTTATTTACTTAAGTTCCAAATTTACTTACTTTGATCTGTCACAATGAATTGCAATCTATTCGAAATACAATAACTTGCTCAGGCTAATAGCTTGCTTATGCTAATTTTCTTGCAGGTATTGCTATTACAATTGATTGTGTTTGTTTGTTTGTTTGGATTTTTCACTGTATTCAACAGTATTTCAGTAATATAACCACGGTATGTTAACCTACTCACACTTTTCCTGGGTAAGCTGGTTTATCAGTACTAAGTGCACATACTTATGCGAGTAACTGACAACTGCCATACTTGAATCAGATGTAGGGGGACAATGGCCATAGAAATAATTTCATGACCAATCCCCACACAAGTTATGTGGCCGGGCTGGGAATCAAGCACGTTATGTGGCCGGGCTGGGAATCGAACCCGCGATCCTCGGATTTGTAGTCCAGCGCTCTACCAGCTGAGCTAGCCGGCCCGGCACAATTGATTGTACTTGCATTGATGATTTTCATTGGATTGC
Source organism: Congeria kusceri (assembly GCA_027627225.1). Lineage (NCBI taxonomy): Eukaryota > Metazoa > Mollusca > Bivalvia > Myida > Dreissenidae > Congeria > Congeria kusceri. Next base: position 27,340,180 of record CM051038.1, on the reverse strand, counting down.
ATACATCTCTATACTCCACATTGTCCATTTTTCACACAAACAAGGGGCAATAACTCTGGTATTTGTAGCCCAATCTAAGCCATTTGGTTGATTATTTTGAAATATTCAGTTCATGTACATGCTGTACAAGTTTGGTCAAATTCAGAGGAAAAATGAAGTTTGTATGTTGCACAAAGTCCAGTTTGCAGATTTTCTCATGAAAAAGGGGCAATAACTCTGGTGTTCATAGTCTGAATTGGCCCATTATCTATCCGAGATATTATGGTCATACACAAACTGTGCAAGTTTGGTAAAGATTGAATGAAAGTGAAGTTTGTATCACGTCGACTGCCCAATTGTTCCGATGCAATACGGACGACGCAGGACAGTCCCCCTTTACCAATAGCTCATCGAGCATGAAGTGCTCAGGTGAGATGAAATGTAATGAAAGTGATGCACGGAAAGTCACTTTTATTTTGTTGAACTATAAAAAGAGTACCAAATTACAAGCCCTTACTTATATATACCATACAAGGAGCAAGTATCATGGTGCACTCTAAATATTTCTGAATTAAAGAGAAAATGTGAAACAGTGTAGAAGTATTTTTCAAATAAGGAGAAATAATAAATCAGCTCCAAAAATCATGTAAGATAATTACTTGAGTTTCCAAAATCCCAATTCAAATGCAAAAGTCAGTCCAAAAGTTACATGATTAAATGATACCTCCCTTACCAGGTGAGTTATTCAGGAATAGATGTATTTGGGACCAAAAAAGGGACAATGGTGTTCCTGGTCCGATCGGGCCCATTATCGAACCCGTCCAAGATTTTATGGTTATTCACAAACTGTGCAAGTTTGGCCAAGATTGAATAAAAAATGTAGTCTTTATCGCAATAACGGGCCAAATTTTTGACGGCATACGGACGACGGACGCCGCCGGAGAGGTCCCCTAAACCAATAGCTCGCCGAGCACTTCGTGCTCAGGTGAGCTAAAAATGGACATTATTCAGGATAAAGACTTCATTTTTAATTATATCTTCACCAGTCTTGCAGAGTTTGTCTATGACCATGAGATTACAGTTGAAGTCGAATATAAGCAAGATCGGACCAGAAACACCGGAGTTATTGCCGTTTGTTTGTGAAAAAAATATGCAAACATTGACATTATTCAGGATAGAGAATTTATTTTTATCCAATCTTCATCAGTCTTGCACAGTTTGTCTATGACCATATGATAACAGGCCAAGTTGAATGTAACCGGATCGGGCCAGAAACACCGGAGTTATTGCCCTTTGTTTATAAAAAAAATATACAAAAATGGACATTATTCAGGATAGAGACTTCATATTCCATCCAATCTTCACCAGTCTTGCATAGTTTGTCTAGGAACATACAATTAAAGGTGAAGTCGATTATAAGCAAAATCAGACCAGAAACACCGGATTTATAGCCCTTTGTTTGTGAAAAAATATACAAAAATTACATTTTACATTTTTCAGGATAGAGACTACCTTTCTTCCAGTTTTCACCAATTGTGCACAGTTTGTCTATGAACGTAAGATTACAGGTGAAGTAAGAATATAAGCATGTTTGGGCCAGAAACACCAGAGTTATTGCCCCTTGTGTGTTGAAAAAAACATCAACAAGTTATCAATGATTGGCTTGCACACACGATATTTATTCAGTGTTGACCAAACTTAACAGTTTGCATATGACCATAAAAATGGATTGATAAAATTTGATTTCCAACAGTTGCAAACATTGAATGCAGTTATTTGTACATGCAACATTGATGGCTTCAGAGCCTGCATTAACATCATTTATCATCATTGGACAGACAATTATCAAAGTAAAAGCAAAACTTGACCTTATAGCACAGCCATCGCAATTATCACAATGCAACATGACTGAACATTTAGGTGAATTATGGTAGTTCTCAAAGCTGTTTGCGAAAAAAACTTCAAAATCTACTGTTTCTGCATTTTCCAGAATTGTCACTGACTTCATGATCAGGTAAGAATATAAAGAAAAATGGCTTGAGAACCATTAGCAAAAAACACCGCACATCCACTACCCAACTCGTACGTTAGTTAGCCCATTGCACTAACCGATGTTTTAAATAAAATCGATCCTATCCCCCTTTGCATATTGTTCAGATACCTTAAATTTCAAACATGTCACAACAGTATGGTGTTCATCTGTACCAGTTCTCAGCTGAGCGCTTTGGGCCATAATGGCCCTCTTGTTGTTATTATTATGTCAATTTATAATGGTCCATTATATTTTTACAATGAAAATGATTTTTGTTAATCTGATCACGTCAATTAAAACCACACAAAAGTATTTGAACACAGCCAGTTCACATAGTGATTGTGCTGAAAACAGTATGTACATCACAGCAAACAACAGAAAGGAGCAATATTGAACAGACAGTAAAATGCCTATCTGAAAATAAGGTTATGTAAAAAAAAAACTAAATTGGATAGGTGGCGCCCTGTGCGTGACCTGAGACCAACATGAACTTTTAAATAACTTATATTTGCTATAAACACATAAAATGCCTTGGTGGCCTATGGCCTGTGTAGTGGCGTATATCGTATCGTGCAAATCCTTTTCGAGGATGAATGTCTTATTTTATCTCTGTGTACATCATCATTCATAAAAGCCATTGTTCTAAAAGAGAAATACAGTACCGTGAGTATTATTAAGCTGGTATTCAATTATCTGCATATTGAGTTTGTGTTCCACGTGTTCCGTCTACGATTCCGTTAACGCAGGCATTATTCAATGCATCCGTCATTAGTGCGTACGTGATAAACGATACGCCTACAGTACAACACTCGATTGAATGCCCATCGTAGAACTTGATCAAATGCCTCGTTTTATTCAATGAACAAAAATATTATCAAGCATTTTAAACAAAACAAGTATTCGCACAAACGTCGAGTTATATATGGACCTCCGAAAAATAAGACAAACACAATAAAAAGGCAAATCAGTCTGTACACAAGTGGCAGTCACGACCATATAAAGAAACTCTCATAAACCAACTGCTCAATAAACCATTACTTATGTTATACATGGTTGTTTTGGATTTGTATTACCAATAATGCATTAAGCGATGTATACAGGTTTGTAAAACATATCATAGGCAATCCTTTGTTGATTAACTGTTAATGGCTGTTTTGTTTTATTACTGGCACATTGATTCATTAATTGATACTAAATTACGGACACATGCATCTCTCACATACAGTTCACTTGCAGCGTTTATTGTTTCCTAGATACGTCATGACGATAGAAGATGGTTAAAGATTATTACGTCTAGTTGTGTGCATTGTGATCAGTATTAAAGGTGCATTACCTTAAATGAATAATAATTAGCAAAATAGTTCATAGAATTATTATTGTGTATATAAGTAACATGAGGGCCACAATGGCCCTTGGTCGCATACCTGAGTTGAAGGCATCATAATGGATTATAACAAAAGGGCCAAATGGAACTAAACCACTTACCTGAGTATAACGATCTGGGCCTTGCAGTTTCAGAAGAAGATTTTTATAGTTTATGTAAACCATGTGACCCACAGGGCATGGCCACTTTCTACTCCAGGGGCATAGTTACATTTGTAGAGGACCACTATACAATTTTCATGCCAAATATAAAACCTATGGGCCTTGCGGTTTCAGAGGACGAGATTTTCAAACGCACTTTCTATATAAGTCTTTAGAAACCATGTGACCCCGGGGTGTGACTTCTTTTTACTCCAGGGGCATCATTTGAACAATATTTGTAGAGGACCACTATACAGTGTTACGTATAAAATATGAAACCTCTGGGCCTAGCAGTTTCAGAGAAGATTTGTAAAGTCCACTTGCCACTAAGTCTATACAAACCACTTGAACAATCTTTGTAGAAGACCAATATAAAATGTTACATGCCAATTACAAAACATCTGGGGCTTGCAGTTTCAGAGGAGATTTTTAGTCATTTTGCTATTTAAGTCTATATTAACCATGTGAGCCCTGGGGCATGGCCACTTTTTACCCCAGGGGCATTATTTGAACATTCTTACCGCTATACAATGTCACATACAAAATATGAAACCTCTGGGCCTTGCAGTTTCAGAGAAGATTTTTAAAGTCCACTTGCCGTATAAGTCTAAAGAAACCATGTGACCCCCAGGGCATGACCAGGTTTGACCCCAGGGGTATTATTTAAATAGTCTTTGTAGAGGATCGCTTTACAATGTTGCATACAATATATAAAACCTTGGGGCCTTGTTGATTCAGAGAAGATTTTCAAAGTCATATTAGCTATTTAAGTCTATATAAACCATGTGACCCCAGGGGCGTGGCCCGTTTTGACCTCAGGGGCATCCTTTGAAAAATCTTTGTAGAAGACCACTATGCAATGTTACATACCAAATATGAAACCTCTGGGCCTTGCGGTGTCCGAGAAGATGATTTTTAAAGTCATTTTGCTTTTCAAGTCTATATAAACAATGTGACCCATGGGGCGTGGCCAGTTTTGACCCCAGGGGCATCATTTGAACAGTCTTTGTAGAGGACCACTACAAGATGCCACATACCAAATATGAAAGCTCCCAGCCATGCAGTTTCAGAGACGAAGATTTTTAAAGTTTTCACTTTTTAAATCTATTTTTAGCTTTGATGACATACATATGCAGCCGACCGAAATGATTTGAACAATTTTGAAAGAGGGTCACCCAAGGATCATTCCAGTGAAGTTTAGTGAAAATCTGTCCAGCGGTTCAGGAGGAGATGTTGTTAGAACGAAAATGTTGACGCAAACGCACGACCGACAAAAGGTGATAACAAAAGCTAAAAACAGTACCTACATATAACTTTGGTACAGTGAAAATAACTCGCACAAATTGTATACAAAATATAAACATATTTTTAAAGGCGACCCTGCTTTTTAGTGTTTACATTTTGCATACACGAGTACTTCTTACTAATTGCTTATTTAATATATAATGTATATCTTTGAAAAAGGCTTACTTTAGACACTCAATCACAATAGTTTTTAATTATATTAGATCATTGGTTTACATTCATTTTGTAATTTTATTAGAATTTTGAAGGGTAACGTATCTCCCAAATTGTAATTTATATAACTTGAATGCATTACGTTATCTGTATGAGGTGAGCTCGGAGAGAGAACGACAAACAGGAATTAAAAAATTCAGAAAAAGGGAGTTTGGATATACAAATCTGCATTGTATTACTTTTCTCTGTGAATGAAAAAAAATGTTTCTGCATGTGCTAATGGTGTATTCGTACAAACAACACACATCTACAAACTGTAAAATTATTAGTGAACAAAATACAAAATGTATTCCAAACAAGAGATCAACTAATCTGTTAGACCATTTATTTATAAATTAGGAAGCTAGTTTTAAAACATCACATTCAATGCAATAATCTAAAATCATTTCTTTGTTGTCGGCACTTTAGTGACATTAGTGACCTTCTTTCGTATTTCAAGTACAGTCTTATTCACAGAAATCTCTGTTGGAGTCTGATTTTTCCTGTTTTCTACCACGTCAACTGGTCCTTGAACGTCCTTCAGAATGAAAGCATTCTTCTTGAGGGCTGCCGAGAGATGGTCTCCCTTTGAAGCTGGCTCCCCGTCTGTACTGGCTTGCTTCTTCAAAGTCTGCCTAGGAATGAACCGTACACTGATGTTGGGTTTGTCCCCTACATTTCCCCCTACCGGTTCACTGGATGAACATCTTGGTGAAGTTGACATAGGTTTCTTAAGAGACACATTGTGTTCAGTATCATGGTTTGTTCTAGAATAGTCGATAGAAAGTGAAGAATATTGTTCAGCATTTTTATCCCTTTGCTTGTCACTGGTATTACTTTTGCTACCAATACTTGCAGCAGGTTTTGAAAGGATACGAGCCAACGGCACAGCCTTATCACTGACTTCAATAGTTTCATGAGTCACTCTCTGTGCCTTGTCACTGTTTTGAACATTTTCAGGTTTAACACTAGAAGAAGGCTGACTGAGCCTTGCATCAAATCCTGCTGGAAATACAGCATGAGCTGACGGCACTTTGGCGAGAGTGTACCTGTACTGATTGTTTGCTTTAAAGGTGGTTTTCCTCTGTTTAGGAGGTGGTGGTAAGACAAGCACTTCATCTGACAATATTTTCAGCTGTTCATTGCTTGTCACACTGTCAGAACTTTCACTGAGAACCTTGTGACTGGCTGACAGACTTTGATCATCTGCAGAGCTTGCAATAATGTCTGATGTAGTAGAAGGATGTGGTCTTTTACTTGAACTAGCTGTAAAACGGGTATCAAAATTATCACTTACTGAGTGATCAGTCTCCAAATCTGAACGAACCCCACTTGGGTTTTGGCTTCCGTCAGCTGGTAAGTCTGCGGCACTTTTCACATGTTCAGTGACTCCTTTGGAACTGACCTCAGATGCTGTTGGGACCTTTGACTTGTTCTCAAATGTTCCGTAGATCTGCATTGCCTGTGCTTGCTGCACTGCCTGAGATTTAGGCTTTTTATTATGTATTGATGTTACCTGTTTTGCAGAAGCTGAGGACAAAGTCATACCAATGAAATGTACATTTCGATCCATACTATTTGGCACTGGGCCTCCATAAAAGTCTCTGTGAGAAATAGGTTCATGTCTGTTCTGAACATTTGCTGACACATCTGTGTTGTTAGTGTTCTGATAGCAACTATCATAACTCTGGAAGTTTTCATGTTGAGCAGATCGCAGAGCCTGATAATCAGGGGTATCAGAACTATGAGAATCATTGTAAACAGGAATTCTGTCACTGTCACCAGAAGCACTGCCAGGCTGTTGCCCATACAAGCTGCTGTTTTCCTGATGATTGCCTGCCGACATGGACTCTTGGGTGGCAGCACTGCCAGGCTGTTGCCAATACAAGCTGTTGTTTTCCTGATGCGTGCCTGCAGACATGGACTCTTGGGTGGTAGCGCCTGAGGACAACTGATACAGGTCATAGGTTCCATCTTTCTCTGGAAAGAACATGAAAGTCTGCAATCAGATTTTTATAAATATTAACTTTTAAAAATTTAGTATCACAAGTATGTATAAAAGAGGCTGCGTAGTGGCATTCATAGGTAATGCATATGAGGCGTGTCGTGGGAAACCCGGCATTAATGCATGTGCGTAAAGTGTCATCCCGGATCAGCCTTTGCAGTCTGCACAGGCTAATCCGGGATGGCACTTTACGCACACGCATTAAGCCCGAGTTTCCCACGACACACCTCATGTAATTTTCATAATTTCATAATGTATGTATCTGTTCAGGTATTTATGTATACGCTTTCTGAAAGTGTCAGTTTTGCAGTTTGATCAGTTTGTTTTATGGGCTTATGCAAATGTAATACTACCTGTCTAATTTGAATTTTTTTTTAAACACTGTAGGCTTGTACTCAAATGAAAACTGATACACATGACATGTTACAAGAATGTAATGTGTTAACAGGACGTATAGCATAATGGATTGGAGGCTAGAGTTTAATCTAGAGGGCGTTCGACTTAAAAATATGCATTTTGTGAGTCAAAAAGGACACACTAGTTTCTTTTGTTTTTTTCCTGAAGTAATATTTCAAACCAACAATGAAATTTTATACTACTGACAAATTTATTCTATCTGTTTGATGAATATTATTTTAAGTCCACTTTTTAACACATTTTAATTTTCCTATACAATACAATACTATAGCATAAAAAAGTCAGTTTTCAGTCCGTTATTGTGGTGTGTTAACAAACAAAAAGTAGTTGGTTATCGTCAAAAAAGGTGAATTATTCAGTAAAGTCACGCGCCAATAACGCCCAGCTTTTTTGCCTAATCGATTAATAACGTCATGTACTGGTGCACGATTTTGAGTTATTCTATGCTATAAAAGACACGATTTTATAGTAAAGTACTCATTTGTTTCGGTTTCATTTCTCTAGATATATGTTTTTATGCTATAATAGTGACAATACACCTTTTTTCGGTCGTTAACGTCCGAAGAGGCCCTTAAAATGCATTAAATGCCTTCAACCCGTTTTTCGGGCGTCTGCGAACGTTACCGACCTGAAAAAGGTGTATTATCCCTATAGTAATGGAACTATAACTTCAGCTGCACCTACTGACCATATTTCTTCGTCCTATAGGCAATGGCCCTTTGCCTCTCCTGCAATTTCTCTCGGGTTTCTTGTATTGTTTCATACTCTGGCACATAACAAACATGCAGGACACCGCCGTAAAATGACCAGTCATCCAGTTTTTTCTTGGCATATCTGAAAATAATATAGTTATAGATAACTTGGGAAGTAAAATATTTACTTTCAAACTGAAAAAAATACTTTTCCTGTACAGTTTTTAGAAAGCATCTTTTTTGAAGAGTAACTAAAAAAGCATCAATTAATTTGAAGAGATGAACCCCTTATAAAGTAGTAACTGCAAGTGTGCACTTGCTTGTGTAAAATTGGTTTATATTGATAATATTTCTAGAAACAGAAATGAGAACAGCTACTCAGTGTGTAGCTGGATTTCCGGTAAATGATTAACTAGAAGTGACACAATGGAAATCATTAACCAGTACTATAGACTCTGAAATCATTAACCAGTACTATAGACACTGAAATGATTAACCAGTACTATAGACACTGAAATCATTAACCAATACTATCGACACTGAAATCATTAAACAGTACTATAGACACTGAAATCATTAACCTGCACTATAGACACTGAAATCATTAACCAGTAATATAGACACTGAAATCATCAACCAGTACTCTAGACACTGAAATCATAAAAAAAGAACTATAGACACTGAATCATTAACCAGTACTATAGACACTGAAATGATTAACTAGTACTATAGACACTGAAATCATCAATCAGTACCATAGACACTGAAATCATTAACCAGTACTATAGACACTAAAAATATAAAACCATTAACCAGTGCTATAGACACTGAAATCATCAACCAGTACTATAAACACTGAAATCATTAACCAGTACTATAGACACTGAAATCATTAACCAGTACTATAGACACTGAAAGGATTAACAAGTACTATAGACACTGAAATCAATAACCTGTTTCCAGTACTATAGACACTGAAATCATTAACCAGTACTATAGACACTGAAAATATAAAACCATTAACCAGTACTATAGACACTGAAATCATCAACCAGTACTATAGAAACTGAAATCATTAACCAGTACTATAGACACTGAAATCATTAACCAGTACTATAGACAATGAAAATATAAAACCATTAACCAGTACTATAGACACTGAAAATATAAAACCATTAACCAGTACTATAGATACTGGAAATATAAAACCATTAACCAGTACTATAGACACTGAAAATATAAACCCATTAGCCCGTACTATAGACACTGGAAATATAAAACTATTAACCACTGAAAATATAAAACCATTAACCAGTACTATAGACACTGAAAATATAAAACCATTAACCAGTACTATAGACACTGAAAATATAAAACCATTAACCCGTACTATAGACACTGAAAATATAAAACCATTAACCAGTACTATAGACACTGAAAATATAAAACCATTAACCAGTACTATAGACACTGAAAATATAAAACCATTAACCAGTACTATAGACACTAAAAATATAAAACCATTTACCAGTACTATAGACACTGAAAATATAAAACCATTAACCAGTACTATAGACACTGAAAATAAAATAAAAATACTATATTGCTGCTGCTGTGTTTATAGATGAATTTTGATACATATTTATAACAAGAGCTGTCGGAGGACAGCGCGCTCGACTTTCCTTGTGCTTGTCAGAGTTACTGGCATTTTTGTTCTAAAACAAGAAATAGGGAAATTCCACAAAACCAAAATTTTCTAACAAAATGAATTAACGTCAGCACATCAATCAAATGTTTAGTAAAAGTGACCTTGACCCCACCAACCCCATATGCAATCCCAAGCGAGGTCTTGATATAAAGCATCTATGTATTAAGTTTCATTAAAATATCTCAATGCATTCTCAAGTTATTAATCGGAAACCATTTTACTATTTTTAGTAATAGTGACCTTGACCCCACCCACCCCATATGCAATCCCAAGCGAGGTCTAGATATAAAGTATCTATGTATTAAATTTCATTAAAATATCACAATGCATTCTCAAGTTATTGATCAGAAACCATTTTTCTTTTAGTAACTAATAGTGACCTTGACCCCACCCACCCCATACGCAATCCCAAGCGAGATCTTGATATAAGGTATCTATGAATAAAGTTTCATTAAAATATCTCAATGCATTCTCAAGTTATTGAGCGGAAACCATTTTCTATTTTTAGTAACAGTGACCTTGACCCCACCCACCCCATATGCAATCCTTAGCGCGGTCTCGCTATAAAGTATCTATGTTTGCAGTTTCATTACAATAGCTGAATCCGTTCTCGAGTTAGAGAGTTTTAACAAAAAGTTGAAAAACTAGCCTACCGAAAAACATTAACCTGTCCATATAGATTATATGTAAAATTTCTAAGTGTAAAAAGGCCCATAATTTTGACAAATTTCAAACTAAAGTTATCAAAATTGGCCTATAAAGTCATTTTAATATAGGGAATAAGTGTTTTAAGTTTGAATGAAATTCCTTAAGCCACTCCTGAGAAACGAGCTTACCGAAAAACCTGAACCTGTCCATATAGCTTATGTAAAATTTCTAAGTGTAAAAAGGCCCATAATTTTGACAAATTTCGAACTAGAGTTACCAAACTTGGCTTATAGGTTCATTTTAATGTGGGGAATAAATGTTTTAAGTTTGAATGAAATCCCTCAAGCCATTCCTGAGAAACTAGCTTACCGAAAACTAGCTCGACGCCGACGCCAACACCAGGGCGAGTAGAATAGCTTGCCTTTTCATCGAAAAGTCGAGCTAAAAATTACTTCTTACGACATTCACATGAAAATCTCTCACCTACACTACAACGACTATTAATATTTATAATGTACCTTGCAGACTGTATTCTCTTATACTTGATAAAGTGTGTCTCTGTGAAGTGTTCAGCCGGGTAGTTGTCCAGTATTTTGTGCTCGTCTATTTCTCCCTGGGCCTCAAACAGTCTGACCAGCTCCTGCGATGCACCAACTGCAGGCACACCTTGAACCAGGACATACCTGGACTCATGATGTACTGTATACACCTGGAATGAAAACAAGAACATACATAAAACTTTCAAACGAATTTCAAATATATTAATGCACATGTTGGACACCCATAAACATGTAGACAGAAACTTTAGTGAAAGTGTGACTGGTAGTAGGAGGCTGAAAGTAACTATTCCTCGATGTACACGTACATGTATTGTGAATGTACAACAATGGATTTTTTTGAATATTTTATGATAGTAGTTATCTTTCACAAATATGCTTGAACTTGTAAATAAACATCAACAGACCATTTAAACTTGTATTAAAACAAATAAAACATGTACAGGCTGCCATTATTTGAATATACTATTTTCATATTAATTTAATCAATTCATTTTTGTCATACAAGTACAAAAACATCTTAAATCCAACCCATGCAAAAGACGTTGGACCTCAGACAAATCCGATAAAAATGTCGGAGGTCCGAATACATTTCTAAGATTGCAGGACCTCCAGTCCGGTAAAAAAAAAAGTTCAATGAAAAGTAAAAGGATATTTACATGGGTGGCATGCGCGATGTGAGCTGATGACGTTACACTGTTACACTTTGATGTAGGCATGAAAATCCAGACCAAAGTGGATTTATTTATGAAACGACAATACTAAAATATTGAAGTACATAAAAAACATCCAGATCCACAGCCGATTCGTGATATTTGGATATAGCGAAATAACAGATTGTGAAATAACAGATGTTTTCATTGGTCGAAGTGTGTAAATACAATACGAACATGACCTTTGAGCGCTGTCGATTGGGGAAGCACTTCAGTGCAGGCCAAATAGGTTGTTATAATGCCAAACTGGAGGAGTTGAATTTTTGCGCAGTTCTGCTGTGTTTTTTTTTGAAAGAAATTTAACACACATATTTACAATTTAATAAGTTTAACTACTGTTTTACAATTTATTGAAAATATAAGGCATAAGGTATAAAAATTCTAACTGTTATACTATTTTTTAAGGATGAAGTATAAATAAACAATTAAATCATGATGTCCCTTTTTTATTACTATTTAATGAGGTTCAGTATAAATGGCGAGGTCCTGTAAATTCCATAAGTTGCAGGACCTCATGTCCTGTAATAATTTCCTGTCTTTCGCATGGGTTGCTTAAATCCTTTTAATATATATAATTAACTACTAGTCTTATTAACAAATTTAGTGTTACTTTTCATATAAGGCTAAATTTGCCATTATAAAAAGAAGCTAAATATTGCTCAGCGCTAACAAGTTATGCTTATAATTAATGTGCCTCATGATCATAGTAACTGTTAAATTAATTGAAAGTTTAAAGTGGGCAATATTGTCGCATGTCGACACGAAAATATTGTGTCCATAATTTAGAACCAATTAATGAATACATGTTTTGGAGAATTACATGTTAAAGCGATATATGCCCTATTTAAAAAGCTACATAAAATGTGTTGTATACTCTATTCGGATGGAGTCGCGGTACGGACGGTGTCGCAGTAAACAATAAACGTCATCTTGTGGACATTTCTTGTAAACAAAACCGACCTCTTTTCTAGTCTCGGCTTCTTATTATGAAAACTATCTGAAAATGCAGAGAATATTGCAAAGTACATTCTTTTTTGCATAAACATGCTTGTATAATGCATTTCTTCTAAGAGCCTCATCCGATTTCATTGCAGAATTTAATCAGATATTGCTTTTTACTCTGTCGTCTGTGCCAAATTAGTAGGCGTATTTCCCCGTGGGTTTTGTACATAGGTTATTTCCTTTCCGGTAATTAAGGTTATACTGTACACTATTTATTTTTCCAAATTGGTAAGTATTGCTTCCCTTGTTACCGATTACCGCGACTCCGTCATCCAAGTTGTCAATTTTAACCTATAGACCGTGTTGTGTGGTTTGGTGTTTTACAGGTATTCCATTAGTTTTGTTGTTGATTGTGTTTAATGCATTTTTACTCTTTATAATCGTTTATTAAAAGTTGTAAGTGTTATCTTTCCATTTTGGTTATTCAAAAAATCGTTAGTACCGCGACTCCATCGGAACACAGTATACGTCTTATTAATTAGACTAATTGAAAGTTATGAATACATTTGAATAAGAATTTACAGCATTGCATCTGTTTGCGTTTAAATGCTTTTAATATTACTTTAAACCAAAATAATAAGGGATTTCAGTATTTCTACATACTGAATGTGCGGTCGTCCGAAATCCTTTCAGCCGAATCACTGTGTATTATACAAATGCACTAAAAAATGAGTTACCTTAACTGCAGTGGGTTTTCTTCCTTCCCTGTAAGGTGTCCGTGTTCCACATATTGACTGACGAATATGATGTTTTGGTCTATTCATTGTGCAAATAATGTGACAAATAACGTTTTCTAACGATCTGCATTTCTTTGGGCGCTGCCATTTTGTTTTGAAAGCGAGGTTGTACTTTCACTTTCACTTTAGAATTCACAAAACGAATACTGACATAATGTTTTTAGTTGGTTTGACAGGCGGGATAGCATCAGGAAAGTCAACATGTTCAGATATATTCAAGAAAGAAGGCGTTTCAGTTGTCGATGCTGATATTATAGCTAGAGAAGGTTTGAAACTCCTTAAGCAGATGAAATATAATGAATGCATGGTTATTCTGAAGATTACTATAGTCTAGTAATACTGTAGTTCTGGCTTCCATAACTGAAAATGTAGCTTTTATAATTTTGACTCTGCGTGTACAAATTCACGTTCGAGCAAGTGTGTATGTCATCGCATGAACTTGGTCACTAAAGGGGACAGGCTGTTTGGAGACCCGGTGAGCTCAGTCGGGTTTGAGTTCTGGATTGTCTGCACAAGTTTCTTACCCTGTGACATTTGAGAGATAAAGAACTGTTGTATAACATGTCGCAAAGTTCAAAAAGCATAATAATAAACAGTGTACATAGTGTACACTATACCATAGAAGTGTCACGGCACCAAACTAAAGCGGGATTGGTGATTAGTTGTGTAAGCGACCCGGTTATCTTACTCAGTAGAGCACTCGCCCAGATAGTGAGAGGTCCTGGGTTCGAGTCCTGGACTGGTTGCACACTTTTCACCACCCGGCAACATTTGGCGCCCAACTTGGGACCGTGGCATGAGCAATTCTCCATAGAACCTACCCGTGGGTTCGTCGGGATCAGGTTTATTGTAAAAAAGTTTTAACACAAATATGTCTATCAGGACCTAATTATGCATTAATGCTAAATCAAAATAAGTTTTAAACACAAATATGTCTGATATGTCAGACTTGTTTCTAAATATAACAGCTTTTTACTTTTAACTAGTATTATATGATACTGTTTTATTTCAGTTGTTGAACCTGGTTCAAGGGCACTGAAAAGGATAGTGGCAACATTCGGTCTGGAGGTGCTACACTCTGATGGGACTCTGAACAGGGAGAAGCTGGGCAGCATTGTGTTCTCCGATGAGGACAAACGTAGACAGCTTAATAAGATCATGCATCCAGAAATTGGGAAAGCCATGCTGTGGAAACTCTGGTGGTTGTTTCTAAAGGGTAGATACATTATAGTGTCTGACTATCAGTGATTTTTCCTTCTTTGCAGTCACTAAAAATGTGTTTTCATCAATTCAGTGTTGTTAATTTTCATAGAAGAAAGTATATAAATTATTGTTGAAGTTGTATATTTTTACAACTAATACTGTGATTATTGAGAAAAGTAAGATTAGATTATCTTCAGTATGAAATTTGTTTGCATATTACAATACCAAATTTGAAACTAGGTTTCTTTCAAGGTGCAAAATATTATACACATACATTGTGTACATACACTGTCATACAATCATTTTATTTTTGTGTATTTCGCGGTCAGAACTTATATGAATTTAATTGCCTGTGTAAATATACCATTTAGGGTATTTTTATTACCACAAAAATGTCGTCAGTTTATTACAGTTTGTTTATGAAATAAGGGGGCTTTTGATAGACAAGGAGTTGTGCATTGTTAAGTTGTCTGTTGCGGGTAACTTGCTATATACAACACTAGTTATGAATAGAAAACATGAAAAATATTCATATGATTTTCATTTTGGAAAGATTTAAGATCATGCAAATTAGCCTTTTTTTCAAGAATATGTGAAATTCATACACTGAAAAATAAAATGATCGTTACAGAGGTGGTAATGGTATTGATGAGTTCACACACCACTTCTTTCAGGTCACCAGTTGGTTGTGTTGGATCTACCTCTTCTGTTTGAATCCAAGACTTTTCTTCCATACATGTCATACATTCTGGTAGTTACCTGGTAGGTGAAGAGTGACTTAATTGGTTGTTAACACTTTGCTAGCACACTTTGTAATATACTGTAGAAGACAACGTTGTAAATGTGAATACATTGACAAGCTAGCATTGTGCTTTTTGTGAATGGGACCTGTACACAGGTTTGTGTTGTTTGTGAATTTTGTTTACATATATTGTATTAACTGTGAAATCTAAAGCACCAGGCTTATCAACTCAAATGCGCACTAATAAAATAAAAACATTTAAGAAAAGAAAAGTGGTATGCCCACTATGGTTGTACCTGTGGATTTAAGAAATAATTGACAGGTTAGCATTGGTTTTTGCGGTAATAACCAACGGTTTGGAGTTCGGATGCGTAGGAATTAAACCACGAGGGTGATAGCCCGAGTGGTTTGATAACAAGCATTGGAACAACAAACCGTTGGTTATCACCGCAATAACCAATGCGAACCCGTCAATTATTTTGATTCTAACACGATCTTATATATAATGCGTCAGTATTTTAAAAGATTTTCAATGAGAACTATATTTATCTATATTTCGCCCATTTTCCGCGAAGTACATTCACACCTGCGTTTCAATGACATCAATGAATCATAACATTGCAATATGACGTCATCTTCATTGATAAACATTGAGCAAATGACGTCAGTTTCATTGATACAAATAAAACAATCAAGGTGATGTCATACTTAAATACAGTGAACATGTGGTTTAATTGCGCTACATAATGCAGAAATGAGTTGTTTGTCACAATTGTTATCGCGCACATGCATTTTATGGAACAATTTCTTCAAATTTCCGGAACTATTTTAAGAACATTACACTCCGCCCATGATTTGTTGCAGAATAACCCATGGTTGATTTCCGTCTTTATCTATGGAAAACTAGCCACGTGCCGTGTTAGAATAAATAACCAACAAACTAACCACAAGGCCAGTCTGACTTGTGTACTATGCAGGGTAATTTTAACAGTATGCAAATGCAGCACATGTTTAAATTTATCAGAAATACTCCTCATATTCAGTTTTTAAATTTATACTTTTTCCACTGGTTAGTTGACTGTTCTTTTTTCATTATTATATAATAATATTTCAACATGATTTTTACTACATTATGTTATGCAATACATTTACAAAGATTTTCCCTGTTTTGCAGTTCATCTGATAAGCAGCTCGAAAGACTTAAAGCTCGGAATAATTACACAACTGACGAGGCAGAGAACAGAATCAAAGCTCAAATGCCATTGGTGGAAAAGTGTCGCCTAGCAACTGTTGTCATTGACAACAATGGAACTATTGAAGACGCTCAAAAACAAGTGAAGCAAGTCTGTGATGACCTGCGGAGAAGTAAATGTCATTGGAAACTGCGGCTCTGTTTTGTGTCCCTGATCCTTGTTCCAGTGTCCGCAATTGCTTACTTTATGTGGACAAAATAGTTTGATTATGAAATTAGAGAGAATGAGAATTACTCCAAGTTACATTGCAGTTTGCTTTAGGCGTATAAAAAAAATATGTTTGTTTCAGGTAACCCGACCTACCCTAAAAAAATGCCCAACTCTAGAACATTTTATTGGGTTTGTCAGATTGATTTTTGTTTTATTTACCTTTTTCAATAATTAAATGTGTTTTGGATAAAAAAGTGTTTTGTTTTGATAGTATCCACTTATAAACAATGTTTAAGGATATTACTGATGTTTTGAATATTTATTCAGTTTTAGAATCTTCAAGTTGACCATTTACCGAAAAAAAATATTTAAAAAAAATCCCGACCTACCTACCCTAATTTTTTGGGGCTTGTTACATGAAACAAACATATTTTTGTTGTATGCTTTATGTAACTTGTACACTGTTTTTCAGCCAGTATATTATGAACTGAGATGGGGAGAGAATTACTGGTAGCTCAAGTTACTAGTAATGCATTTCTGTTTATGTTATTGGTACACTGTATTCAGACAGTATACTATGAACTGATACTAGTTTAAAATTAGCACAAGTTATTATTGCAAGTCTGTTTATGTATTTTTTACAATGTATTCAGACGGTATATTATGAACTGATATTAGATTAAACTTAACTCAAGTTATTACTAGTATTGCATTTCTGTTGATTATGTTATTGGTACATTGTATTCAGACAGTATATTATGAACTGATGTATTCATACAGTATTTTATTAGTTACACTGTTAGTAACTGAGGATGTAAGGGATATACAGTGTGAAACCCTCAGCAGTTTCATACCATACGAGAGCGCAGTGAATATATCTCACCGACTACCACTTGAAAGTTAACGAAAGAAAAACTAACAAAATAACACGAAACACACCCTATGACGTCACGAAAATAAAATGACGTCATTAGACTGCGTCATTAAACCGTATCGGGAAAATTTAATTTTCATTTAGTATATGTTTTTTGTTTCTGTTTAAAATTTTGTGCATTGATGTTTCATGGTATATTAAGTAAATGTCTCATAGAAGTTTAAGTAGTTCCAGTAAATCTTCTTTGTGATATATATAACATTATTCTTTGCTAAATAAAATATGTTTAAAACACATAATTATGAGCCGCGTCATGGGAAAAAAGGACTTAATGCATGTGCGTAAAGTGTCGTCCCGGATTAGCCTGTGCAGTCCACACAGGCTAATCCAGAACGGGACTTTGCGCCTACTGTGGATTTATGTTTAGAAGAGACTTCCTTGAAACAGAAAATACCATAAAAGCGGAAAGTGCCATCCTGGTTTTGCCTGTGCGGACTGCACAGGCTAATCCGGGACGACACTTTACGCACATGCATTAAGACCGGTTTTCTCACGACGCGCCACAAATGTAGTTCTACATTGTTTTCCCCATTGTATTGATGTGAGTTCTGCATGATAAATGGCTATGGATTGTAAAATGAATGAGGTTGATAAACCATGTGGTATTTGATGGTGTTCCATGCAAAATGAATTTCATTTACTATGCATTGTAATGCACCTATCAATATTTTTCCCCAGGGGGGGAGGGGGGAGGGGCGGGCAAACCCACGGGAATTAGACTTATTGTACTTTGGGGGGTCTAATTCCCCACCCTAGAGCCAAGCATTTTTGTCTAAATCCCCTCATTGGGGGATGCTTAATTGGTATATCAAATCTTCCGGGGGCCATTATAACCAGGATCTAAAATCCAAACAAAGTATATTTCCTGGGACCCGGAATCATTCGGCATGTCAAATTCCTGCTTATCGGGAATTGCTTTCAGTCTAAAGTCCCGTATATGCCCGCCGCTCCCCCCCTGGGGGAAAATATTGATAGGTGCATAACATTGGTGATAATTTTAGATCATTATTTCACCTATATGTATTTGAACACACCATAAGCCATGAAGTTTATCAGGGTAGTAGTTTGTAAAACACTTGTTTTCTTTAAAATAATATTGGGGAGTCAGGGGGGCTTAATGATTTGATTGCTAAACAATGACAGGAAAGGCATAAGTGTGATGTATGTAACATCCAAAATATAACCTGCTGATAAGGCAGTTATGAAACATAGGCACCTTATGAAACATGAGTGATCATAAAATTATGAAACTGTGGCCATACATGTATAAATGGTTAATATTATTAATATAAATTGCACAATACATGTAGCACTTTTGATTTACACATATTTATGGGTGTGATGGAAAACATCAACCTTGAATTTGGTATCACCATCTGTTTTGACATAACATTCTGTGGGTTATTTATCACCATGGCCCTGTAAACCTACTTATTACGCCCCCCCATCGAAGACAGCAGGGTATATTGGTTTGCTTATGTCAGTCGATCCGTCGGTCGGTCAGTATACCACTTTTGTTTCCAACAGTTGTTATCTGATCTTTACCAAACTTGCTGAAAATGTTTGTGTCCATTATATCTCGGCCAATTGAGATAATGATAATCAGCCAAATCTTCCCAGGAATTTGGCCTTTGAATGGTCTAAAATTTGCCTTTTTCGATGTTTCTTCTTTTTAAATTGAACAGTTTTCATCTAATCTTTACCAAACTTCAGTAAAATGTGTGTGGTCATAATATCTCAGAAAGTTCAATAATCAGCCAAACGCCCCAGGAATTACAGATTTATGGCCGTTGATTGATCTAAAATTGGCCTTTTTAGCAGTATACACACCGTGTCCCACAGTTTTCAACCAATCCTCACCAAACTTTTTATTTTAAAGATTGCAATTAACATAGAGGGGGCATAACTGTTTTACAAACAGCTCTTCTTTCAGCTTGTGTTGGATACCCGAGACCTACCGAGACATCATCATATCATTTAATGGGTAGAACCAATACGTGGTGTCCTTGTGAAGATCTCATGATCTCTCCGAGCAAATTCTGTATCTCCTGACTGCAAGATGGACACCATATTTCATTACACTACAGAGTATGGGCCCGTATTCACAAAGCTCATTTGTGAAAAACTTCAGTAAATTTCTCAAATTCATAAAATTCCTCAAGTCTGTGGCCATTTTATTGTATTTGTCTTTTTAGACTCAAATGTTTTGAATTTTTTTTAAATACTGCTCAATTTCATAATTTTACCATTTCGTGAAGGATATTGATTGCATTCCAAAGAAAATTTGATCTAAAATGTTCACGTACAAATACAACTTAAGTTTATCTTTAGGAGCTCTGTGAATACCAACCCAGGGCCTGTATAGGGAAAATTTAAGTTAATTCTTTACATTCCTAAAATTCAATCAGTCTCTGGCTGTTTCATGTAAAAGTGTGTGTTTTTTTCATGTAAATGTTTAAACTACTAAATATTGCTTTGGTAGTTCGTATTTGACCCTTTTGTAAACAGAAATCAGTAGATTTCAGTTTGAAAATTTGATATGAAATGTTCACTTAAGGACAACTCAAGTTAAGATTTCCCTTAGGAGCTTTGTAAATCCAAGCCCTGATCTGTTATTCTTTAATATATCAACTTAATGTCACATCTCTGTATAAATTTGCCCAAATATTTTGTTACTTATATAAGTTATATATTCACAACAAAACTTAAAATATTAAGACCACAAACACGTGTTCATCTTTTATGATCTTTTAATCTCTGCACAGGTAAATACTTAACAAAGGATGACAGACATTAACAACAATACATACAAATGTCATGAAATTCAATGCTAGATGTCAGAAAATGTACAACTCGTATACATTTACACAAATAAAATCCATCAAAACTATACAAGAACTAAACACAATAAAATATATAGATGAATATCCCTTACTTCTCATCCCATTTTATATATGCTATATTTTTTAATATTGTAATATTTTGTCTTGTATAATATACTGTTTACATGTGTATATTTATTTATTACAATATCATCAATATGATATACCCAGTAAATTTATAGATGAGGCTTGGAATTATTCTAATTTTGTGTCATATTTAAATATTTCTGATAATTATTAAACAGCTTATAACAAAGCTGATTAAGAAAATATAACAATAATGGACATGTGCAAATGTCAGAAATTGAAGCATTCTATAAAGTTATCGAGGAAGTATCAGTTCATTGAAATGTCTTCAAATTGCACTTTGAAATACAGCAACTACAATGCTCTACAATTTTGGGCAACCCAAAATCAGTGTCCGTTCCTCCGTGAAAACAAACATGTCAAAGTACATGTATCTTAAAAATGCATACTACATTGTTATGTTGTATTAATCTTTACGCTTAAGCTGCAAACTGAAAATGGATTCTTATTTATGAAAGGCATTTTATATTGTCTATGTATGGTACGAACGGAATACACACTAATGTACATGCTGATTTACTCCAGAGGCATCACCATCTATTGCATACAGAAACTATGCGTCATGCGATAACAAGTTTCCAAAACTTATTTTACCGATTTCAATGCGTTTTTTATTTTATTTTGATCTGTAAGATATCCAACGGAAACGATTTCTGCAAAGTTTCATTTTATTAACATATTTCTGGACTGCTGCTTTAATCTAACAAGCCTACAGATTATTAAAGTGCTTCAGGGCCTTATCATCAACCCATTCTTAGACTAAAGCATAGAGTTAGACTCCAGAAAAAATGCTTGTGCGTTTGCAAACATGCTTGGTACCAATGTGACCAATATCATTAAAGCAGCAGTCTATAAATATGTTCACAAAAATAACTTTGCAAAAATCGTTTCTAATAGACATCAAACCGATCGAAATGCAAAAAACGGCATTGAAATCGGTGCAGCAATATCGTTTTGGTAACTTTTTATCGTCTATTTTCTGTATGCAACAACTGGTGATACCTCTGGAGTAAACCCGCATACGTGTACATTATTGTATATTCCATTCGTACCAAGCATTTTCGAACTTAGACAGTATAACATGCGTTTTGTAAATAAGAAACAGTTTTCAGACGAATAAATGCCATTTACCATTCATAAGAATTATTGCCAATTGACAATGCATTGAATTAGAACTTATGGACTGGGACTTAAATAAATCATTCTAAATTAAAGAATGCTAAAATTCGAGTTCGTGAATATCAAGTAAGATTAAATTTAAGTCAACAGCCTTCTTAGAACAGAACAGTTTCAAGAATGTTCATTCTTACCTCTGAAGTCTCACAATGGGTTAATGAATACAGGAATGCAGACCCAGTTGTACTGTTTTACAGGCATTGCAGGTTTTCAGGATTTGTAACAGTTTTATAACCAGAATCAACATCTACCCACAGAAATATAAAACATAATCTTTACAATCTGCTATATACAGAAAAGTACACATACATATGTATATCATATATTATGTAAATGATACAAAAATAGCACACTGAGCAGTTTTTGACATTAAAACTGTACATTATAATATACAACATATTTACATTTTATATACAAAAATATTGAGTCTTTGGATATACATATATCACCATAGTAATTGAGAAGACAGTTATTGACATAAGCATTTCTTGAAGAAACATTATAATTTTGACTCTGAACAGTTAAGAAAATACGCCTACATTAATTTATTAAACATAGTCAGAGAAAAAAAAGAACAACAGACTTGTACTTTTGCACATTTTAATCAGTTTAAAGTAGTCTTTAAAACATTTTAAATTTCCAAAAAATAGCTGATTTAAAAAAACAACATATTTATAAACTAGAACTGCAACTGTCATGGTGCAAATAACCCCGCATGACGCTTTGTCACAAGGATATTGGGACAAGCAACATAATGTTTTGAGGTGTAAAAATGTCTAGTTAAACTGGAAAAAGAAATTTACAAGGGAAATACATTTAACTCCATAAATAATGTATGAAGTTTGAGTTCAATCCCTATAGTAGTTTTTTTAGAAAATGGCCGGACAAGGAAAACTGACAAAGCTGTAAATAATGCAGCTAGAGTTATACATTGTTTGTTTGTTGAATCAGAGGTAGGGGGAGAATGGCCGTATAAATAATTTCATGACCAATCCCCACACAAGTTATGTGGCCGGGCTGGGGTTCAAACTCACGATCCCCGGATTGACGGTCCAGTGCTCTACTAACCGAGCTAGCCGGGCCAGGCTAGTTATAAATC
This sequence comes from Congeria kusceri, assembly GCA_027627225.1. NCBI lineage: Eukaryota > Metazoa > Mollusca > Bivalvia > Myida > Dreissenidae > Congeria > Congeria kusceri. The sequence goes on along the minus strand of CM051038.1, from coordinate 27,317,143 downwards.
TTGTGCACTGCACTCCGCCTAACAACCATCTATCCATGTATAAAGTTTGAAGTTGATATCTGAACGGGTTTGAAAATTATGCTCCGGACAAAAAAATACATACCGAAGGACGGACGGACAGACAAGTTGATTCCAGTATAACTCCCCTTACAACTTTGTTGTGTGGGGTGTATAAATACATATACAGTATATAGAATTACAAAATTAAAAGCACTATTTTTTCACAACAATACTTAAACATGTAACATAAAACTATACTGTACAACTAGACCCAATTGCCCAATTTGTACAAGCAATTATATAAAATAATAAATGTCAGAATTAACTGAGTCATAAATATTGCACGACAACAATACAACAATTTTACATAATGATTAATAAAAAGAATAATAAGCAAAATAAGTATCACCCAATAATAGAGCATGTTACAGGTAGTTCTAGAACAATATAGTGTTGAATGAAGTGTTATGGTTATACATTTTTATCATATCTCACTTTTGTCTACAATGATAAAATCCCATTACACAAAAAAGAGATATTTTGACCATCAAAAACATTTTCAACCTTCTTGTCACATGACCAGCTAAACTGACTGTCAGGTCATGTGACCCATGACCAGCTAAACTGACTGTCAGGTCATGTGACCCATGACCAGCTAAACTGACTGTCAGGTCATGTGACCCATGACCAGCTAAACTGACTGTCAGGTCATGTGACCCATGACCAGCTAAACTGACTGTCAGGTCATGTGACCCATGACCAGCTAAATTGACTGTCAGGTCATGTGACCGCACTGATATTAGAAATGTCATATCAGGGCAAATCACTGCTTCAATTTGTATGCCAAACAATGAAATGACTGCCTCCCTCGTCGCGATGTCATTTAGTCATGATGTCACTATTCAGTGTGTACACAAACGATTCTCTTCGACATTAACAGTATCGATACTGTCAGAAAGACAACAAAAATGTCAAGGTTTTCAAGTATTCAGCCACTCTAGATGGGCACAATTAAATGAATGAAAATATGAGGCGCGTCGTGGGCAAATCGGTCTTAATGCATGTGCATAAAGTGTCGTCCCCGATTAGCCTGTGCAGTCCGCACAGGCTAATCCAGGCCGGCACTTTTCGCTTTTATGGTTTTTTCTGTTTCAAGGAAGACTCTTCTAAACATAAATCCACTGTAGGCGGAAAGTGCCATCCCAGATTAGCCTGTGCTAATCCGGAATGACACTTTATGCACATGCATTAAGTCCGGTTTTCCCATGACGCACCTTATATGTTTTTTCTTTATGTGTTCAGCATAATAAAATAAATATCATATTTTTTTATTATGTCAGTGTGTGTGACATTGATATTGTCAACCCTTGAAACAGCATGTCACCACTCAGCTTTCGCCTCGAATGACATTCTGCCTTCTCGTTGACAATATCAACGTGACGCACGCTGCCTTATATATTGCTCTTACTGAGGTTACTTATTAATGAGGTAATTATCTGAACATGTCTGTTTGTAAATAAAAATGGACAGTGATATGATGATAATGAACAAACACATCTTAAATCAGAAATTAGATGGAATTATCCACATTATCAATATGTGTTTTGATTTTCAATTCATTAATATTTTAAGTATCATAAAGGATATTAAGAAAATACAATATTTTATGGCCTAATTGGTAAAATAAAATATTCTAAAACATTATGGCAAATATATTAGAAGGAATTGAACAATTTAAGTTTCACAATGTGCATTAGTGATATAACTGACCTATTATAATTAATATTAATATATCATTAATCATATTGTAATATAATTATGCATTTAATTTCATTTGGGCCCGTATTCACAAATCCATTTTTAGACTTAAGAATAAAGGATCGACAGATGAAAATTTACTTGTGCACTGGCAAATATACCGAGTACAAATGTCATTTAAATGTATGTCATTAAAAAATCATTTTTAATAAAGAATGCTAAAATTTTGCACTGGTGAATACCAAGTGAGATTCAAATTAACAGTGTTCTATTCTTTGTCAATAATATTTTTTATTTTTACGATTTAAATCTAAGAATGAGATGGTGAATACGCCCCTTGGTTTGATTTAAAAAAAATTAATATGTTGTATTATAACAGCTATCAACTTACAGGGCCACAAAGGAAAAGCCAGTCTTGAAGAAATGATTATACATGTATATCAGTATGCTGAGCTGGGACCTTAAGTAAAGATGCAAGAAATTTGAACTTTATTAACAGAATTTAGCAGTACAATTATTTCCTATTTTCATGTTTGGTTTAGTATAATGAATTTACACAAAATTTTCCCATTAGAAAACTAATACATACATACATTACAGTCAATTTGTAACATACGGAGGCACAAATGTTGGTGTCAAGTTAAATTGTCTGAGCTGAATACACGGATCAACTAAATTAATACAATCTCTGTAACTCGGATGGACGCTCTTACAAGCCAGCATCTGGACTACTAGCTCTTCCTGGGCTCCAACTTGTGGGAGAGATTGGTGAGCAGTCGTTGCTTGTCGATGACATGCAAGCCACGAATGTACTCAGATGTCTCTGACGACTTCAACGTGATCGGAGCTTCTATATCTGTGAACACAGAGGCATGATTCCTTTCTTATAACAAGCAGCAATAATTAATCATACAATTGCAAGTGAGAACGTTGTACACAGCAGCTCCAATTAAACACATTACATTGTATCATGGATCTCACATTGTTTGACATGCATATAAAGGCAAATTCAAAATGTAGAAGAAAGAAGAAACCAATAGCAAAACAAGATTCTGTGTTTGATAAACACACATGCCCCCGGTTGGTGCTGGGTAGCCCATTTCTTAGTCCAAATTAGATCAAGGTCAAAGTGAGGTTGGGTGATATGGGTGGATTGGGAACGGTCATAAGTACCGGTAACTACAGTGTAAATATCCAAGTGTTGTAGTAAGCTGTGTTGGTGCTAGACAAAACGGTAAAATCTAGTTAACCAAGAAATGGCACTTTTGAATTATTTTAAGTCCAAATTAGGTCAAGGTCAACGTGAGGTTGGGTGATATAAGTGGATAGGGAATGGTCATAAGCAACAACTGTGTTAAGTATCCAAGTGTTGTAGTAAGTGGAGTTGGTGCTAGACGAAACGGTAAAATCTACTTAACCTTGTCACGAATAGAAGGATGGACAGGATGATCACTATATGCCTCCAGCATCAAGATGCCGGGGGCATAAAAAGTGTATGAAGCTTTTCCGTTTACTTTAGTACAACACTGAAAGAATAATATTACATTAAAACCAAACCATACATACCTAGAATTGTCACATAAGTGACGGATATACCCCCACAATATGGTCTTGTCACAAAACTATGGCATCCATTCGAAAGAAATGGACAGAGAGATAATGCTTTAATTTGTGAATGGTCAACAGTGTATTTGGAAAAATTTTATTTCAGTAGAAGCCATAACTCTGTCAACATTTAGTGGTTTGTAACCAAAGTTGAACTTGATCTGTATTTTATGATGATACACCTATGTACCAAAAATAATTTAAATACGTGAAGCCTTTCATAAGTTATTGTCCATGTTTTTTGGGAATTTAATTTAAAAAGGGGCCATAACTGTGTCAAAATTTAGTGGTTTGTAACCAACATCGAACTTGACCTGTATTCTATGATGTTACACATGTGTACCAAAAATTATTTGAGTACGTTAAACCTTTCTTGAGTTATCATCCGGAAACCATGTTTTTAGGGAATTTTAAGTCGAAAAGGGGCCATAACTCATTCAAAATTTAGTGGTTTGTAACCAACATCGAACTTGACCTGTCTTCCATGATGTTACACATGTGTACCAAAAATCATTTGAATATGTCAAGCCTTTCTTGAATTATCATCCGGAAACGAAAAACCAACAGCCCGACGGACCGACAAGCTCACTCCTATATACCCCCCGTAAACTTTGTTTGTGGGGGTGTAATGACAAACAGTGGGGTATAACTATATACCCAAAGGATATTTCTGGAAGTTCAACTTGTTAAAAATCCATCAAAACAGTAAATCTTATTTCCATAACGAGAAAATGAAAACAAAACATAAATTACCAAGTTGAGCGCTTCTACAAAATCGCACCGTCTTCAGTGTTTGCGAAATCATATGCTGCAAAATAAAGAAATAATGGTGTTTTGCCCACTGATTTACAATGATTTACTGGATATAAAATATTCTCTTAACAAAATATGTTCTAGATTCTGCAATTTTAAAGTCTCTAGTTTATAGTCCAGAAAATGGTAAAAAAGCAAATGTAATCAAGACTAAAAAATGCATCAGGAAACTAACAGGAAATAAATGAGCATTTGATACATGTTATGAAATGTTACATGTCCCTGAGAAGAGAAGGGGGAATTTTTCCAGAAACATCTTAAGTTTAGCTTAAATATTTTCACTTAAGTTCCAATTTTTGTAAGGCAATATCTTTACAACTACATAACAAATTAGTAAATCCAAATACAGTCAAGTTCATAGTAGTTAACAATAAACTGATAATTAGTGAACACTAACCAGCATTTCATGTACACATGAAATAAAATACTCTAAAATAAAAATGATGATTTTAAGGTTATGTTTAAAGGGGATATATATGATTTCTATACCAACATTTCATTTTTTCGTATTTTGAACAACAAAAATGAGAGGACGAATATCATCAAGGAAAGTTAAAATAAACTAAAAATACACAGCTATATGTACCATATTTCATGTTTATTTTTTTAAAGAACTTGTTCAAAACGACAAATTTCCTAGCACTATGCCGATACCGTCACGTTTAATCGTATTTGTGGGAGAAACAAACGTGTCCATGTGTCATACAACACATCTGCACAGAACTTAAGTCAACATGCAACAAATATTGGTGATTTCCCAATATTGTACATGTCTTATGTACATGAATGAGTTTTCGACTGGAAGACGAAAAGTATTATAACGGTGTAAAGCTCTAATTTCGAGGATTTTCGAATATCAGTTCTTCTGAACTTTTATTCTAGTTTGTTATTCATTAACGTTTTTTGGTTTAATTTTACTTTCATATGTTTCTATAAAAATTTGATGAGATCATATATAGCCTCTTTAAGATTTCACTTAAGATGTTTCTGGAATACTGCTGAAGTAACACATAACAGAATGGGCCCATCACTATGAAAATTCATAAAATCCATCTCAAACTAGATCTTAAATATATACCAAAGAAAATCATAGCTCATGTGTAACAATTATTGTCAGTGGTCAATACTATGGGACTTTGTCTGCGACTGAAATCATTTGAGGGACGTCTTAATGGATGTGCGTAGTGTCATCCCGAATTAGCCTGTGCAGACCGCACAGGCTTATCCAGGACGGTACATTCCGCTTTTATAGTATTTTCTGTTTTAAGGAAGTCTCTTCTAAACATAAATCCACTGTAGGCGGAAAGTGCCATCCCGGATTAGCCTGTGCGGACTGCACAGGCTAATCCGGGACAACACTTTAAGCAAATTGCATTAAGCCCGCTTTTCCCATGGCACGCCTCATTTGTAGAAGTAGGGCCTTGTGTCCCTACTCTTGGAGAATATAATCCCCGAACATAGCCATTCATTAATTACATTTGAATCTGCAAATAAAACTTCCATCTGTATCCATTTATGTCTGTACTTAACTAAAGAATCTTAATTGACCTACCATCTTTTCGAAGTTGACCAGTCCATCAAAGTAAGTTTTATTTCCTTCATGTGTGAAGGTCATATCTACAAAATACACAAACTTGATTAATGGAATATGAAAACAAAAATAAGATGCGCATTGAATGATGCTAACTTTTAAAAATGACATAAAAACTGATACAAGCAAAAATTTTCAATCTAACAGTGAAAAGTAAACACTGAAGATTTTAAACAAGATGCCATAATCCAAAATCTCGGCAATGGATGGAGAAGCTGTTGATGCATTTTCCCTTACATTATATGCATACTGAAAAGTTACAGCAATTATCATGTTTTTTGAAAGTTTTACTGAAGGCTACGATCCACCAGACAGACATTCAAAATGCAATGTTTCAAGCACCTTTCATTAGCAGCGGCATGAAGGGAATGATCGGCGGTGACATCTTGGCCACGGAGAAGCGGTACACTCGATGATTACGGGACGGATCCATCAGTGTTTCAAAGTCAGCAAACATCTTCTTGAACTTGCTGGGCAGTTTCTGGAAGATCAAAATAATTATAAATTTTACGAGGGTTGAGCGAGCAACTAGTGTATCTGATATAGAAATGTTACGCAGATACAACAGTTTCAAATTTAACCCTCAAAACGTCGGCATTTTAGTAACTGGAAATAAACCTAATTTAAATAATTATTTTGAAAAAAAACAACACTTTAAAACAACCTGAAAACATTATATGTCTTATTCAAAACACAAAGTGATTGGCCACATTTTGTTATTGTCATAGGAAAATACAATGTGCAAATTAAGTGTTCGCTCTTTCAATTATATTCAATTCATTAACAAAATTAAAAGAATATAATCTTATCCGGTAAGTTTGTGGCCTCCTACAAGTTCGTGGATAATGCTCTGACGTCATTTTCGATACAATGACGCAACGTCTCGTGTCCTAATTCTTTGCAAATTTTGGCCCGAATAATTTACCAACTTATAACAGCAATTAAATGCGTACATTTTTAAGTTTAAATGATAAATAACAACATTATTTTAGTTAATTGCATTTATGATACACTGTTTTCAACTTTTTCATGTTTATAAATAGTTGGTAAATTGATTTTGGTTTTTAATATTCCATTATGTTTCACTTTACGTAATCCAAATACAGATTTTGAGCAGCATAAAAACAAGTTCATCATTTGATATGTAAACATAAAATCAATGACGTGGTCTTGCCATATGACGTCATCTAAAATTACCCACGAACTTGAAGGAATGTGAGCAAGTTAAAGGCGTTGTTAGGTCACATTTATTTTTCAATGGGATAACATATTTTTTATTATGTGTTCACTGTTTTGATACATGAAGTAGTAAGTAAAGAAGCCATTTAAATTTAAATGTGGTGATTACATTCGTCAGTTGCATATTATGCGCGTGCGCAGACTCGAATGCATAACATCCACGAACTTACAGGTGTAGGGGCTACAACAAATAAAATCAGTTTTCAAAAGATCCGGGCCCGTACGCACCAGTCCATTCTTAGATTGAAGAATAAAGAACTCAAGAAATAATACATTAAAAAATATGCCGGGTACCAATGATGCTTATGTCACGAAAAAATCATGCTAAATAAAGAATACTAAAATAAGTGTCAGTGAAAACCAATTAAAATTCAAATTAACAGCCCTTTTAGAACAGAACAGTTTTAAGGAATATTCTTAACTCTAAAGTCTTAAGCCTAAGAATGGGTTGGAGACTACGGGCCCAGTTCAAGAATAGTGTACTCTGTTGTTCAACCGACCTCCCACGTCTGTGACAGCCTACTGACGGCTATGTTACTGAGTCCCATCACAATGGCAAAGAAACTGTTCAGGTTCTGGAACTCTTTACAACTAGAAGAAGGAACAAAACAATTATAAATAGAGGATATTTGTTTGTCATCGGTGTGATAATGCATTATATCATCACTCGAAAGGGAGACAATTAATATTTTATGTAAATTGTATCCCTTTCAAGTGACGATATAACGTTTATTACACAGAAAACAAACACATCTTCTTTTAATTGTATGCTATGGAGCATTTTTTTACATTAAAAAAATTAGTCCAGTACAGTGCGTAATACAAGGGTTTACCTCACTGATATTTTTCTATATTTCATCACTTAGCATAAAGTAAAAGATTTAATTGCTTTAACTGTGTGATTTACAAGGGAAAGTCTATGAACTTTATTTACACAATGCTTACACCATCCAGTGCTAGTTTTTGCTGCTCTTTCTTTAACAACAAAACACAGAGAACATTCACAAGTCCCATAATCTCTCAGAACAAACTAGCTAAAAAGTAACAAACAAAACTTGTTAAGTGTTCATAATAAGTGCACTTTGCAGCACATTTAGATTTCCCATTTCAGCCAGGATGAATGCAGAGTAGTTAGTTGACATTTTGCTTCAGTGTTTTCCTTGATTCGAATTTTAAAATTGGATTTTACGTGGATTTCAGTGTGCATTATGTATTTAGTAAATAGTACACATATCATATCATGTGTGATATCTGCCAAAAGTACGAACTTGCAAGCATTTAATAATGGACAATAGTAACAAGCAGGACAGGTTGACGCATTAGTAAAATATTAAGCCGCTTGTTATTGGCGTGTGAATTTACTGAATAATACACCTTTTTTGATGATAACCAACCGCTTTTTGTTCGTTGACACACCATTATAATGGATTAAAAACTGACTTTTTATGTTATTATGTGAGTTAATTTCATTAAAGCCCACCTGATGATAGGGTCAAATACCACAACACATTAACAAGACTTACTGTGCTGCCAACTTAATGAACTTCCTCAGCAACGATACACGTTTACTGAGGTTAGTACACAGGACCATCTCCGTGACGACCCAGAACTGGATTTCGTTGAAGCGCTGTAGGAATGTATCGAGGTTGGCGGTTATCTTGACGAACTTGTAACGACCAAACACCTGGTAGATCAGCTCATACTGCGAAACATAGTCATATTTACAATTAGAATGCACTTTTTTGAAGCTTTGTTTTTTAATAATACATTGACATTCATATGTGCATACAATCATTGTCCCAAAATAAACTACAGCTTTCACTTGTATAATGTTGAAAACAAGTGCTGTCACTATCAGGTGACATATGCACCCAAATGCTCTGTCAGTAAGTGAGACCTTTGACACCAAAATGAAGCTTTGTATGTAAAAGTGAATGAAAAATGCAAACTGAATTGCTTCAGTCAAAAGGGCTGCTCTAGAAAAACTTATGAAAAACTATAACCAAAACTTCAAAAAGGGGAATAAATCTGTAAAAAAACAAAACATAGTTATAGGGGTTGCTTTCCTAGGTGGAGACATTGATAGTAATGAAGTATTTTAAGTTTCAAGTGAATACCTTTGATAGTATTCATGACATTGGACTTCATTACAAAAACTTTAACCGCAATTTCTAAGTTCAAAAAGGGGCATAAATCTGTCAGAAAACAAAATAGAGTTATGAGGATTGCTTTCCCAGGTGTAGATGTTGATAGTAAAGAAATACTTTAAAGTTTCAAGTAAATACCTTTGATAGTATTCAAGATATATGACAACATAAAAAGCTTCAACCTTGACAGGACGGACTAACGAATAGACAGTTCGATGTTAATATGCTCTCTTTCGGGGGCATAAAAAAGCTCAACACCCATCCAAGAGTACTAGAAAGTTTATAAATTGTTTCCATATACATGTATACAATAAATAATCAGTGAATACGCAAAAGACCAATAATTAATTTCAAGAAAATGCAAACCAATTAAAGACAGACATTGTTGCATTGCAGAGCTACAGTAGAACTTCCGCAACAAAAATTATTTCACTTGCGTCATGAAGTAAGAATTTGCGATTCTCATAATTATCTGACATATTTAAATGAAGTTATGACAGTGGTGGTGGGCGACTCACCACAAAATAGCGATGCACATTTCTGAATGCGTTCATTCTGATGCCAAGAGATGACGAGTTACTTCCTTGCAACAATTTAAAGCCGCAGTCCATAAAATATAATTCAATACATTTTAAATTGGCCTTAGTTCTAATGAAAGTTAATGACATTCATTCGACTGAAAACTATTTCCTATTTACGAAAGGCATTTAATAATGTCTATGTTCGAAAACACTTGGTGGGAACACAACAGATACTAATGTGCATGCTGACCTACTACAGAGGCATCACCATCTATCGCATACAGATAATTTTACGATAAAAAGCTACCAAACGTTATTATTTTACCGATTTAAATGCGTTTTTTTTTTATTTGATCGGAAAGATGTCCATTAGAAACGATTTCTGCAAAGTTGTATTTTTATCAACATATTTCAGGACTGCAGCTTTAATATTTACTGAAAGTACTGGGCTGGTATTCACAAAGGTTCTAAGGGAAATTTTAACTTAGGTTGTACTTAAGTGAAAACTTAAGATCAAATTTTCCAATAATTTCTGTACAAGGAAGGCTGTATTACTAAACATATAAGCAATATTTACAAGTTTACAACTTTAAATGTTAAAAGACCTATACATGAAACAGCCAGGGACTTAAGGAATTTTATGAATTTAAGGAATTTACTTAAGTTTTTCCTAAGGAGCCCAGGTCTACTATGAGTCAAGGGTCATCAGACTTGATCACCCAAACTCTACAAAATTGTGACACACATTTGATTCGCTGGAGCTGTAGTGTCCATAAATAACACTACAATGTAGGAATGACATGAACATAACGAGTCCTACCTCCTGCACGCAGGTGAAGAGCTCCCAGTCATACGTGGTCAGGTGGTACGCCATCTCTCTCGAACTGAATGACTCGATGCTGGAAAAAGTGCTCTCAGTTGGCCCCTCTTGCTCAGCCAGTGGCGTCTGTAGGTCAATAAATACGCATCATACAGCTGTAGTGAATTAAAATATGGACATTTTTTTATTTGTTATTTGACCACACTGTGCATCACGGAGCAGCGAATAATTGATTGTACCTCATACCTTCAATTTTATCAGAACAGCTGACCTAATATTATAGGGTAATGTTTTATAATTATTGCATGTTTTTGCATGTATGGACAATTTTATTTATTACCAATATACCTCAAGCCACCACACTGTGAATTTTCTGCAGATAACTTTGCTCTTACAGGAATATTTAACAAAATCGTTAAGCATAAAACATGCATTATGTTCACTTGCTGCTGCTCTATATTATGTGTCCCAAAATGCTCACTGGAATCCTAGATGATATCTAAAGATATGATTTACAACTGATATTATATAAATGTCTATTGTACTCACTGTTCCTAAGTGGCACAAATATTTCACATATCTAGACCAACAAACAAATGTACAACTGGAAAAGTTCACAAATGCCTACCAGAGCATCTAGGTGTTCCTTGGGCGTCACGAACAGGCGCCCATTAATGCTGAGCCCAGTGGTCACACACAGATCATTGTCCTTGAAAATGATCCGCTCTGAAAACAACAGAATGCAATACCTAAGTAGTTGGTTACAAACATTGGAATATGTAAATGATCGCTTTTTTATTAATGTAACATAGTTTCAGCTGAAATCATCATGACTTTGATCACATTGATAATACATTGTTGTAAAAATAGATATATGAGAACATGTGGTAAACACGCATGCAGGTATGTGCCTAGTAGAATTACACATATTTAAGGTTTCTTTTCAACATCTTAAAGTTTCTTGTCAACATCTAACATGAGGAAAGATCCAGAGCAAAATAGCAGGGCGCTGCACCCTGTTCCTTTTTGGTTCCCCATGCTGCCCCTCTGGGCTGGGCAACACAGAAATATTGAATATCTTTTGAAAATCAATATGTGGCACGTCGTGAGAAAACCGGTCTTAATGCATGTGCGTAAAGTGTCGTCCCGGATTAGCCTGTGCAGTCCGCACAGGCTAATCCGGGATGGCACTTTCCGCTTTTATGGTATTTTCTGTTTCAATGAAGTCTCTTCTAAACATAAATTCACTGTAGGCGGAAAGTGCCGTCCTGCATTAGCCTGTGCGGACTGCACAGGCTAATCCGGGACGACACTTTACGCACATGCATTAAGACCGGTTTTCTTACGACGCGCCACATATATGTTTGCAAACTTGCAATGGCAAATGAATAGACTGTGTTAAAAAACCTTAATTAGAAGCATGTAACTTTTCAAAACTTTGAAATTGCCAATTAGAAAATGTCAAAGAACTGGTCTGGCTTTCCACCCTGCTCCTTTTGAGCAGCACCCTGTACCTTTTTCTATCCTAGATCTTTCTCTATCTAACAACAACATAATACTTTTTTTACTATACTGAATTTAAACACTTTATCACTTTTAAACTCACCCTATTTTGACCCTATTTTGAATATAAACACATGATGGAATTAAATTGTGACACTATTTTGAATCTAAACATATGATGAAGCTTAAGCTCACACTATTTTTGAACTTAAACTCTTTATCAGTCATAAAACCTCACCGACCAGGGCCCATATCATTTAAACTCTTTATCAGTCATAAAACCTCACCTACCAGGGCCCATATCATTTAAACTCTTTATCAGTCATAAAACCTCACCTACCAGGGCCCATATCATTTAAACTCTTCATTAGTAATAAAACCTCACAGACCAGGGTCCATATCATTTAAACTCTTTATCAGTCATAAAACCTCACAGACCTGGGCCCATATCATTTAAACTATACATCAGTCATAAAACCTCACAGACCAGGGTCCATATCATTTAAAATCTTTATCAGTCATAAAACCTCACAGACCTGGGCCCATATCATTTAAACTCTTTATCAGTCATAAAACCTCACAGACCTGGGCCCATATCATTTAAACTATTCATCAGTCATAAAACCTCACAGACCAGGGTCCATATCATTTAAAATCTTTATCAGTCATAAAACCTCACAGACCTGGGCCCATATCATTTAAACTCTTTATCAGTCATAAAACCTCACAGACCTGGGTCCATATCATTTAAACTCTTCATCAGTCATAAAACCTCACAGACCTGGGCCCATATCATTTAAACTCTTCATCAGTCATAAAACCTCACAGACCTGGGCCCAGATCATTTAAACTCTTTATCAGTCATAAAACCTCACAGACCAGGGCCAATATCATTTAAACTCTTTATCAGTCATAAAACCTCACAGACCAGGGCCCATATCATTTAAACTCTTTATCAGTAGTAAAACCTCACAGACCTGGGCCCATATCATTTAAACTCTTTATCAGTCATAAAACCTCAAAGACCACGGCCCATATCATTTAAACTCTATCAGTCATAAAACCTCACAGACCAGGGTCCATATCATTTAAACTCTTTATCAGTAATAAAACCTCACAGACCAGGGCCCATATCCACAAAGCTCCTTAGTGACAATTGAAGTAAATTTCATGAAATCATAAAATTCCTTAAATCTGTGGCTGGTTTATTTGAAGTTTATTTTGTCTTAAATGGTTTTATTTTGGTACAGAAGCAACAAATGCATTTTATTTTACCGTATTTCAAATATAAACTAATCAATTTCCGCATGGAAACTGTTTAATAAATTTTTCACTTAAACATGACTCAAGTTAAGATTTTTCTCAGGAGCTATGTGGATACGGCCCCTGTTCACACATAACCAGTGTCACACAACACCCACCTCCAGTAGATTTCACTTCACAGAGTATGAGGTCTTCTCCCAGACCAAGCTTCTCTTTGGTAGATTGTAACAGCAACCCCACCTTTGTTTCCAATGGCAACTTGAGTGTCGTATAGGAGTGGTCCGCGCAATAGACTTTGAATATAGCTGTCATGAAAAGAGAACATATTAAGTGTTGTTATACAATCAAGCAATTCTTAACTAAGTGACATGCTAATTTGTATATAAAACCTGGATATTGAAATGCCTCAGCATTAAGGTTAAGAATGTTATAGAAAAACTATGTAATGTTTAACTATCGTATAATATAATATACAAACAAGTACTTAAGAATATAAACATAATAAAAATATTTGCCTGATAACAAATCCTAACAAAATACTCAACCTGGGTCAACTGATTCAGATGAAAGGAAAGAGATGTAGCATTGGCTAAATCCTATATTTTTCACCCTATTACATGTACATAGTTTTATCTTACCTAAAATATATGTTTGTTTGGGAATAAAAATATGGTCATATCTTAATCTTAAATGTTCATAGCAAAACCCTTATTAACAATACTACCATGGCCTTTAAACCTCACCATATTACTGGAATATGTCAGTATTGTACGCATTCTATTAAAACATCATCCTTTTCAAAGTGGTTGCTTACTCTCGTCAGTAGGCCTGAAGGGTTTGCGTCTCTTAGGGACATCCTGAAAGCATTCCTTCACCTGCTTCCGAGAAAACGAGAATGTGCCTGAGGACCTCTTCTTCATTTTGTTGGCCGGGGATCTGCAAAAAAACTACTGGTAAAAACAGTCTCTATGCATGCACTAATGGAAGTAAAATTAGTAAAACAGTCTCTATGCATGCACTAATGGAAGTAAAATTAGTAAAACTGTATGAGGTCCAGATAAAAATATGCAATACACAAGCCGATATGACCTGGGCTGGTATTCACAAAGCTCCTTAGGTAAAACTGAAGTAAATTTCTTAAATTCATAAAATTCCTTAACTCTGTGGCTGTTTCATGTATAAGACTATTTTCAATAAAAATGCTTTAAACTGGTAAATATTGCTTATATGTTTATACATTTACCAATTTTGAAACAAAATCCTAGGATTTCATGTACAAACTTTGATGTAAAATTTTCACTTTAGTACAACTTAAGTTAAGACTTCCCTTAGGAGCTTTGTGATAACAGCCCAGCACAAAATTTGATTCCTGTTAAAGTACATTCAGAGGGTTTTGAAACCAGACTGCTACAAAGGCTTATTTATCGTTGTTTTTCTGTTCACTTGTTATATAAGTCATAATTATAGTGTAAATGTTTATTTCTATAACCGTGCAACTGATTTTTTTTTACATGCTATATGTTTTCAAGTGGAGACTTAAATATGTTTAAAAACATAAGTACACGAAAAAGAATGTAATTCCTAAATTGGTATCAACATGGCAATCTAAATGTTGTTCCACATACCCAATTTGAGTGTTAAGAATTGTTTCCAACTGTTTGAGGTCGTCTTTCAAGGTCGGATAGTCCTGTAGGTCACTCTTCACACAACTGTGCAACTCCTGAAACATTGACAGGTCAATTCAGCACTTAAACACATTTCATCAAGCATAAGGAACAGGGAGAATACTAGGTTAGTGTTTAGCCGGCCGGCTAGCTCAGTTGGTAGAGCGCTGGACTACAAATCCGAGCATCGCGGGTTCGATTCCCAGCCCGGCCACATAACTTGTGTGGGGATTGGTCATGAAATTATTTCTACGGCCATTCTCCCCCTACCTCTGATTCAAGTAGGGCAGTTGTCAGTTACTGGCATAAGTATGTGCGCTTAGTACTGGTAAACCAGCTTACCCAGGAAAAGTTGTTAGTTACTGGCAGAAGTATGTGCACGTAGTACTGACTGAAATACTGTTGAATACAGCAAAAAATCCAAACAAACAAACAAACAAACTAGGTTAGTGTTGAATAAAGGTAAGTTTATTTATCGAGGCTTAGAAAACCTAAATCCCAAGCCTTAGAGTGTTGTTAATGTTTTTGTGCTGAGCAAATACACATATCTTTATTCAACACTTACCTAGTATTCTATTTACTCCATCATTTGCTTCTTTGTTTTGAAAATAAACGAAAGAAAACAATACTTAATAGGATGAAAAACCTAAAATGACATCATGAAAATCAACTAATGATGTCATATCACTGCACCTGTTTTCTTCATACCACAGTGTGTGAATAAAGCAAAGTTTATTCAGCGGGAGTTTATTTCGACAATGTACGATGCAAGATGATGGGATAAAATAGCATATTTGGAGAGATTAGGCTTTACAAACTACACATTATCAATATTTCTTGATAAAACACAACATTTCTCAACATCCAGGCTAACACGGGAATAATGCATATTTGGTGACACTAGACGGCACATTTTCATTATGAAGGACAACACACTATTTACTCTATCATTAGCGTAGTCCTGATCATTTAAATTTTCTACAATTTTCTCAATTTTCTGAAAGAAAAACTAGTCTCTTAACTAAGTAATTAATAAACTGACTTAAAGATTAAACAAATCCTAAGCATTAACTATCATGAATACCTTAAGGAAAGCATTGATGGTAGCATCTTCTCTGAAGGCAGCTCCAATGATCTTCGCCCACTCCTGGACAAAATGGAGCACACACTTCTTGTGGTTCAACATGAACTCAAAGCCTTCATGCTCCGACCCATCAGCAGTGGACGAATGATAACTGGCACGAGTTATGGACAAATGGTAATGGTAACAGTAGCTAATGCAGGCTGTCATAAAAAACTATAAGACTTTTTTGCAGATTTTTTGGACAAAATATAGGAATTTTATAGTAAAAATACTTCATTATAAGGATAATATGGGATTAGATTCTAGCCTGGTAAGTCTTACAGCTTGTGTTTTAATGAACAAAACATCTGCTGAACATTTTCATGCTTATCAATTGGCAACGAAGACATGCATGCTATGACCTAACAATAATCTGAGTATTTACGTTTGAAGCAAGCGAGAAAAAAATCAAAATATAGTTCTTGATATACTGTTCACAGACCAATTTCAGATGCGTGAATGACTAAATATCGCAAAAATACAGGGACAAATTCTGAAATAAAGGAAAATATAGGAAATATAGGAGGTATTTCAAAATATAGGATTTCTTTCCAAAATATAGGGAAATATAGGAATATAGGAATCGGTTGACAGTAGCTAATGGTTTACGATATGTAGCCGATAAAAGTAACAAACATTCAAAAATGTTAAAGTAACTCAATGTTTAAGAAAGAAACCAGGAAAAGTTTCACACATGTGCAGTCAAAATATTAACTTCAAAGGACTTAGGGCAAAACTATCTGTTATATTAAGGAATCACTGAAACTACCATAACACAAATGTTACAATCATTTCTTATCTAAATATATTGTCAGAGAGTAAAAGTTGTACAAGCTGCTTTTTTGTTTGTAGATTTTTCTAAATATTTTTGTGTAAGTGGGGACTATGTTTGAGATCAAGACCTTTTGTAGCCAGGGGGCCTGTAACCATGTGGCTGAAACTAAAAAAGTGCTTTAACACAAACATAACAATTTCATGTATGCTGTGTGTAAATTTATTATAAATTAGTATAATCTTGATATATTGTGTTGGTGCACCTATGTTTCTGCATATTTTTTTTAAAAAGGCTCGGACATTTGAGCCATGGGGCCTGCTATGACGTGGCTGTAAGGATACTGTGAGAGCAGGACGGGACACAGGTGGTTGCACGGCATGAAGATCACGTGCGTGAGCAGAAAGTCTTCCAGGAAACCATCTGAAATCAGGACCACAAAACCGGTACAGTAAAAGTAGAACTATTTTTTACTATTATACAAGTTCTCTGGTAGTCATGGAAATTCAAACTTCATGACTTCTGTTATCAATATGTTTTGCACTACATAATCTAGATGATCATTTTTGATAATTAACCAACGATATAATATTATTGCATGTTGCTTGCCCATTTTGCCCAATGCATAGTTGTCCATTTTAACACTACTTTAAGGTACATTAATTGCACATATTCAACTGGAACACACAAAAGTTTTGCAGACTCTAACACTACTAACACTCTTTGCAAAATATTGTTATTGATCACCCACCTATCTCGGTCTCATTCTTGTTGTCAAGGCGACTGTCCAGGAGATGTTCCAGCATCTTCTCTGGGGTACCAGCCATCACAGAGTACCTGTCACGTAGCAACCATAGCAAACATATTATACATAGCAACCAAAGTAACCATAGTAACCACAGCAACCATAGAAACCACAGCAACCATAGTTATCATAGTAACCATACCAACCATAGTAACCATAACAACAATTAACTTGTCATAGCAACAATAACAACCATAGCAATGATTAACTTGTCAGAAACCACTGCAAGATTAAAATATGACAAAGAAATACCACTATGGTTAGAGAAATAAAATGTAATGTTACTAATACAATTACACATTAACACAAACTTTGTGGCAGTTTAATACATGAATGTCATAGTTTTATTTACAACATTAGGTCATCATTATGTTTAATCATAGTTTATAGAGATAAGTCATATTCCGTTTCATTCAGTGAATTATTAAAATTGGTTATCACCTGATAAATGTAAACCTATTTCTCACAAAACAGCATGACTTTCTGTGGAACAGTAACAAAGACTGTAAAAGTCTACTACCAACAGAGCTATGGTAGACTGAATGCAAGTGTTACTTGTAGTGTGATGTGAGAGTGCCGTCTGCCGCCTGTGTGTTGGACGGAATCTTCTCCAGTACTAGGACGTCCTGCCCGTGTTCCTTCAGACGTACTGTGTTGGCTTCAACATCCTGAACAAGACAGAAATATTTCGAATTATTCAATGTGATAATGACATGGACAAATTCAAAAAATTCAGTCATAGAAGTAACAGCCATTATTAGTTGAACACATCTGTCCTTGGAGTATATTTGACAATACCTAAACAACAACAACAACAACAAATGGAACACTGATGGCTGAGTGAGCCTTGATTTCCTGCTCAGTAGTTCCCTTGTCCCTCCCCGCTCTTACCCCTAGAATTCTGTTGAAGTCATCCTTGTCAACACGGAGGAAATGGCAGTTGTCGTCTCGAAGCACTATGGTTGCAGCCCTGTTCCATAAAAAAAAAAAAAAATTCATATATGTAAAGTTCTGAAATTTTTAAATGCATTAATGCTATTAGCATTTAATCTGGTAAGTTCGTGGCCTCCGGTAAGTTCGTGGATGAAATTATGACGTAATTTTCTCTTCAATGACGTAACGTCGCGTGTCCGAATTCTATGCAAGTGTGAGTCGAAGAACAGCTTGACTTACTAGAGCACAAAATTGCGTAGAAAACATCGACAGATAAATATACGATGTTAGTTAAGTTTATTGTGTTTAGACTTATTAATTGTTAAAAAAATTCAACACCTCGTGTTGTTAATAAACATTTTATAAGTATTAATTTCATTATAATCCAACAGCAATCAAAGGAAATACAAAAACGACATTAAAAACTTGCCGTATTTATATCAAAACACAAATATCAGTGGGAGGGCCTCAACGTATGACGTCATAAAAAGTTGCCCACGAACTTACACGAAGATGAAAAAGATCAAGTTCGTTGTTAAGTCTGTTTATTTTCAAGTAACATGACAGATTTCGGAATAAATATTGGCAATTTTGACATATAAAATAGTTGGTTTACATTCGGATCGATTTAATGTGAGGTGTTTTTATTGAAACAAGTGGGGTTTTATGCGCATGCTCAAAGTCGAATGCGTAACACCCACGAACTTGCAGGTGTAGAGGCTAAGTGTATTTTATCTATAGATACCAAATTTTCTGTCTGAATATGTTCTCTTTATGCAAATATCCTTTTCTGCAAGATATTCCATTTTGGCTTAGGGCTGTTCCAGAAAAAAAAGTGATGAGGGGATGGAACACCGATGAATTAAAAAGGTGATGAGGGGATGGAACGCCGATGTATTAAAAAGGTGATGAGGGGATGGAACGCCGATGTATTAAAAAGGTGATGAAGGGATGGAACGCCGATGTTTTAAAAAGGTGATGAGGGGATGGAACGCCGATGTATTAAAAAGGTGATGAGGGGATGGAACGCCGATGTATTAAAAAGGTGATGACGGGATGGAACGCCGATGTATTAAAAAGGTGATGAGGGGATGGAACGCCGATGTATTAAAATTCGGTGGGTGGAGGGTGATAGATGGGATAAAACGGATTATCAATGACTTGAAAAAAATTAAGTTGTGTTGGTGGTACCCGTTTATGGACTGGCCTTCCGCCCTCCACCCCCCATCACCTTCCACCCTCCACCCCCCATAACCTTCCACTCTCCAACCTCCATCACCTTCCACCCTCCACCCCCCATCACCTTCCACCCTCCACCCCCCATCACCTTCCACCCTCCACCCCCCATCACCTTTTTTCCTGGAACAGCCCTTAGATACCTGGCTATTACATCACAATGTTTGAACCAGTTTTCAATATGAATGCATACAAAGAAATGAAGACGTCTGGTACATATTTGTGTTAGTGACAGACAAGTGGTTATGGTCTGTGGAAACATACAAATTTATCTGCAAAGAACAGTCACGAAGTCACCTGTGCTGCTCGTTAAACCCAAAGCATTTCACTTTTTAATTCTGACCACAAGTGAGCTAGTATAGGTCTGGCCATGCCACAAGGGAAACTGTTGACCAACAACCAGTGTTTTAATGAATCTACTGTACAGTCCAGGATAGAACTAAAACATTCAGTTTTTCCCAACCTACCTAGGGGCATCGTTGACAAGCGCCAGTTTCCCAAAGTCATCCCCCTCGTGAAGTGTACAGACAACACCCTAGAAACACAGTGAGGTTTGAAGGTAATAACAACACTTTATATGCATTAAAATTACATCAATAGATCTATATTGCTTACAGTTTTACAGAGGGAAAAACGAGCTATAATTCTAAACATCACAGTATTATTTTGTAAACATCAATGGTGAAAAGAAAAAAGTACAGGTGAGAGATTCTTAATATTAGTCAGCTGTCCAGGCCTCATGACTACGAAAGTTCTCACTCTCAAACTTAGTCTCAACTTACAATATTGACCAATTAGAATACTTATAACAGTCGAGCTTTGAATTCCATTGGTTTAATATTTACGATTACGACTATTGTTTTGTTTGTTTGTTTTGTTGGGGTTTTTGGCCATTTTAAACAGTATATCAGTCATATCACAGCAGTTAGTTAACCTACTCACACTTTTCCTGGGCAAGCTTAGCTGATCTAAGCGGTTTACCAGTACTAAGTGCACATACCTATGCCAGTAACTGACAACTGCCCTACTTGAATCAGAGGTAGGTGGAGAATGGCCGTAGAAATAATTTCATGACCAATCCCCACACAAGTTATGTTGCCGGGCTGGGGATTGGTCATGAAATTATTTCTACGGCCATTCTCTCCCTACCTCTGATTCAAGTAAGGCAGTGGTCAGTTACTGGCATAGGTATGTGCACTTAGTACTGGTAAACCGCTTAGATCGGCTAAGCTTGCCCAGGAAAAGTGTGAGTAGGTTAATTGACAGCCGTTATATGACTGAAATACTGTTAAAAACTGCGAAAAATCCAAACAAACAAACAAACAGACATAGAGTACAAAACTCACACACACTTAAACTTAATCTTAGTAGCACTGTTAAACATCAGCAAATAACACCAGAAGCTCAGTTACAACAACCATTGTCAGTATTTAATTAAGACTTGTTCTGTGATTGGGAACTTTCGTAGTCATAAGGCCCAAAACAGGTATTGACGATCCCCACATGTCACTTACTTTGCCATATATGACGACATTGACGGATCCCTTCAGAATGATGTACCAGGACTTGCCTTCATCACCCTGATTGAACACTAGAATACGACATAATAACAGTGAGCATAAAATACCACAGAAACAATTAACATTTCCAAGACCCTAACTGTTCTTCAGAAATACCACAAGAAACATCCGGTACAATGCAGGATAATTCTGTAGACAATGGATGTAATAACAAACGGCTACACAAAACTATTAACTAATAATACTGGAATTTAGGGAATGTGTTTGCCGATTATCTAAGTCATATTTTTTGACTGCTTGAGTTAAAACAAGCTTTTTTTCTGCTTTTCTAAGCCTTATTTTCTACCTGCTGTAGAAATCAGAAAAGTTTGCCATTGCTTTTCTTTGAGTTGTTTTCTTAACTGTTTGAGATACAGGACCTAAAAGCATCATTTTCCTTCTGCTTGGACATTTAGATCTTTTAAGTCTTATTTCATTGCTGCTTTTCTTTTCAATTCAAGAAATTTTCCTGTCATTGTAAGTCTATTTTTAAACTTCTTAAGAGATCAGAAAAGCATTTTTCTCAAATTTTCTAAGACTTACTTTCTATTAGCTTATGACTTTTGGAAAAACTTCACCTACAAGATTTTCAAGCTGTATTTTCTAACTTCTTTGATGTTTTGAGATCTGAGAGCCTAACTGGGAATTCAGTAAGACTTTCATTGCTGCTTTAGAATTCAGGAAATGTTCCTGACTTACTAAGTCTGATTTTCTAATTGCTCAGGAATTTAGGAAACGTTGCACCTACAGACGGTGCCTGCCTTGGCATGGGACTCAAACACTAGCACGCTGGCCAGTTCCCGTTTGACCATCGTGGAGAGATGTGACAGGGCCTTGATATGTAGCAGCTCTTCGTATATAATCTCCAGGTCTTCGCTGGTACGCTCATGGGAACTGTAAAGGCAGACGTAGCCAGTTATATGCAGGAATTTATAAAATTCAACCTTGAAGTCTTCCCACTGCACCAGAACCACAATCTTGATTTAGAAAGCCTACTGTCATGATCTAGATGGATTAGATATAGCTTAAACTATGTCTTTGAATCTAAATATTACATTTACTGTAAGTTTTTAAAAATACATATTACATTTATTGTGGGGGGTTTTCTATGTGATTGCTTCTATTGCAAGAGCTGTCGGAGGACAGCGCGCTCGACTTTTCTTGTGCTTGTCCGAGTTTCTGTCATTTTTTTCTAAAACAAACTATATAGAAGGGGCAAATTAAACAAAATTAATTTCTTTCTCGAGTTACTGAGTAGAAGCATTTCAAAACAGTGACCTTGACCCAACTAACCCCATATGCAATCTCATGCAATGTCTCGTTATACAGTATCTATAAATTGAACATTATTAAAATATTCCAAATTTTTCTTGAGTTTAAAAGCGGAAGATTTTTTTTCTATTTTTAGTAACAGTGACCTTGACCCCATCCAACCTACCACAAATGCAATCCCGAGTTAAGTGTTGCTTTAGGGTATTTATGTATGAAGATTGATTCTCAAGTTAGAAATAGGAAATCAAAAGTTGACGCCGTCATTCCACCCACTTAAACAATTTTAAGTGTAAAAAGGCCCATAATTTTGACAAATTTCAAACTAGAGTAATCAAAATTGGCATATGAGTTCATTTTAATATAGGGAATAAGTGTTTTAAGTTTGAATGAAATGCATCAAGCCATTCCTGAGAAACCAGCTTACCAAAAAACTTTAACCTGTTCATACAGCTCATATGTAAAATTTCTAAGTGTAAAAAGGCCCATAATTTTGACAAATTTCACACAAGAGTTATCAAAATTGGCCTATGAGTTCATTTTAATATGGGGAATAAGTATTCAAAGTTTGAATGAAAGCCCTCAAGCCATTCCTGAGAAATCAGCTTACCGAACAACTTCAACCTGTCCATAAAGCTTATATGTAAAATTTCTAAGTGTAAAAAGTCCCATAATTTTGACAAATTTCAAACTAGAGTTACCAAACTTGGCATATAGGTTCATTTTAATGTAGGGAATAAATGTTTTTTTTAGTTTGAATTAAATCCCTCAAGCAATTCCTGAGAAACTAGGTTACCAAAGAACTTTAACCTAGCTTAGACGCTAACGCTGACACCAACGTGAAAGCGAAACCGTTATTTACGCGCCAAACGTTGTCATATTTAACATGACGTCATATTAATGTCATTTTCAAACAATGTGAACAAATCAGCGAGAAGTAGCGAAATTCAAGTAAATTACAACAGAAAATTGAAAGGCGCCTAAAAATTTCAGACGACGGCGTCAATTGAGCGTACGGAGCAACGTTCAGTAATAAAGTTTGTGTTAAGTCGGGTATGACACCAACGGAAGCTTGGAAATTGGATTCAAAGGAGGGAGCTTTTAAATGTCGTAGAACAATTGTGTTTGAGTGGCATCGACGTTTTAGAGAATGGAGAGAGGATACATCTGACTATACACCGACCGGGCGGCCTACCACGGAGCAGCATACCCGAGATTCTGTCTTGAAAGTTGTTTCTGCTGATCGCTGGAAGTATATTGATGACATTTCAGACAGTGTTGGTGTGAGCCATGGAACAGTGCATAGAATATTGACTCAGGACTTAGGGAGGAATAAAGTTTGCGCCAGGTGGGTGCCCCGCCTTTTGTGTGATGATGACAAGGAAAGGCAAAGCGCTGCATCCCAAACATTTTTAAAGAGGTGGAGCAAGGACGGCGACCGCTTCCTGAACAGAATCGTCACTACGGACGAAACGTGGATGAACTTTTATGATCCTGAGACGAAGCGGGAATCGATGGTTTGGAAGCGCAGCTCATCTCCACCTCCACAGAAGGCGAAGACATGCAAGTCGGGGAACGCGTAATGTTCATATTCTTCTGTGACAGCAAAGGAATGTTGTTACAACACGCCATTCCCTGGGCTCATACCGTGAATAAGGAGTATTATCAACAAGTAAGTAACACAAATATTTAATTGTTCCCAGATATAATACCAACAAATTTTGTTAATAAGCGTGATATAAACAATTGCGCAAATTGTATTATTTATGAAATACCGAGAGCATTTGTTTATACGTTAATTTTTTCATTACAGGTTGGTTTGGAGAGATCTCTCCAACGCTATCTGGAAGAAGCGGCCTGGGCGTGAGATCGAGAGCCTGATATACCATCAAGATAACTCTCCCCCTCAGTGGGCATAGGACACACTGAACACCATCGACTTCCTGGGGTATGAGAGGCTACAGCATGCTCCTGACAGTCCGGATTTGGACCCCATTGACTTCAGCATATTCCCCCGTCTCAAGTCGGATCTCTGACGTCGCAGGTTCGAGACTGAGGAGGATCTAATGTATGCAGTTTGATCAGCTGTGCGTTCATATCCTCAGCAATTCTATGTTGACACATAAAGTAAGTGGGTACATCGTCATAGGAAGTGTATGGAGTGTTCCGGGGAATATTTTGAGAAACTCTGACAGTCAATGATGACAACGTTCAGAAAACGTCATGATGACGCTTCCTAATGACGTCAAAGTGCTCAAATGTATTTTGATTCCGAAGTATGAACATTAAAGATTTTGATCAGAAATGATTATTCTTTCAGACCATATAAATGTAATATATCTATGGTAAAAAACATGACATATATGCGAGTAGTCCGGAAACTTTTTGACTGCACCTCGTAGATATAAATGTTCATTTTGAAAAGAAAAATGTTGAATAAGTACATTTTGTTTGGAGAATTGTTGGTAAACAGAAATCTCCATCAAGTATTTCAATATAGTATTCATATACATAGAATTAGTAGCAGATCCATATCACTCACTGTTTTTGAAGGATCATTTTCAATTTGGCAACAGGGAAAGAAAATCCAGCGTAAAGTCAACTTTTGGGGAAAAGTGCACGATATTACATAAATATGCTGGGATAATGCCTATATTCGGCTGCTGCTATACAAGGTAAATATGCCGTGCTCACGGTTTTCTAAGGATCATTCTCATCATGGCGTCAGGTCCAATCTGCGCCAGCATCAGGAACACGTCCTGCAGCTCGTCCTCGCATTCCCGCTTGGATGCTGTGCTTGGAACCGTGCTCTCGCCTTCATCATCCTCGTGGAACCGGTAGAACAGGTACTTGTCCTTGAACTGGTGCTCATGGCAAACTGGGGCACGAGAAAATAGTTCCTCATGTTGAAAATATAGGTACTCTGTACACTGTGAATGGTACTGAAAGCATGGTCACAGTGAACATAATCCTCCGTATGACAATACTTCTGGTTAAAAAAAAATCTGGTATATGATTGTTAAAATCGGCAGGATCATTTATTACAGTTCCAAATGTTGGATATGATTATAATTAATGAAAAAGGTTATGAACTAATGAAAAAAAAAGCCATTTTATTTTTTCACAAGCGATGGTAAATAAATATTTATGGCTATCATGTTTATTAGAATGAAATGTTAAGAGTTTCCAAAGCTATTCCCATATTTTTCAGCAAATATGTATGGCAATACTGAATAACAACAGAGTATGGTAAATTATTATACAAAGAAAGGGGTTTGGTTCCTTACCATGTACAACCACGCCCTCCTCTACCAGTGCCTGCCACATCCCGATGGCCTGCGTACGCGAGTGAACCAGTCCACTGTGCTGCAGGACCCAGTCAACCATCTCCGTGCCCACCATGCAGCGGCGGTACGTGCGCAGGTGGAACTTCCTGTCGCGGATCATGTGAGGCACGCGCGTCAGCAGGACTGTCCGCAGCACGTGACCCGCATGGACCAGTCGGTCTGAAGGCACCTGAAAGAGAAGGAAAACTTAATTTCCTGCTTTACGATAGCAACAAATTGCTTGTTGCTTGCAGTCATAGATTGTAAATTATTTTTAAAAACCTTTTTACTCTTTTAACACTTCCTTTTTTGTAAAGAACTACACACATAATTATGTAATAAGCAATTTCAGGTAGTACATGTATGCATAGTTTAGCTTGATCTTCTTTTCATTCCAAAGAATTGATCAAGACATTTATTATTTATACTTCAGCAGCTTTTAATAATGACACAAAGACAGATACTTCTTTTAAATTAAAATGCAAACAAAAAATGTTCTAGTATTCTAAATGTAAGCATTATAAATGTATAACACCATTAGAGAAGAGCTATATTGTATAAATTACTTGGGTGATTGGGGCTGCAGGGTTTGGCATTTCTTCAGGTCGTTGCTTGCTGGCCCCTTTCTTGGTGGGACCAGTTTTCTCAGTGGCATTGCGTTTGGGAGACCCTTCAATAGAATGGATAGATATGGTATGAAGAAGGAAACATGAGCCATGTCGTGGGAAAACTGGGCTTAATGCTTGTGCATAAAGGACGGCACTTTCCACTTGGATTTATGTTTAGAAGAGACTTCCTTGAAACAGAAAATATCATAAAAGTGGAAAGTGTTGTCCTGGATTAGCTCGGCTAATCCGGACGACACATTACACACATGCATTTAGCCTGGTTGAGTGATCCGAGAAATAAAGTTACAGAATTTCATAACCAATTGTTGATTTATTAATAGTTAAAAACACTTAATACCATAATAAATGATATAAGAATAATGATGCTGACAGAAACAAAACAAATTTAGAGCATATGTTTTTGCAACAAAGTAAACTGAATCAGTATATTTTACTTCCACCTTACTGATAATGTGGTTCTCCAGCATAAAAAAGACACAATTAATAAGCTATTTTTTGTTTGGGTAAATTACCTTCTTTTTTACTCTTTGCTTAAAATATAACAATATTAAGTATTCTGTAGCATCAATATTTATACACTCTAGCTATTTTACATTTAATATAACATTTAGACAGACGTCCTATTTATAAAAGGGATCAGCATACACAATTACTCAACACAAAGTAAGGTTACCAAGGGAAACAACTCTTACCTTCAGGCACAGCAGCAAGGGGGTTAATCACAGACTCCATGATCTGCTTGTTCCTCTGCAAGGAATATACACATACAGTCATGTCATCGCACTCCAGTGTGTGAAGCAGATAGCCCAGACATACATCATATTTCAACACGTGTTCCACACCGAAAGGTGCACATTTGTCATCGACAGGACTTGAATGAAAGGGAGGTAAATCAATCTTGAACTTTGGGTCTACAAAAAACTGGTTTGAAAATTCAGGACACGCTTTTAAAGGGCTTGTAGGTGAGAAGTTTGCTGATAACTGTGTAAAAACGTCATCGGAACATGAACACCCAGAAAGTCGTGACAGGGATCCGGTTGAGAGAAGTTTTCTCTTCAGAGATTCAGATCGGTTTTCAAGATTTGAAACTTCGTCACTTGATACAGATCTTTGCCTAGTAAGAGAGATGGACTTGAAGGATTTATTTTCCACTAACCGCCTTATGTGTTTATCATCAAATAAAAACTGTCGCTTTTTATTTGCTGTGAGTTTGGAAGACTTTGGTGTACATGTTCCTTTCCCCAAGTAAACATCATTTAAGTTTACAATATCACTACCACAGTTGTCATCATTTTCCTTATCGGCAGATTGTATATATTCAACCATTGAAAATCTCTGAGTTTTTCTATTCACAACAGATTCAGAATCTTTCTTTTCTTGATTGTAAATGTCACTTAATGAAAGCACTTTATTTTGCTTCTTTTTAAAAGGTAAAGGAGGTTTAGTAGTAAGAGGTGCACCATTGTTTTCAACATCAGAATTGTTTGTTTCTGCTGTTTTCATTTTATCATTTAAATCTTTGAACAATGATCTGTTACATTGACAAGTTATTCCCCGAGTATCAGATGAAATGACCTTGGTTTCTGCCTTACTGCTTGTACTGGCCGGTGTGGAAGTGAATTGCACATTGTTAGACATTGTCATTAAGAAATCATCACAGACATCATCAATATCAATAGTTTCCATGGCAACAAGATTTGTCAGCACATCATGGGAGCTTGACATGGACTTTACTTTCACCATTCTAGACTCTTTTTTATTATTTGTTTCAGTTATTTTTAAACTCTCCCCTACATCAAACTCACTTGAATTTATCAGATCACCACATGAACTGCACTTTAAAGCCTCTGGCACATATATATCTGATTTGGCACTTTGTAAATCCTCTAATATATCCACAGATGATGTCCAACTAGCATCTTCATCAGTAAAAGCTTTCACTTTACGTTTCAGTGACCCAGCTTTTTGCTCCATTTCAATTTCTCTGTCAAGCAGATCATTGCAAGACTGAGTCTTTCTAACATCATCATCTTCTTCTACAACTTCACTGTCTGAGTCTACTGACTGTTCAAGATCATCTGCACTAAGATCCAGAACTGGCTGTATTCTGCTTAAACCACCTTGTGTTATGCCAGTCAAACTTTCAGACTTTTGTAACATTACGTGTTTGTTTTTGCTTGACCCCGAATATACCCTTTCTTCTACATGTGCTTTTGTACAAAGGTCATACATAGATCTAGGCCTTACATCCCCTGTCTGATTCTTTCGCAAGCAGTTGTTTCTTGTCATTATATCCCAGGATTTTCTTTCTGCTTTTCCAGACGTAACATTTCCCACTATTCCACAGTTTTGTTTCTTTGAACAATTACATTTTGCTGTCAAATCACAGAGCGAAAATACTGGTCTCATTATAGCATTTGAGGAATTGTCTCTCGTTCTACAAGAGTCTGCACTACTGTCTGAAAAATTCCTTACTTTTCCGCATGACCTGCAGAATGTGAACACAATACTAGCTCTGTTTGAATGCACGACTGATAATTCTGTGTCCATGCTATATTGCTTTTGGAACAGAAATATTGAGCTTCCACTTGAACTATCATGGTCGGAAGACAGGTCATCATTATTATCAACAATGCTACACAACCTTCGAACCTCAGCCGTATCAACAGACCGCATGATTTCATCCAGCAATGTTGGACTTTGAACTTGGTGACCAGAGACAGTCCTTTGACGAAGAACTAAGCTATTAGTCCTTGACCTTGAATCTAGGCTAATGGGATCAAGCTCATTTTGCACGAAATCGTTTGCAAGCTTTATATTCAATTTTAATCTCTTTTCCTGTGACTTCTTTTCAAGTTGAGTAACTGGTCTTTTTCTTGGAAAAGTGACTTCTACTTTTTCATAAACTAGCTCAACTTTGTTCTCATCTTTAACTTTTGAGCGCTTTTTTGTATACTCTTTAAATGGACTATCGGGAAGTGTTGCCGAACTTGTTCTTCTACGAATCATAGTTGAAAAGTCAGAGGCTTTTTTTACCACTTTGTTTGCTAAAGAATTGGCCGACAATGACAATGGAGCCCACATTTTATCGCCACTGTTTTCATTCCTTATTTTAAACGAACTTCCCAGTCTTATATTATGTGAAATGGAATGTGCCTTGTCATTTAGTAACTGTGATAAGCTGCCAATTCTACCCACTTTTCGCCTTGGAGATTGACTGGATTTTAATTTCTTTGGATTTGGCAGAGTATAAAACCTAGTGGGATCCAGTTCTGATTTTCCATTTTCAACTCTTTGCAGAACCTTTCCCTCTGCTTCCAGCACAGGAGATAGAGGTAGCTCAGTAGAACTTGCCAACATGGAGCGTCTTTTACCACCATTCTCCAAATGGCTCAAAATTTCACTCGATTTTAAGCTAGAATCAAGTGACCGTCTGTTGGGTGTTGTTTTCTTTTTTTGTCGTTGGTCCCTGTCTGCGGAATTGTCAACTGATATTGACTTTTTCAAGCCTTCACTAAAGCCCATACTTGAATGAGTCCCAACATGTCCATCAATAATAGCTAACACATTTTTAGTTATTTCATTAATATTTCCTTCAACAGATCTACTTCTCATTTTTCCACCTTTTCTTTTAGAATCCCTCCTGTCATTCATGATATTCTCTGACAACGAGTATGGAATTATCTGCTTATTCACTTGACCACTAACAACACTTTCACTGTCTTTCACAGTATGACATGTTTTATTATTTGCTGAATTAGTAGAATTATTTCTAACGTTTTCCTTTAAACCATTCTCAATTTGATCAACATCATGTTCTGCTTCTGAATCTGAAAAGAACAGCTCGTTAGAGTGTACAGAATGCACGCTAGAACCAAAAGAGTCCAAGGAATCATGACTAGAACTTCTAACCAACATGTCATTCTTTATAATGTCTTCATTAACAATATTCGTTTCACCACTAGATACAATATGACTCACATCAAAACCAAATGAATGTTGACGTTCTTCACTTTGATTTTCATAAGGTTTCAACATATTCATAGGTTTGTCAACCACATCTGTAAAATTACCCAGTTTGTTATCATGGACAGTTCTCTCAGATTTGTTATTCGCATCTGACCTCAGAATCCATGGATTTTCAAAGGATTCTCCAGTGTCCTGTGCATTAACTTCATTTCTGTCTTTGAAAGGATTTCTAAGAGAGCTCCTGCGATCAAGACGAGGCTGATCTTTAAATCTCTGCACATTTCCTGAACTCAATGTTTTTGTTATTGCCATTTTTGGATGGCTCTCCTTAATGGCACTTAGAACATCTCTTATCACATTTTCCTTGTCATTTTCTTGATTAGTATTGACAATTTTTGGTTGGCAACTATGCTCCCGCTTTTCTAATATTTCATCACTTTTCTTCTCAGTTATATTTTGTGAATGTTTGGTCACAGACTGTTGAATGACAGGTGAGAGACCAAATGTGATGGACTCAGTTTCATAATTTCCATATATATCACCACATGTGAGAGGTTCCACACTTAACTTTACCCCAGATCTATGCTTAAGATTGACAGCCTGTAACTGCAATGGTGGACGTTTCTCCGATGAACAGTCATTATCCTGATTACAGAAGTCCTCACTTTCATCATCAAGACCTTCTTGTATTGTGCGTAACCTTCTTTTTATCACAGGTTTATATTGCAATGGTTTTACCAGTGTTAGAACATCGGTGTCATCATCTCCAAACATCTGTATGACAGGTAGACACACCCTTTCTTTTGCCTTGTTTGTTGCTTTACTAAACGTGTTGTCGCTACTATTTGAAGTTGTAGATTTGCCTACACTTTTGTTCAGGACATGTTCTCGCTTGTATCTATGAGAATTTTTGAAATTTCTGTTTCTGTGATGACTCATACCAAGTTTACCCCTTTCATCATCCTTTTTACCTGCTGCATCTTTTATGACTGCAGGTTCCAAATCCAACTTATGCACATTTCTATTTCTGTCCAGTTTTAACCTTTTTGACACAGAACGCTTCAGCTTTTCCTTAAACTTCATTTTGACTATTCCCACTTTAATATTATATACAAGACTTAAACTTCGAAATTCATTTCAACTTGTTTTGATTCACAAACACAATTCCATTTCATGTATTACATTCCAGCAACACCCAGTTTTCTTCCACCTCAGGAAGCTCCAATCCACTAAGTGTTATTCACACACAGTGTTGACATGCTGTCCCTCTGGGAAAACAATCCGTGCAGTGCAGTCAGTTATTATCGACATTCTGTCATTAAAGAATTTTCTTGAATGAATGTGGCACAGTCAGAATCTGCATCACTGAGGCGGTGCCTGGAAATACAAATAAAAACTGGTTTTATGAAATTTCTTGAGCATCTGTTCTTATCTACTGCAATGTTTACTTGGAGGAACGCAATCTCACAGTAGTGAATTCTAAGTGCAAGTTGCTGGAAATTGTCTCGTTGTTTCAATAATGCAATATTGGTGCTTTGAAAGATAGTGTACATAGTCTTAGGCTTAGGTAAACCATAGTTAAATAACTTGATTCTATGACAATGTGCCTAAGAATTTAATATATAAATGAAGGGCATCGTGGGAAAACCGGGCTTAATGCATGTGCGTAAAGTGTCATCCCGGATTAGCCTGTGCAGTCCGCACAGGCTAATCCGGGATGGTACTGTCCGCTTTTGTGGTATTTTCTGTTTCAAGGAAGTCTCTTCAAAACATAAATTCACTGTAGGCGGAAAGTGCCGTCCTGGATTAGCCTGTGCGGACTGCACAGGCTAATCCGGGACAACACTACGCACATGCATTAAGACCGGTTTTCTCATGACGCACCACAAATTATGTCAATAAACAAACACAATCGCGGTATAATTATAATTAAACAGTTTCTATTCTCAGATGCAAAACCGATTTAGCAGAATTTTTAATAAACACTGCACAGTTGATACAAACTTTTCCTTGATATTTTCTCCTAAGAAATAACTTTATTAAATGCTACTTTATTTTTCATTAAATTTGAAAGTAACAGCGATTGTGTGCACTAGCTTGATTTAATGAAAATAAAAAAAGTTAAAATAAATAAAAATATGTCCAATACCACATACCTTCAGATCACACATTTAAAGGTCCAATATGAATAAAAAAAATAGCTAAGAGCTCACCATCCTTTCTAATTATTACATATATTTTAACATTAGTGTCAAGCGTGTTTACCAGGTTTATGTATGAAATTCCAACAAATGCATAACTATTTCCCTCAGAACAAAAGATTAATGTTGAACAATTCCAGTATACTGTCATAATCAATCATGCCACAACCATGTCCACTATTCCAATATCTGTTCATATTGCAGCCAATTTCTCCAATAGCCAATGCCCAGAGCTCCTATCATGGCATACTGTTGGTAATCAAATCTGCTCCCAGTCAATACTAACTGCTACTAAATGGCCGGTCAAAGACAGTGACAAATGCAGGAAACCATTTAGAGAGATTCTATAATCTGCATGTCCTGTCAAATAATGTCACAAATGCAGGGAACCATTTACAGAGATTCTACAATGTGCGTGTCCTGTCGAACAATGTCACAAATGTAGAGAACCATTTACAGAGATTCTATAATGTGCATGTCTTGTCGAACAATGCCAAAAATGTAGAGAACCATTTACAGAGATTCTATAATGTGCATGTCCTGTTGAATAATGCCACAAATGCAGGGAGCCATTTAGAGAGATTCTATAATGTGCATGTCCTGTCAAATAATGTCACAAATGCAGGGAGCCATTTAGAGAGATTCTATAATGTGCATGTCCTGTCAAATAATGTCACAAATGCAGGGAGCCATTTAGAGAGATTCTACAATGTGCATGTACTGTTGAATAATGCCACAAATGCAGGGAACCATTTACAGAGATTCTATAATGTGCACATCATGTTGAAAAATGTCACAAATGCAGGGAGCCATTTAGAGAGATTCTATAATGTGCATGTCCTGTCAAATAATGTCACAAATGCAGGGAGCCATTTAGAGAGATTCTACAATGTGCATGTACTGTTGAATAATGTCACAAATGCAGGGAACCATTTAGAGTTTCTACAATGTGCATGTACTGTTGAATAATGTCACAAATGCTGGGAACCATTTAGAGAGTTTCTACAATGTGCATGTCCTGTTGAATAATGTCACAAATGCAGGGAACCATTTAGAGAGTTTCTACAATGTGCATGTCCTGTTGAATAATGTCACAAATGCAGGGAACCATTTAGAGAGTTTCTACAATGTGCATGTCCTGTTGAATAATGTCACAAATGCAGGAAACCATTTAGAGAGTTTCTACAATGTGCATGTCCTGTTGAATAATGTCACAAATGCAGGGAACCATTTAGAGAGTTTCTACAATGTGCATGTCCTGTTGAATAATGTCACAAATGCAGGGAACCATTTAGAGAGTTTCTACAGTGTGCATGTCCTGTTGAATAATGTCACAAATGCAACAAACCATTTAGAGATTATATAATGTGCATGGCCTGTCAAATAATGTCACAAATGCAACTAACCATTAAGAGAGATTCTACAATGTGCATGTCCTGTTGAATAATGTCACAAATGCAGGGAACCATTTAGAGAAATTTTATAATGTGCATGTCCTGTCAAATAATGTTACAAATGAAGGGAACAATTTAGAGAGATTCTATAATATGCATGTCCTGTCAAATAATGTCACAAATGAAGGGAACAACTAGAGAGATTTTATAATGTGCATGTCCTGTCAAATAATGTCACAAATGCAGGGAGCCATTTAGAGAGATTCTACAATGTGCATGTCCTAACAAATAATGTCACAAATGCAGGGAGCCATTTACAAAGATTTCACAATGTGCATGTCTTTTGAACAATGCCACAAATGCAGAGAACCATTTACAGGGATTCTATAATGTGCATGTCCTGTTGAATAATGCCACAAATCCAGGGGACCATTTACAGAGATTCTTTAAGGCCTAGAATAAAATATTGTTTCCCCTCCCGCGACCGACCCAGCAAAATCGCAGCGACCCACACAATTTTATAGACCAAAGAAAACAATATTTTATTTTATTTGTGTGTGAAAATGCGGGATGCAAATCCTTAAAAAGAATCCAATAGCATGTACAAATCTTACTTTGAAAAGACGCTCTTAAAATGACTTTAAACGGACAGTTCTCGGTAATGCATAATTCGGCGTATTTTGACACACGCTTTTACGAAAAGGATGCCCTAACATTCAGTGTCAGATTCTAGAGTGCAACCATTTCCGCTTGCATATGCATGTTTTTTTAAAGACAAAGAACGCCCACCGGCAATGAACAAACTCGCCTTTATGCACCAAGTGTCCATTATCGATAAAATCTTGACGCAGGAGGAGTCAGCTTAACAAGAGCCAAACAGACAGCTAATGAGAACGCATAAAATTTCCAATATGCATATGAGCGTCATCGTTAGAAAGTTTATCACGCCCTCATTCTAATTTTAATTGGTAAAGGTGCAAGTCATTTGTAACACAATAGTGTTACGTATGTGTTTTGTTATAGATATGCATGTTTTTAACAGCCACATTTGTAATAAATTACTACAAATTAAAATAGTAAATAAATAAATAAATATAAATAAATATCATAATTTTGGTGAATTTGGTGAAAGGAACCGTTTACTAAGAATATGAATAACAACGTCATTTAACTCGACAAATTGATCGCGTCAAACGTCTTATTTAGTTAAAAAAAATAAAATTACTAGATCTAGTAATAATTAACGAAAATGTTATTCAAACTCATCACTGCACACTGATTCGAATTATGCAAAAACTTTGGCTGAGGCAACATTTGAATGGAAGTTAGCTGAACTAAAGTCCTTGTCAAAAATGAAAGTAAATAAACTTCAGCGCCTTTTTTTAAATTTTAATTTATAAAAAATGTTGTGTTGCTTTCTTTTTATTAATGAACAATGTCCTATTTGTTTTTATTTCCATAAAATGCTAATTCATTTATGCTCTAGCGTTTGCGTTGTTCAGATACAGTATTACAGATTGATGCTTTTAAACACTATCCACGTGCTAACCGGGTAACACGATTTTCAATTACAAACTACCAGCCGCAGTTTGACAGTCACCATTGCTATGGCTGTTGCTAACAGCGTTCTGTTTTGGATGACCCGCAAATTGCAAAGTCACGCTATTACTCCTTAGTTTTAACAGGTTTTTATTACTAACGCTCTTGTTTTTAACATATGTTATTGTTTGTTAAATTTTCATAAATTATTGTAAGGTAATTAGAACAAAGTATTACGTAAATAAGCAGAACGTTATAGATCTACTACAACAAAAATATTAAGAATTAATACTATAATGTAACATTTCGAACATAAAGAAAACATGAATGAAAATGACTTATTGTGTATAATAAAGTATTTTTCCAACCTACCGACCCACCCTTTATTAGCATAGGTCGCGGGAGGGGAACCAAACAATATTTTATTTTCTGCCTAATGTGCAATTGAGGTTGAATAATGTCACAAATGCAGGGAGCCATTTAGAGATATTCTATAATGTGAATGTCCTGTCAAATAATGTCACAAATGCGGGGAGCCATTTAGAGAGATTCTAAAATGTGCATGTCCTGTCAAATAATGTCACAAATGCAGGGAACCATTTAGAGAGATTCTACAATATGCATGTCCTGTTGAATAATGTCACAAATGCAGGGAACCATTTAGAGAGGTTCTATAATGTGAATGTCCTGTCAAATAATGTCACAAATGCAGGGAGCCATTTAGAGAGATTCTATAATGTGAATGTCCTGTCAAATAATGTCACAAATGCAGGGAACCATTTAGAGAGATTCTAAAATGTGCATGTCCTGTCAAATAATGTCACAAATGCAGGGAACCATTTAGAGAGATTCTACAATATGCATGTCCTGTTGAATAATGTCACAAATGCAGGGAACCATTTAGAGATTCTATTATGTGTATGTCCTGTCAAATAATGTCACAAATGCAACAAACCATTTAGACAGATTCTACAATATGCATGTCCTGTTGAATAATGTCACAAATGCAGCGAACCATTTTGAGAGATTTTATAATTTGCATGTCCTGTCAAATAATGTTAAAAATGAAGGGAACAATTTAGAGAGATTCTATAATGTGCATGTCCTGTCAAATAATGTCACAAATGAAGGGAACAATTTAGAGAGATTTTATAATGTGCATGTCCTGCCAAATAATTTAATAATGTGC
Organism: Congeria kusceri; assembly: GCA_027627225.1. Lineage (NCBI taxonomy): Eukaryota > Metazoa > Mollusca > Bivalvia > Myida > Dreissenidae > Congeria > Congeria kusceri. The sequence goes on along the minus strand of CM051038.1, from coordinate 27,280,275 downwards.
ATGTCCTGTCGAACAATGTCACAAATGCAGGGAGCCATTTATAGAGATTCTATAATGTGCATGTCCTGTCGAATAATGTCACAAATGAAGGGAACAATTTAGAGATATTTTATAATGTGCATGTCCTGCCGAATAATGTCACAAATGAAGGGAACAATTTAGAGAGATTTTATAATGTGCATGTCCCAATATCATTAAAATCATCTCCAGTCTGATGCTGATGCTGACTGGATCTGATGACATTGCATTAGGGGTCACGTTCAGATGACCTTTTCCGGAGCCAATCAAATTGTTGCCTTAAAAATGTTCAGGTATAACTTAATATAAAACACAAAAACTATGCACGAAAGTAACATGAACTTCGGGTGTCTTGTTGCCTAAGGTACCAAAATATCCATTGTTTTCCAAACAAAAATTAACTGTAAATGATTTATTTCCGATGATCAGTTGGAAGGGCATCACTTTGTTTGTAAACTGTGGTAAAACCTTGCTGTGCAAAAAGCAATGTCATTGGGTGCAGCAGGGCTGAGATTTGTATTGTTTGGAAGGTCACTTGAATGTGACCTGTTATACCATGCATTCAGATCCTAACAACTTTGGGATTTGATTTAAATGACATTGGTGCATGTTATGTCGAATAATGATGTTGATCATTCCAGCCCTGAGTAATGTATAATTCAACATGTGCTTATTAAAACTGATATTAAAACTGACAATATGCCAATTAATTAACATTTAAGGGAGATATAATAATATTCACATACCAGTACTATTGTCATAATATTTACAAGAACTACTATCACCCAAAACGTTACAGACCACCAATTTATTTTTAGTTTATTTTCTGTCTTCCAGATTGCAACTTCAATAGTTTAAAGTACACGTAGACACTTTTGGCAGACACTGTATTAAAGTTCCATGTGCGTAATTGCATAACACACAAACATAGACTAGTTGAACTTTCCTCTTAGTTGATTACAAATGTAATGAACAGTACATCTCTTTGTTGATTACAAATGTAATGAACAGTACATCTCTTTGTTGATTACAAATGTAATGAACAGTACATCTCTTTGTTGATTACAAATGTAATGAACAGTACATCTCTTTGTTGATTACAAATGTAATGAACAGTACATCTCTTTGTTGATTACAAATGTAATGAACAGTACATCTCTTTGTTGATTACAAATGTAATGAACAGTACATCTCTTTGTTGATTACAAATGTAATGAACAGTACATCTCTTTGTTGATTACAAATGTAATGAACAGTACATCTCTTTGTTGATTACAAATGTAATGAACAGTACATCTCTTTGTTGATTACAAATGTAATGAACAGTACATCTCTTTGTTGATTACAAATGTAATGAACAGTACATCAAAAAGAGTATGTCATTTACACAAACACTTGTGAACACTCATTTAGGCTGTCACTTATTGCTGTCACTTATTCACAATTGGATGATTTTCCACTCCATAAAATGTAGAACTTCAAACAGGTGTAACAAAGAGATACCATTCATGCTACAAAAGATAGCTCCTCAATATTCAGATCATTACACAATTCCCACTAATTGCTCTATTTGTAATTTCAGGTATTGGAGCAACAGGTGTCTGGAAAGAAAAAACAACACACACACCAGATGTTCACAGATTGTTCAATTATAGACCCAATGTAGATGGGCATTGTTAGCAAAACCATACTCTGACCTTAGTTTGTGTAACAGTTCTGAAAATGTAGGAGTCTAAAAAAACAATTATCATTCAAATAAAATTGAAAGTTAAGTTTTAAATTCCTTTTTCCCTCGCAACCATCAACTCTCCCAACATTATGCGACATTTCTATTTGCCAATACCATAATATAATATTAGACCAATGGCAAGAGAACCATAATAATATCTGATAAGACCAATGGCAAGAAAGCATAATGAATATGCTATGCTTCTTGATCGACCGTGGACGATTAGGCTAGCATAACTTCATATTCATGAATAATTAATAAGACATCTCGATACTGGTTCCGTGTTCAAGTCGGCACAGACAATTCTACCAATCGAAACAACGCGGTATTAAAACATGTACTCAATGACTTAGTAACCGGTCAACTGATAATTGTGGGTTTTGACGATGAATGGAAACTTAAACTGCAGCCTTGCGAATACCATTTTGAATGCACAAGTAGATGTTCCGGCCTTAACAATCATCACAATGGATCACTTTCACCTTTCATTACCAATGAAACAAGAAAGAACTTTAAACCTTTTTATTACAAGTAACTCATGTCCCACATTTATAAATATAAATGTAAGCCAGGTTACCCAGAGTTAGAGCTGAACTTAAAGGGGCGGCGACAGTGGTCGACAATAACATTTGGAAAAATAAAATTAAAGCAGCAGTCCAGAACTATTTCAAAAATACAACTTTGTAGAAAACGTTTCTAATGGACATCTTATCGATCAAAATACATAGAATCGCATTGAAATCGGTAAAATAATAACATTTTTGTAACTTTTTTATCACATAGTTTCTATATGTGATAGCTGGTGATGCCTCTGGAGTAAATCAGCATATACATTATTGTGTATTCTGTTTGTACCAAGCGTTTTCGAACACAGACATTATAAAACGTTTTTCGTAAATAAGAAACAGTTTTCACCTGCATAAACATCATTTACGTTCATTAGAACTAATGCCGATTTCAGATGTATTGAATTATATTCTATGGACTGCGGCATTAATTTACAGAGAATCAATATTTAAACACTTTTACATATGATGGCCTTGTTTCTATAAACATTTCACAAACAATATATGTGGCGCATCGTGAGAAAACCGGTCTTAATGCATGTGTGTAAAGTGTCGTCCCGGATTAGCCTGTGCAGTCTGCACAGGCTAATCCAGGACGGCACTTTCCGCTTTTATGGTATTTTCTGTTTCAAGAAAGTCTCTTTTAAACATAAATCCACTGTAGGCGGAAAGTGCCGTTCTGGATTAGCTTGTGCGGACTGCACAGGCTAATCCGGGACGACACTTTACGCACATGCATTCATTAAGTCCGGTTTTTCCACGACGCGGCTCATATTATTTATTATATAAACAGTTGTCATTGATCACACTTTTGCGGGCGCAAAAAGTAATAAAATCAATATGAATGAAATGTACATGATGTACCGTTACATGCATGTGCGTCATTGATAAATGTTGCATAGCGTAGGGAAGTTTTCATTGAAGTTTCCGATTATGTAGGCGCGAGTTCGCATCCTACTGGAATGGTGTGTCCCACAAGTTTAAAGTCATTGTATATATTTTGTTCTTAATGATCGCTTCAATAAATTGTTGGTACTTTGCAAAATATATTTGTGAAAAATTGGGAAATTATATATCATTATAATCATAGTCTATATTTATCTGAAATACCATCTATATGGCCCTTTAAATGAAAAATAATTACGAATAAATTAGGGCAGCATCTATTGCTGCTAATCTTTCTTTTTTTCAATCTAGCCTAGCAGGTAGATCCATCATAGCCACTGGACAGAGTAATCAGGAAATGTAACGAGTTTATAATTGTATAAGGCATTTCCAATCACCACTGTCATCCATTCATCAACAACCTAACATGATTATGTTCCCATTATGGACCGTGGAATAAATCTCTGGAATCTGTAGATGTCCATATTTAGCTGTCTGAACATCTGTTAATAGAAATATATGAGTATACCCTGACAATAAATAAATTATTGTGAATGTGATTTTAGGAAATGGAGTTTGTTCTAACATAAGCAGTCTAACATGTTTCAAAACTAACAATGAAAAGTAATACTAGATGAGCTGCATAATCAAGTCTTTTTTGGCATAACATTAATTTTAATACCAATAAATATTATTTTCAATTTTAATGCCATATTTTATCAAATGTTGCCAGACCTTGATACGCCATGTACCATTTACCAGTTTCCAATACTACGTACAAATATACATGAAACAGAAATAACCACAAATATTATCAATTACTAATTAAAATATGTTACAATTTAATTTGACAATTTCAGTAACACACTGAGAACAAAGTTACCTTTAAAATCCATTGCAATCAACTTTATTCCAAACAAACATAGAACCCTTACAACAAGCCTAGCAATCCATTATACTTGTATGAGATGATTACACCAATGAAAACCATATTTGGAGACAAAACATTGCCGACCAATTAATTCCAGAAAATACAGAGGGCACCTTTTTTACAGTCTGTCTGTGGCAAATTACAGTTTGTCCATTCCAGTAAAGGATAATTACTGTACTCTGGAAAGATTTTTGAGGTCAGTGGGTATCCAATGGGCAAGAACATAGGCACTGGCTCCATGTAATTACAACATTGCCTTGTCAACACTGACCATTAAAATGTCTGAACTAATAACTCCTAATGCAATAGACATCCCTCAGGCCCATTTCTTACATTCCTGGACATTGCAAACCAAGAAACAAATCTGGGTTTTGTTATGTCTGCAATGTTTCTAGCACAAATCATAGTCTATATTTATCTGAAATACCATCTATATGGCCCTTTAAATGAAAAATAATTACGAATAAATTATCATTCAACATGGAATGATAGCTTTTGTTATTCTAGTTTAACAACTTTGTGGACTGGTCACTCAACATGCAGCCCACAGGGTATTCCATGAAGTATTTTTGATCTGCAGGCCATAAAGGAGCTTTAGAAGGTAATTGAGGAGTACCACCAGTGGGCTTGCAAGCTCATGATTTTTTTTTACGGCAATTTCTGTTAAGAAGTTGCAGTTCTTTTGCTACGATTTACATAAATGTACATGTACTCAATGTACATCACTTTTGAACAAAGAAGTTAATTAGATAATAGTTCTGCACTTACAAAGACTGTAAAGCTTGTACATTTTATGGGAAACTCTTGCGTGTAATATAATAAAAAGTTGGAATAACCATTCAAGATATGAAAACAAAATAGTATTTTTCCTTTATTAAAATTAAGTAGTGATTAATTTTTTTATATTTATTTGTCCGAGTCTGTTTTCCATTTAGAATATTTGATGTCTATGACAGTACTGTCCATGCATGTTCCTTTTCCAGATTTCACGTCGGAAACTTTCAATTGCAGGGAAGATTATTGCCGAGACAATGTCATTGTTCATCACTCCGAACTACGACCTCACTTTCATGTAACAAAGTGTAAATGCACATGAAACATCACATAGCCATAAGCTACAGGCAATGCTCTTTGCACATTACGCTTTATATTACTAATTGAAACAAGACAATGAAAACAACCCTTACAAACTGCTTGAAATATAAATGAGGCCTGTTGTGGGAAAACCGGGCTTAATGCATGTGCGAAAAGTGTTGTCCCGGATCTGCCTGTGCAGTCCGCAAAGGCTGATCCAGGACGTTGCTTTCCGTTTTTATGGTATTTTCTGTTTCAAGGATGTCTCATCTAAGCATAAATCCACTGTAGACGGTAAGTGCCATCCTGCAGTGTACTGCACAGGCTGATCCGGGCCAGCACTGTACGCACGTGCATTAGGCCCGGTTTTTCCACGACACGCCTCCAATATATCTGAATGTGAACAGTCTATCAATCACATCACTAAAGTAGGAAGGTAAAATTAAGAAATAATTTTTTATTTATCGTTGTTCATAAGCCAATAAACAACGATTTGGAGTTCTGATGTGTAGAAATTAAACCATGAGGGTTTAAGCCCAAGTGGTTTAATAGCCATTCATTCAAATGACAAAGACTTGTTAATTAGCTGATAAACAATGATCATGCGAGAATTATTTCGATTCTAACAAGATTTGACAAATATTTTTGCAGTTGTAATGAGAACTATATTTTACTTGCTCCGCTCAGAATCGGGACTTCTTTTTGCGCTGTTTATTTGGTGGTTTAACAACGATAATTTTGTTCTTTGTATGTAGAAAAATTAGAGAGTATTATGTTAGAATGTTCTATATCTTATGTACTGAAGTTTACTAGTTGATCCCTTTAAATATCGAATATTGGTACTTATATAGTTTATAAGAAATCTGCTGTAATAGTTATATAAGACTGCAATACTATAGTTTACTTAAAATCATTTCCCAATCACATGCATTTCATAAATAACCTTTTACTGCTTTTTTAATTATTATGGAGCATTTACCTGATGAACAAAATAGTTTATTGAAACTGATTTCCTAACCACCCATGATACATGCATGCAATAGTAGCATTTCACTACCGATTAAAACATAACACTGCATTTACCAGACTAAATTCAAACAAAGTGCACAATATCATGAAGGCCAGGACCCGTATGCACAAAGCTCCTTAGGGAAAACAAGAGGAAAGGACTAGGGTTGATAAGGGTTGATTTTGGCCCATAAAATTGATGATTTTTTTAATTTCATTTACAGTCAATACCAATCATGCCTGGAGTTAGATCATGATGGGCGCTTGACGTTGACATGAATATCGAATCATCGCGTGGACGTATGACGTCACGCGGAATGTTCAAACAGCGTATGTTTCTTCGAAAACAACGATTTTTGTCAATTTTATCACTTTTGTTGTCAAATTTAACTATCAGCGCATGTGAGTACCACAACTATTTTTCAAAGAGAAATGTAATTTAAATCAGTCTTTTTGTTTTGTTATTATCTTTTTGGTACTTGCATGCGCTGTTGGTTAAAAATAAACTTTTGTAAATTTAGACATTCTGGGAAATTGGCTTTTAATTGAAATTTTTAATTGATTAGTAAGCAACTTGTCATTCGTGGCTCAATGATGTCGCTGCACTTGCAGTTTACCGTCTTTGGTAAATGCATTTAACACCAGTCATCCCAACAGAACATTTAACACGCATTCAACCGTGTCATTCAGTTGTTGTTATTACTAACTAAATCAAACAATTAAGAACATTGCTAGCAGATAAATCTACCATTTTTAGCATTTAGCATTTTAGCATTTAGCATGTATTTAAACCAGGACACATTTGTACATACCGTACAGTAGGCATTATACTCCAAAATTTTCTTCTTTAGATTTATAATACTCTCTTGCTTACACTTCTGTCGAAAACATTTTTGTCATGATTTCTAACACATTGAATCGTGTTTGTATTTTGAACTACGTCAGAAGTTATTTTCCAAAAATTGTGACGATTCTATTACGTCACAGAGCTAACCTATGATTACTGTAGTGGCGTAGCGCGAACAAAACAGTATCGGACAGGGCCAACACAATATGCCCCCACCTCATAGATGGTGGGGGGCATAAAAATATATAGATCTAAATAAACTTTATGATGTTAAGATTAAGATTTATATTTAAAGTACTTTTTTTTAGATTATACCTACCCAATCAGAAGTCTCAGAAGTTGATATTGTACGAATAAAAAATGCACTTGCTTTCTGAATATTTGGTCTGGAAATCCAACAGTATTTTCCACTATTCTAAAAATTGTCTAAATTTTATTTAGATCCTGATCGATATAAAAATAAATCCAAATACATCGCTTTCATTTTAGACATAACTTTCTAGCGCTGCTCGAAATGTAGGTTACATTCTAAAGTTAGTTTTTTAGCCCGCATTTGTGTTCAAATATCAGACTTTGCGAAACCTCTAAATCAGCTGTCATCATAATTAGTATCATTCGAAAAGACCACATGTTATATACATGATAAATAAACTCTTAAATAATTAATTGAATTATGTAGGCTATACAGCTAATTGTATAGTCATAAGTCCTTTATTTAGTAAACAAAAGTTAACCTAGCATACTGGTAATATATATAACTTAGGTGTGACGTCTATGTCTGGCTGTCTAACATGTTTCGCGTTGTCTGATTTAACCGTGTCCATGACCGCATTCACGATGAATCGTGCAGTGAACGGACGGAAAAAGAACAAGCGACATGCTAGTTTTCTGCCTCCGAAAGTATAATTATACTTCGATAATACTATTCTGATTTGTTCTTGATATATTGATTTTTATATTTACGCCGCCGCAAACAATGCCACCGCCGACGCCGCCAAAAGTAACTTTTCAGGCGACATAAAAATAAAGAAAACCAAACCATTCACTAGGAAGGATGGTCTAGATATGTGGCAAATGGTGTTTAAAAATCGGCTACGGAGCAACGAATAACAAACTTATGTTGTCAGATCATACGCAACAATACGAGTATCTTTCATAATATTTTATTTAAAAAACATGTTCATCTGTCTGTCCGTTAGTTCATTTCGATGAACAAAAGCACAGTGTAAAGCACATTTGCAGACAATTGATGAGCATGAGTGTGTACGTGTAAGTTACTTAAAACATTCATTTCGAAAAGAGAAACGTCAGTAAATGATTAATGCAAATAATTTTCGATGTGTGTGCGTTTGAATGTAGTCAGCTACTGATTTTACAAGTTGAAAGATATTCAAGATATATATAACATTGAATGTCAAATACGTATTTAGTGGTCAGGCACATCAAACAATGGCAATTTTTTCCGCCAAAACAGGTGCATGACATACAGATGAACCATCATTTCTTTCGAACATAATATGCCAAAACAAGTGCATTGATGATGGCGATGATTATTATGATGATGATGATGATATGCAAAGATTTATTATATATCTTTGATATGGATCTGTAGCTGATCACTGCAGACCCCTAGACATCATGGGGTTATAACTGCACAATCAAAAGTTTACACACCCCCCTAACCCGAAATCCTGGATCGCCCCTGCGCCCGAGCCATTTATTCATATAGATAGTGGTGTAAATATACAAAGATTTACTGTACCAGTGAGTTGACATTTCGTTTATGTGTTTTACCTTTTTCGGGAAAAAGATTAATCGAGAGCATGGTCAAGTTTCAATGCGCAATAATGCTCTATATCTATCCAATGAAGACTACGATGCTTACTGATGTTAAGCACGTGGTGCAAGTGATAAACATACAGAAAGTGTTGTTCCGTCCCGCATATAATGGACGCTTCCACAAGTCATAATCAATTTATTCTTCAATTTTATCCAGTCATTGCAATTGGATATCAAATGTTTAGCAATTAAACTATTTCACACCGGAGAGCATGTGGTAATGTTTGTTATATTCAAATAAACTTGTGTTTATGTTTGTGATATCAATGAATGGAAATTATTCCTCTACAATATTTGGGAAGGAATTTAAACTATTCGTGGATAGGTATATATGCGGGTCGTGTAACTCTAATACCAGGAATGCGGTAATGAAACTTACTGACAACCTTTCATGAAGTGTAGCATCATTGCAGCATATTTTCTTCCATCGTTCATTTAACAGTATAAAGGGTGATTATAACAATCCGTGAGCCGCTCTGCGTTTAGGACAATTCCCTGACAGAATAGGCATATCGTTCTTAAACGAAAAAAGTACATTTTTTGCATATCATAAAATGTTTAATTTTCACATGCACAACTATTCACGTTTTTCACCATCATTCAATTTAGATTTTTTTACAAAAGTAATGATATCTCAGTTCTCTGCGCTACAAATTTAATATATTTAAAATAGTTTCGTTTTGAAATGAATAAGTATAGTTTTCATATACTGATAGTAAATATATACTAATATATACTAAAATGTGGTATTATCTTCGCTAATTCGTACTGAATAAGGTGTAGATGTAAATTATACAATACGAAGGTCCGGTCGTGTCCATTACCGCGCAAGTAGTAGAATTTGAGAAGAACAATGTCTACTTTAATTAATACCGGACTAATTCAGTTTGAAACACTTAATAAACTAGATTAAGACGTCTTTATCGCAAAGCCGACCCACTCGCTACGCCCACTTCTAAGTCTGATACTGCGTCGTGTGTTGTTCTTTTCTTGAATGTGACGTACGCATGTTAAAATTTGCGTACGTAAGAGATCAATTAACATTTTATTAAATATTATATCCTTGCCTGCTTTAGAATGATCCAAGTTATAAAAAACACAACAATTTTATTTTATTTCTAAAATGCGGGATTGTCGGAAAAGGCTTAATTTTCTATGTAATATTGCAAATCATTAACTTTTCAACATGCAACAACACAAAATCATTATTTTTACATGCAATACATTTTTATAATCTGTATCTCTAAACATTAGTTGAATTTGTTGGATGTGTGTTTGTAATTAGTCGAGTAGTAAGCATCAACGGCATGCCAAACAATACACCACGACGTCAACTCCAAAAGTTACGTCAAATTACGTCAGAACGCTTATACAGTAGTTGTGTTTGACGTTGTAGCGTAAACATATGCGTGGTTGCAAGATTTTAAAAATATTACATCCTAAAAATTGAAAAAATGGCCTATTCAGTGATAAAAATTTCGTTAATTTTCAAAATGAGGCCAAAATCGGCCCTTAACTCCTTACTCCTTTCTTAAGTTCACAAAAATCCTTAATTCTGTGTGTGTTTTGTGTATAGGTTATTTTACATTAAAATGGTCCAAACTAGTAAATATTGTTTTATGTATTTCATATTTTACCAATTTGTAAACATATATCAATGTTTTTCACATAGAAATTTGATAAGAAAGTTTCACTCAAGTTCATCTGAAGTTAAGATTTTCCTTAGGCGCTTTGTGAAAACCGTCTCAGGACACTGACTGAGGGTGCAGTGAATGCAGTTGGTCTTGGCAGGATATGGCCTTGAACTAAAATGGGAGATTGACAAATCAGCATGTCATCTGCAGCTGTTGGTATCCATGGCAAACAAGAGCTTGTAGATAGACCACTGCATGCAAACAATCATCTACAATCACTCATTAATTAAGCGGAACTGCTTGTTGTGAAGCTTTTAAATCAACCATGGACATACATAAAGTGCTTTAAAAAAGATTGTGTTAGAAGTACTATAATGATCAGTGCAAGATCAATGTTTAGCCAATGTAAACAAATTTATCAAATTATTTTAATTAAGCAAGTATAACAATTTCAATATAATTTATGGAAAGCTAATAGGGGGACAAAGTAGTGCTATTAACAGGAACTGCTTTTTTTTTCTTGTTGTTGTTGTTGTTATATTGTTGATGCTGTTTCAAAATGAAAACTAAGTAAACAATGGCTTCTGCTTAAACAACTTCAAAATGCAGATTCCTGAAGTATTAATAACAAGCAAGTCCACAGCAGACTCTCTGCCATAATTGAATTCTGAAAGCCAATAAAGATGGCATCAATATTCTGTGGCCAGCTCTCTTTGTTCTGACCAGTGTCCAGAGTCTGATAAACTGGACATCCACATAGCATGGTCAATACTATTAACACACAATGACAGCCAGAATCACAAAGATGCATGTCCCAGAGGCTGCAATGGGAATTGATCAATTGGCAGAGTACAACTTACAACAAATAATGATGTATTCAGCAATGATAGAGATTTTGCGTGGACACTTTATGCATTGTGATCAGTGTCCCAACAGTTTGATACATGGTCAGTAAGATTGATTGATAGAATGAACAATATTCCCCCCTGTCACATGTATAAGTGTATGACCTATCAGTATTCTATTGATATTATAACTCTATCTTTAAACCAAAATACAAAATATGTAAAAATGAGAATATCTGATTCCATGTAACATATAGTTACCAATAACAATCAATGCTCAAATGTAACAAATGCTTTTATTGGGCGATAGTTTTGATAACTTGTGTAGCTATGGCTCCAGAGACACTTAGGTATTTTGATAAATAACTTATCTTTACCTCTTTATACTCCACTTTCAAATACCCTATTCAACCAAAATACAATAAATATTTTCTGATTAAATTCAGCTGACAATCTTTATCCCCAGCTATAGACATACAAGCTTCAGATGGATAATATACACATGTAGCATGATTTATTAAACGCTCCAGGCAAAAAACAATCCGCCCTTTTTGGCTAAATGACCAGTCTTTCAACTGACATTAATGGCTGTACCGACATCATCAACCATCAATCTGCTGGTAAGTTGGCTCCTATATTTCCTATTTTCAAACACCTTTCTGGTCATTAAAGGCCCATTAACCTTCCCCACTTGTAATACAATGTAACACAAATTTATGAAGTGTAGCATGTTCAAAAGTATATTTTGCACAGTTTGAAATAAACATGAATTGTATAAAAACATTTGCCTTCATGACCCCTGAATGACATATCAAAACTAGTTTGAAAGTGAAGATACTAACCACAAATATTTATAGCGAATGTACAGGTGGGCATATCAATAAAATACAAGATAGTTAATGATTAAAAATATAACAAGATTTAAAATATAAAACTTTTCAGTATTTTAATAACACATTCTGAAGAGTCTAACACTGTCTGAGAAGTGACAATTTTAAGCATGAAACAGAATTAAATTTGCAGTTGAAATATTTAAATTAACAATAAATACTACTGCAGTTGTATTTCTGTTTTTAAATTCTTACTTTTCTGCAAATATTTTCATATATATACTACAGTGGAACTAAAATCATACAAAATAATTTTTAGCAATAAATCATAACTAAACAGAGCTGATTGTTTATACCAATTTTAACAAGTTACAAAACAATCAATTAACAATCAATTAACGAGCATTAACAATGTACCGACCATATCAGTGCCTTTGAAATATGTCTGCATGTAATAAGTTGTACTGACTTTACATACCATTGAAGATGCATAAAAAAGTGTGGACTAATTATAATCCAATTAATCTCATATTACATTCAATTAATACACGTTTTAAAAGTGTAGAGGCATAACTGGATTCTAAAACATCTAAACGTATAATGAAAATCTTGAAAAAAAAAGAAGTGAAATTTCAGCGTTGAGGTATCTTTAACAAATCTCACGTCACAGTAATTAATGAGCAACAAGTCTTTATAAACATTATAATTAATTGGGGACATGTTGTTTCCTAACAACAGACAAATATTTTCATAATCAATATCATTGTTATCATGAAATTGATCAACATATTTGAATGAAGTAACGTGACAATATCTTAATGACTAACAATCTGAACTGTCAAAATGTAGATATTTATTACTTGTATTATACAATTGCAAAATTAATATTGCCTGGAGTAGGGTATTCGTACAAAGCATGCTTTTATATTGCCTGGAGTAGGGTATTCTGACATAGCATGCTTTTATATTGCCTGGAGTAGGGTATTCTGACATAGCATGCTTTTATCCGATTGTTATTGAAACACTTTCAATACTACGTACTATCAATAAGACAACAGTGCTTTGAGAAGCAGTATATAAATGCAGTTTTTGTATAAAACTGTCAGTGTTTTTTTAGGGCCAATTTGGGGCCGAAATTAGACCCCATTCCCCTGCTTAAAAAGTGTATATTTTTCCCCTATATGTACCTTAAAATTCCCTTCAGAATGTAAGCTTTATTTAAAAAAAAAATTTGACCAAAATCTGAAAAAATGTGACTAAGATAGAGGAATTTTTGTAAACGATCCCAGCATTTTTTTTTATCAAACCAAGTTTTGCATAATCTAAGTTATCATTTGTAGCAAACCAACTGATTAATGTTTTATAACAAAGTATAATATAAAAATGTTATAATGCTTTTCTACAAAAACAATTCCCCTTTTGCCGTAAAAGTCCCTGTCTGAAGGGCCCGGCCACCTTTCCCCCAAAGGTGAAAAAAATCACTGACTGTAGCTTTGTAACCCTTTTGCAAAATGACACATTACAACACCTTTTTAACTTTGATATATAACTGGGCCAAGTTGCTCAAATCTTTAACGATCAGTTAAGCTAACAGCTGTTAACTTTTGGATGAAGTTATTTATGTAAATTGTATGTAATTTTTTCAACCGTGATGTTTATTCGAACTAAATTAGTATTCTCAAATAATTGTCAAATGTTTGAAGCTAGTTGCTTGAAATATAAATTTTATTTGCATCTAAAGTTAACAGACCGTTAGCTTAATTGGCCGTTAAAGTTTTGAGCAACTGGGCCCAGAACTATAGCTTAACGTTAAAATTTAGTTTGCTAACAACAATACCTTTCGAGGGTGCATCAATTCCATTTGATATCACAATGACCTTTGCAAGTAACATATATGAATTAGAGTCATGAACATCGCAAGATTTAATCATAGGAAATTAAATTGATATCAACAGTAAAACGTCATCGAAAATAATGTGCTTACAGTCAGTACACTTTTGAAAGGATCAAAGCCTTGTGAAATACTTTACAAACAAACATGGCTGTATACATTTAAAGCCAGGCAATAAATAATCTATATTAAGAAATCTTGAAGTATTGGGAATTTAATGGCCTGTTTATTTAATTAGGAAATGAAGGATGAACCTTATCAGGCCTAATTCCTATGAAGTATTTGTCCTGCATAACCTGTATCAGCTGCCACTCGCTTAATCCAGTTAAAATAGGACACAGTTTAAAGTTCGTATTCCTTAGTTTTAAGAGTCTTTCTTTCTGCACTTAAGCTGCATAACATGAGGTTGTCCGACTTAAAACACAGTGTTAAATGGCACACTTGCTTCTCACTTTTGCTGCCCTCGTTAGATTCCTACCATGAGAGTTTGGTTCGTAGCATCTCCATACCGGATATGAGGGTTTTCTCCGGGTACTCCAGATAGCCCAACAGCACAAGATCACACCAAAATATAATTTGTCCCAAATGTTGAAGCATCTAAATAAAAGTAAATTAGGTGCCGGTGCTGGGACACACCCCAGGTCCTCACATAATGCAGCTTAGGTTCAGAAGGACCTTTTAAACTACACAATTATATACACACACAAGCTGCAGTGTGTGTGGACCCAGTGTATGTCCTCCGCCCCCCCTACCTAATAAATTTTGCAAACACACTGGAAAGTTTGGGAAAACCCCCCCAGAAGAAACCTATTTTGTAAGGTGACCACTAACCAAACTCTCATGCACCAACACTGAAATTCAATCCTAACTCCTTAAACCCCACAGTTAAACAATCTCAGATCTAAAACCTCAGAGCAAGATCTGATGACTGCATAATGAAATTACTGCTAATGCCGTTAACAGAAATGTACTTTCGGTTGGATGTGTATTAATACTCTCTTAAAAAAGCAAAGCTTATTAAATTTTGACCTACATTTTTTTGAAATTGGTTTTCATGTCTAAGCAACCCACTGCATTGCTTCAGTGACTGGCATATTTTAGTGCATCTTTACTTGACACTGCAAACATGACTTTTTATAACTTATAAAGACTCACGTTACATACCTGTGCACAAATTGAGTTTGAGTTAACTGAACTGACACTTGTAAATGCGACTCAAGCAGCTAGAGACCTTGACAGAAATCCCAATAAAAAAAAAATTATATTGAAGGTATTTCCCAAAACTATAGACACACATTAAAACAAAACATATTTCCATTTTCCTCAAATATATTTTTCTAGAATCAATAATATATTGATGAAATCATAAAGAAAAAATATATAGAAAGGCAAACAATTTGGATACACGGTTCCAGCAGAAAGTGAGCCCATGCCTACAAAATCGTGCACTTCAATGAAAACTTTCCTTTGCTACACATTTTACATTATTTCCCATTTCATCCATTTTACCTACCATATTGTTATTACTTTTGGGATACTTGTACATGTACATCCGCCAAGTATGCAGTGATATCCTCATGCAAGTTTTTTGGAGGACAGAGTTACAGAGTTACATTTAAAAATTGTATGCTTTCCACCACATTACCTGACACATTCATTCAAAAATCACGCTTGGGGGCCCACTTCTTTTTAAGCTCTCATGGTTGAGATGGACCTAGTTTCAGATTTATGGATCAACATATTGTATTAAATTACGAAGATAAGTATATAGAACAGGAAAACTGTCAACATGTTTTTTTGCATATCAATTCAAAAGCTAAACATTATACCATATTTGAATTTCATAAATGACGAAGCATATGGTGTCATTTTACCACTAAGAAGGATGATATTTTAAGAGAGGGCTGCCAGAAAAAAAACAACAGTTTCATGCTGGGAATGGCGTTATTGCTGACCTAAAATGTTATATTTTTCATATAATTATGTGTAAGAGCTAGTCAATGTGATTTATTAAATGCATACATATAACAATATAAATAATAAGGCAATCCACAGCATTTACATGAAATCAGGCTATAACCTATGAATATTTATCTCGATAATTTGAACTACCGGCACTGCGAAACATTTTATTGACCAGTATATAATATTTCACAAATCACACCACCATCATATTAATTTTGTTAAAGAGACTATACATGAATATTTTGAATGCAGAGCTACGGGCATCAATTACTGTTATCACCGGGTCAGATGTCCCCGGAAATGATTGCATACATTTAATACTTATTTACACAAATACATTATTCACAATGATTTGATCAACACTTTTTATACAATCATGCATATGTCAAAAATAAAGACTTAAGCATTTATGGATGTAATTGATGTTATTATTACGCGTCCTTAGCAATTCAAAGTCTAAGTAAGAATGTTGACAATGATACTGTTTAAGTGTTTTCACACTAAATATTTATAGAAATGTTAGCTTAATTACGCTTTGACTACTTTAAACCACAAGATTTAAGTGCGTCATAACATAATGATGTCTGTTTTATTGATACAAGATCTTGAATATGAGGTTGTTTTTTTTATACCAGATCTTCAATTTGAACTTAAGAATCATATATTCAAACTTTTTACCACCATTCTGTTTTTGTTTCTATTATCAAATCCTAAATCCTACTTTCAGAGAAACACCCAGTGACATGTAAATTTTGTTGTAACTAAATTCTAGCAGATAAAAAATAAATGTGAAGTCTCATCTTACATGAAAGCCCTTTTAATCTCTGCCAAAACCACTTAATTGTTTTTAAAATGTGCCAAGAAAAAACACCTCTGTTTGTAATAAATGCCACTGTACTTCAAACGAAACACACACTCATTGGGCTTTTATTTTTCGGGCCAAAGGCAGGGCACACAACCAAGGATTTGTTTGCTCTTTAATTTCACTGATGACTAATTTTGTATGTTTTATGAAATCCAAGAGAGAACCTTTGCACAGTGGTAAAGTTTGCCATTGAAAGTTTTGAACTTTGATCTTTCTCCGCCAATCATTCATGAGTCTATTTCCTGAAGATCACTTACAGTATGCACTATTAACATTGCCACACATTAAGTTAATAAATGAAATAGGTATAATTCTTGTATTGTCTGCATGATAATTACTTTGTAATTTATCGCTTGTAGCAGACTCCCACAAATCGCATTGTCATAAAATAATGTAAGTGTTGAATCTTTAAATGTGGTGCGTCGTGAGAAAACCGGTCTTAATGCATGTGCATAAAGTGTCGTCCCAGGATGGCACTTTCCGCTTTTATGGTATTGTCTGTTTCAAGGAAGTCTCTTCTAAACATAAATCCACTGAAGGAGGAAAGTGCTGTTCTGGATTAGCCTGTGCGGACTGCACAGGTAAATCCGGGACGACACTTTACGCACATGCATTAAGTCCGGTTCACGGCTCAAATCAAATTTCCGAAGAATCAAATACCTTTTTTTTAACTAAAGTGCCTGAGGTAAATAACCCATTGTCCTTCTGTGGCATTAGCAGATATACATATTTGTATCATTTGTATCATATCAATTATCGTATCAAATATAACTACTGCTGGAGTTATCTTTAAACATTTCCAGATAAGCTGTTTAAAAACTAAATTGAAATACTTGATTATACAATTATAGAGATAATTTGTTATCTCAATTAAAGGATATTCAAGATAATGACAAAGAAACCAGCCAAAACCACTGAAACAATGAGATAACTTCTCTAATCAATGGGATGATGAAAACATCATAGAGCAAAACTGAGACTTACAAACGCAACAATTTAATATCTCCAGGAAATACAATTAGTGACATAACATTCAAACTATGATGAAGTTGAAACAATAAAATTGGACATGTGTTTATATGCTTTACCAAAGTCTGAGATTTTGAAATTCAAACTATGATGAAGTTTCAACAATAAAATCTGACACGTGTTTAAATGCTTTACCAAAGTCTGAGATTTTGAAATTCAAACTGTGATGAAGTTTCAACAATAAAATTGACACGTGTTTAAATGCTTTACCAAAGTCTGAGATGCATGGAATTCAAACTGTGATGAAGTTTCAACAATAAAATTTGACCTATGTTTAAATGCTTGACCAAAGTCTGAGATGCATGGAATTCAAACTGTGATGAAGTTTCAACAATAAAATTTGACATGTGTTTAAATGCTTTACCAAAGTCTGAGATGCATGGAATTCAAACTATGATGAAGTTTCAACCATAAAATTTGACATGTGTTTAAATGCTTTACCAAAGTCTGAGATTTTGAAATTCAAACTATGATGAAGTTTCAATAATAAAATTTGACACGTGTTTAAATGCTTTCCCAAAGTCTGAGATGCATGGAATTCAAACTGTGATGAAGTTTCAACAATAAAATTTGACAGGTGTTTAAATGCTTTACCAAAGTCTGAGATGCATGGAATTCAAACTGTGATGAAGCTCAAGCTATAAAATTTGACATGGGTTTAAAAAACTTAGTAAGTCCTGGATTATATTAAATGGCAGGTGTTTCTTCACAAACCTGTTAAAAAGGCATTAGGTCTTTTTTAAATACTAATTCTACAGTAGATTATAGTGACATTGCAATGTTAGTTCAAACTGGCTTTACAAAAAAGACAAGATATAGGGCATGTATTCCTTCTTAAGACAATGACTGTATACAAAAAATACTGTACACCTCGCCTTAGCAGGTGAGATAGTACCTGTCAACTAGATTTATTACAAAAACAATAGGTAGGTATTTAGCGGAATGGATACATTGTACCAAGCTCATACAGGCGCTGGTTTGATGGTTTAAGTGACAGAGCGTTGTATTTGCATTAGTCATTTTATGGTAGTTACAATTGTGTTGCACTCTATCATGGCCATAGGCAGACCAATCATTTATTTGGACTACAACAACAATTGCTGAGGTTATTGTAACACAATGCCTTATAGGCCTAAATAATGAGTGTTTTAGGAGTGGTGTTGATTGTGGTTGCGAAAAAAAATTTTCCTTGAAAGTTAATGAATACATACATATATATTGCACCGATATTTGAACAATAATATAAATAAAATCTTCCATTTACTTCATATTGATATTCAACTTGTACTTAACTATGCCCTCATCGACAATGGTGGGGTATATTAGTTTGCTAATGTCGGTCGTTAGGTCGGTCAGTTGGTCGGTCGGATAACCTTTTTAGTTTCTGCTCGCTGAAGTCAAAAAGTTTTACGTGCAGTTGTACAAATTGACTTCTGAACAACCTTACTGAACCAAATACAATTCCATATAAAACACTGGTATCTACGGTGGCATAGATGTGACTTGTGCATGTTTTTATTTATGTCGTTCCCACGACATATTAAGTCGTGTGAACGAGATCTTATCTTGTGGGAACGACATAATTATTTCGTTCCCACGACATATTAAGTCATGGGAACGAGATCTTATCTCGTGGGGACTAGATTTTATCTCGTGGAAACGAGATCTTCAATGCTGGATTAAGATCTAAAGAAATTGTTTTTCTTCTGCGAGAGCAAACTGGAATTTGATTTGGTTCATTAAGTCGTTCCCTCGACAAAAATATCTCGTTCCCACGACATAATTATGTCGTTCCCATATATCTTAATCCAGCATTGAAATACGATACTTATGTAAGCGTCTCTTGTATCAGCCATTTTTAAACATGCTTTTGAACAACGTGTATTCTGATTGGTTAATTATGTCGTTACCATGAGTTAATTATCTCGTTCCCACGACTTAATATGTCGTTCCCACGAGTTATTTATGTCATTCCCACAAGAAAATATCTCGTTCCCACAACTTAATATGTCGTTACCACGAGTTAATTATCTCCTCCCACGATTTAATATGTCGTTACCACGACATAATTATGTCGTTCCCACTAGATAAGATCTCGTTCACACGACTTAATATGTCGTGGGAACGACATAAATAAAAACATGCACAGGTCACATCTATGCCACCGTAGGTATCTCAGTTTGCATGTAGCTCAAAATATGGGCATGTTTAAATTTATATTTCAGGATTGGCAGTTTTTTGCCAATACAGCATTTTATAGTGACCTTTGTAATATATGTAAGCAAAACATGGGTAATAAAAGCTTAAAAAGACGTAAGCAAAACATGGGTAATAAAAGCTTAACAAGACCAATTAAACAGCAAAGGAAAATGTGTGATTTAGCTGGCTGAATATAATGTGTTCGGTCTATTAAGTTGAATTATAAATATTTGAAAATGTTGCCAAAATGTTTCACTTATACCACATAAAACTGTAACAGTGACACATATCAGGTAATACAAAAGGCAACATTATACATATCAAGTAATACAATAGCTGACATTCCTGTACAAGAATAGCAAACCTTTCACTACAATTTCAAGTATGCATATCTGAGAAATATACAGTGAAAAAAAAATGCAACACTTGTTTTCTAGACCCCTTTGACAAGATTACTAAAAGAAATATACCAGAGCTCCAGATGAGACTCGTGTCCGCGTATTTACGCATTGAAATTTAAAAAAAAGCATTGAAAATCGGCTCAGTTCGTAACGTTACGCATTGCAAATCTGGGTGTGTAATTTTTAATGGCTTAAACTGCGTAACCTCATTGTCACAGCAGTTGAGAAATCTGACAAGAAACCTTAGCATCATGTGAGTGAACAATTGTCTGAAAACAAACGCTGGAATCGTGGAAAACAAATAATCATTGGCTAATTGTCACAAAAAGAAACCAGAAATCAGGTTGTCATGTAGGATTTGCACTGAAAAAAGTACAAAGTATCTGGGCAAATGACTACCCTACTTTGCTAAATAAATGTTTTGACAGACCTACAGTTGAATGTCTACATTCAATTTGTTCCATTTGCCAATATTAATGTACTCTTATATAACAAGCACATAAAATACTCTTTTGATCTTGTATAAAAAAATAAACATACCCTTTAAATGTTTCAAATACCCTTTAAAGCTGATGGACAGGGGGTAAAATACCATTTAACCAAAACATCAGGGGGTAAAATACCCTTTAGACTAAAACCTTATCTGGAGCTCTGATATACAGTGAAAAAAAAAGCAATACTTGTGTTATAGACATTTGACAATATTACTAAATGAAATATACAGTGAAAAAAAAGCAATACTTGTGTTCTAGACTTGTGACAATATTACTAAAATTGATACAAATGGAATTGAAAACATTCCAGGCCCAATACATATTTCAAGTACATAGATGGTGAGAGTTACCATTAATATTATTAGATTATATGGTGGGTTCTTAATTAAGCTATTATTGAAAAGCATTCTGAATTTATCATGTGTACACATCACATATGAGTTACTAGTAAGTATTAGTAAGATAATGAATACATATACACTTGTAGAGATATAAATGGACACACTGATATGATTAAAATCGTTTATGTACTTCATATTTATATTCAACATACCAGGCATATTTAATTAAAATATTTCACTTTTTACTTCTCACTGATCAATCTATATTACATAAAAAATAGCAATATGCTTCTGAAAATCACATTGTAGGATATACTTTCAATAAAAATATCGGCCTACCGTGATGTGATATTTTACACACTTAATGCTATATTTGTGTGCGATAATATGTATCATGATACAACCAGTGTTTTTTTTATGGCCAATTTGGGGCCGAAATTCCGCCCCATTCCCCTGTTAAAAAAGTATATATTTTTCCCCTATAATTACCTCAAAATTCCCTTCAGAATGAAAGCCTTATTTTGAAAAAAGACTAAAATCGGACAAAAATTGGCTAAGATAGAGGCATTTTATTCAAGTTATCATTTGCAGCAAAGCATTGATTTATATTTTATAACAAATATAAACATGTAATAATGCTTTTCTAAAAAAATTATTTCCCCTTTTGCCGCAAAATTCCCTTTCTGAAGGGCCCCGCCACCTTTCCCTAAAAGGTGAAAAAACACACTGACAACAGTAGACTTGTGAGGTACACCAAATCGTGTATTTTATTTCAAGACATTAAAACACCCATCCCAGACTATCTGGCTATATTGTAAAATCTATTGTATCATGTGTTTTTGAACCTATGACTTACAAGTACTTGCCAACTAAAGTGCCTACAGCACATCAAAGTGTACATGTATAGAGACTACTTTGACTACGATTGATGTAAAATATGTGTAGTGTAACTAAGTCTCAAAGAAACTTTATTGTATTTAATATTATCATATATTTTTAATCAATGAATTCTCTGTGTACATTGTTTTTTCAAACTTATACATATAGTTTAATTAATGAGACTGGGTCCACATGTGTTTCTTTGTCATTCATTTAAATGTAACAATGTGCATCTTGAACTTTTAAAAACAGTGCACAATTAAGATAACAACAAAATTAACAAAGAAGTTAACAGTTGTAATAAATATATATACATACCTTTTGTATGAAAGAATATCCACAGCATCTTTTCACACAGTCCAGGTAACTCAAAACATGAATGGATGATTTCAACAGCTATTCAGCATCTGAATCAATGTGTTATCTTTTTTTTATTTCGTGCTTTTGATAACTTCTTGAGGCAGTTCTTGGCACAGCCTGTACATCTGCTGCACAGCAGTAACACTCGAAAATCCACTTTAGAAACGACCTTCATGTAGAATGCACTTTTAAAACAAATTTAGTTCCACTTCTCATCTCTCTCTGAATACTGCAGTGAAGTATATTTTCAGCTTAAAACCTATTCATTAGCAGGGAAATTTCATTCAATTAAACTTTCCTACATCTTGTTTTCTCATTTTCCACATTTTCAAAGCATCTGTTATAAATTTCCAACACACTGCCAAATTATTTCATTACAACACACACAGAATAATATTCAAATTCCCGCCTCTGAGGGAGGCATAACATTTCCAATACCAAACAAACAATTTCCACATGGTTTAAACACTCCCAGTGTCCCCTATACTTTCAACTGGCCACACACCCTACACCACTAACTAGGCCAGTGTATTTTACACAACTGACAGCTACGAAACCTAACACCTTAGTATAAACTCTACTAGCAAAGTTACTGACGGGTTTAAGTCATAAAAACTCCAAGTGTACAGCTGACTGAATCGGAATTCAATTTTTTAACCCCATCTTTTGGTTTAACATTGAATAAGGATAATCCCATATCCTTTTAAGGACCCTGGACTTCGCTATTCTTATGATAATAAAAAGAAATGGAGAGGATTACAATGTGTAAACTTAACACCTTAAGGTTGTATGGAAAAATATTGGGCCACCATATCTTGCTATTGATGTTAAATGTTTAAGTAAATTGGTTCTATTTACACACAGTACAGCAATAATCAGCTCTGTCACCTTGGTATTTGATGTTGTTCTACAGTTTACTGGCTACACACAAAAGGTTTGATCACCTGAACATTGACTGCCACATTATGATTATGGACAAGTTGAGGATGCAAGCTTCACAGCCCCAGGCTGTCATGTTATCACTTATTTGCATTCATGGACTTTTATTTGTGATCTTGTTACTTTCAATGACTTTAAATACCTTTAAAGAATGACTGTTTTGTTGTGTAGCATGTTTCTTGTTGTTGTTTTTAATCATGTATATTTAAGCTTACAGTAAGTTTGTTGATGTGTGGTATATAATGCTTGTTTGGTGGTCTTTAAAAAATGTACTTTACAAAATGCACCATTAAAACATCATCATTATGCTGAAGAAAAAACCTTTTATGAAATTATTACTAAATTTCGTACTTAAGAAATATTGTCTCAGTGTATACATGATTTTAAATAAATGATTTCGAATAATAATATCAATCAATGTGTTTAACAAAATCACAAAAATATAATAATTATTGCATAATTGACACTCAATTTTGTTTCATGTCTTGCTCTTAGTCATTTTGACTAATCATTTATTTTTTCAATATATTAATGTCTAATGTCTTAAGTGATATCCAAAGTTCATAATGACATGTAACTCTGCAAGACCAACCAATTCTGGATGAACATGATTGTCTCCCTTGAGCATTTTCCAAATATTATCAGACCAACCACATATTATGTAAAGTAAATGTACAGGTAGTAAAAATAAATGTTAGCATTTGAAACAAAAACATAGCATTGAAATAAAAAACAATCTAAAAAAGATTTGTTTGGTGATGTTAATCATAACTATCTATGTAAAATATGAAACAGCTAGGTCATTGAATGAAAATGGAAGAAAACCAATTTGAAATAATTTTACTATAATATTAAAATTCAATATAGTTGTTTAATGTAATAAAATAGTGGACATTTCAGAAAAAAAGTTATGTAGCAGGTTTAATGCTGTTTGGACAGACCTCTATCATTGCAGCATGGGAAATTCTCCTTAACTTTAAACACCATTGGACGGACTAACTAGGTGTGAAGACAACAAACAGATCAGCCCAGATTAAGATTGTAAGAGGCTTATGCCAATTATGGTGTGCTGTCATGGAGGTTTCATCTACAACGTCTTATATCTAGGATACATCCCAGAGAATTTGTCAATAATCTTGTATGTTATGCAAGCCTAATCCCTGTTCTGACTTCCTATTTATAGTGTTGGTTTAAAGTCACTGTATGCAATTATAACATGCGAATATATTATTAATGGAAATGGTTTAAAGACGTTTGAAGATTGTTGCTTAGCTTTTTTATCATTGTGAAACAATTAAGTACCATGTCACAATATAGTATTAAATATGGAATATATCATCATGTACAACATCCTTGTAGGTGTGATAGTGATTCCAAAATATTTTACTGCTCATTGGTGGACAAAATTTGATTACTAACTAGAATTGTAACATGAGTGACGGATATACCCCCACAATATGGCCTTGTCACAAAACTATGGCATCCATTTTAAAGAAATAGACACAATGAGAATGCTTTAATTTGTGAATGTTTAAGAGTGTATTTGGAAAAATTTCAATAGGAGCCATAACTCGGTCAACATTTAGTGGTTTGTAACCAAAGTCGAACCTGATCTGTATTTTATGGTGTTACACCTACCTGGTATGTGCCAAAAATAATTTAAATACTAGAATTGTCACATGAGTGACGGATATACCCCCACAATATGGCCTTGTTACAAAACTATGGCATCCATTGGAAAAGAATGGACAGAGAGAGAATGCTTTAATTTGTGAATTTTAGTAGGAGCCATAACTCTGTCAACATTTAGTGGTTTGTAACCAAAGTTGAACTTGATCTGTATTTTATGATGTTACATCTATGTACCAAAAATAATTTAAATATGTTATGTGAAGCCTTTCAAGAGTTATTGTCCAAGTTTTTCGGGAATTTAAGTCAAAAGGGGCCATAACTGTGTCAAAATTTAGTGGTTTGTAACCAAAGTCGAACTTGACCCGTATTTTATGATGCTACACATGTATAGCAAGAATTATTTGAATTTGTCAAGCCTTTCTTGAGTTATCATCAGAAAACCATGTTTTTAGTGAGTCTAAGTCAAATTTAAGGCCATATTAGTGTCAAAATATAGTGGTTTGTAACCAAAGTTGAACTTGACCCGTATTTTATGATGCTACACATGTATACCAAGAATTATATGAATATGTCAAGCCATTCTTGACCTATCGTCCGGAAATCATGTTTTTAGTGAATTTTAAGTTGAAAAGGGGCCATAACTCTGTCAAAATTTGGTGGTTTGTAACCAACATCAAACTTGACCTGTATTCTCTTATGTTACACATGTTTACTAAAAATTATTTGAATATGTCAAGCCTTTCTTGAGTTATCATCCAGAAACCAAAAACCAACAGACCGACAAGCTCTCTCCTATATACCCCCCCCCCCCAAACTTCGTTTGTGGGGGTATAATAAGGAGCCTTTCGTGAGTTATTGTCCTGAAACTGTGTTTTTAGGGAATTTAAGTAAAACAAGATTCTGTGTTTAATAAACACACATGCCCCCGGTTGGTGCTGGGCAGCCCATTTCTTAGTCCAAATAGGTCCAGGTCAAAGTGAGGTTGGGTGATATGGGTGGATTGGGAACGGTCATAAGTGAAAACTGTGTAAATATCCAAGTGTTGTAGTAAGCGGTGTTGGTGCTAGACGAAACAGTCACATCTAGTTAACCAAGAACTGGCACATTTGAATTATTATAAGTCCAAATTAGTTCAAGGTTAAGGTCAAAGTAAAGTTGGGTGATGTGGGTGGATTGGGGATGGTCATAAGCAACAACTGTGTAAGTATCCAAGTGTTGTAGCAAGCGGTGTGGTGCTAGACAAAATGGTAAAATCTAGTTAACCAAGAAACAGCCCATTTGAAAAGTGCAAATTAGGTCAAGGTCAAGGTCAAAGTGAGGTTTGGTGATATGGGTGGATTGGGAACGGTCATAAGTAACAACTGTGTAAATATCTAAGTGTTGTAGTAAGCAGTGTTGGTGCTAGACGAAACGGTAAAATGTAGTTAACCAAGAAATGGGGCTTTTGAATTATTATAAGTCCAAATTAGGTCAAGGTCAAAGTGAGGTTGGGTGATATGGGTGGATAGGGAATGGTCATAAGCAACAACTGTGTAAGTATCAGTGTTGTAGTAAGCGGTGTTGGTGCTAGACGAAACGGTAAAATCTACTTAACCTTGTCACGGAATGAAGGACGGACAGGACGCTCACTTATATGCCTCCTGCATCAAGATGCCGGGGGCATAAAAAGGGGCCATAATTAGTCAAAATTGAGTGGTTTGTAACCAAAGTAGAACTTTACCTGTATTTTTTGATACTACATGTGTACCAAAAATTATTTGAATATGTCAAGCCATTCTTGAGTTATCGTCCAGAAACCATGTTTTTAGGGAAATTAAGTCAAAAAGGAGCCATAACTCTGTCAAAATTAAGTCTTTCGTACCCAAAGTCACACTTGATCTGTATTTTATGATGCTACACATGTGTACCAAGAATTATTTGAATATGTCAAGCCATTCTTGAGTTATCATCCGGAAACCATGTTTTTAGGGAATTTACGTCGAAAAGGGGCCATAGCTCTGTCAAGCCCTTCTTGAGTAATAATCCGGAAACCAAAAACCTACAGACCGACAAGCTCACTCTTACATACCCGACCCCCCCAAACTTCGTTTGTATGGGTATAACCAAACAACAAATTAAACAGACCAAACAGTGTGTTTTGTACAAATGTATAAACATGCAAGATGTACACAGACAGGAATGCTCCCACCAAACATGTTTGGATACGACAAAAGGCATGTCGTAAACACTAGATAAATAAAAATTATTTGAATATGTCAAGCCTTTCTATATCATGTATTTAGGGAAATGAAGGCAAAATGGGCCATAACACTGTCAAAATTTAGTGGTTTGTAACCAAAGTCTAACTTAAATGGTATTATATGATGTTACACCTATTCACATAAAATAAATCAAATATGTGAAGCCTTTTATGAGTTATTGTGCAGAAACTGTGTTTTTAGGGAATTTTAGTCAAAAAGGAGCCATAACTCTGTATAAATGTAGTGGTTTGTAACCAAAGTTGAACTTGACCTGTATTTTATGATGTTACACATGTGTACCAAAAATTATTTGAATATGTCAAGCCTTTCTTGAGTTATTATCCGGAAACCGTGTTTTTGAGGATTTTCGTAGAAAAGGGGCCATAACTCTTTCAACATTTAGTGGTTTGAACCAATTTCGAACTTGACCTGTATTTTATGATGTTACACATGTGTACCAAAATTTATTTGAATATGTAAAGCCTTTCTTGAGTTATCATCTGGAAACAAAAAACCAACAGACCGACAAGCTCACTGCTATATACCCCCCCTAAACTTTGTTTGTGGGGGTATAATTATATACTAAGAATTGAAGAGTTAATTGCTTGTTAGAAGGGTAAAAGCGAACAACATGAAAATAAATGGCACAATTTTGTAATGTAACTCTTTTCAACATCGTATTTGTCTTTATAAGAGTCAATATATTGTCAATATTCCTTTTCAGATTGATATTACTTATGTTTTGCATTTTGTATTACTTACTACCCCTACTATTCATTCCATTTTTCATTATCATGATCATCATCATTATTACTATCATCATTATCATCTATCATTCCTTACTTTATTATTATAATTTGTAATAACAGCTTATTCATGTTTATATGCATATTACCACTTTCACGGACATACACCTAAATGACAGGTGATATGGAAACTAAACACAAGCTGTATAATTTATGACTAAATAGAAATATATGACTGTGTTCTCTGTCCACTGCAAGCAACATTTCACTGCTGACAGTACTACATAAAGGGACTTTAATATATCTATCTATGAATCTTATTTGCATTAAGTGGAACCACTTTCGAGGAGTTTAGACTCTGCATTGTCAACAACAGATTGTTAGTTAGGAAATAAAGAATAAAAGTTTTAATTTAGGCCTTAAGATAAAGATGGGAGGGGGAGTTCCAGCGATTTATAGATTGAGGAAAGAATGAGTATTTATAATAATCTGAATTTGGGCGAAAATTTCTGTATATGAGGTGATGTTGATGTCTTCTTTGCCGTTGATTAAGATGTATGTAATCTTAAGGAATTTACGGAATATTCTATCACTTATGAATGTTCTACACCACTCTGTGCAGTATTCATGCTTGATGGCGAGTAAAATGGCCTCTGTATAATTACGGTCAGTGGTTTTTCTTATATTCTCCTTATAATATTCTTGTACCGATAAAATTTTTATGGTGAAAATAAATTTGCCACCTTAGTATTACAAGGGCAAATCTGCTTCTTTAACATATGTTAGACACACCCTTGTTAGATAGGTCCTTGTTAGATAGACCCTTGTTAGATAGGTCCTTGTTAGATAGACCCTTGTTAGATAGGTCCTTGTTAGATAGACCCTTGTTAGATAGGTCCTTGTTAGATAGGTCCTTGTTAGATAGACCCTTGTTAGATAGGTCCTTGTTAGATAGACCCTTGTTAGATAGGTCCTTGTTAGATAGACCCTTGTTAGATAGACTCTTGTTAGATAGGTCCTTGTTAGATAGGTCCTTGTTAGATAGGTCCTTGTTAGATAGACCTTGTTAGATAGGTTAGATAGGTCCTTGTTAGATAGACCCTTGTTAGATAGGTCCTTGTTAGACAGGTCCTTGTTAGATAGACCCTGGTTAGATAGACCCTTGTTAGATAGGTCCTTGTTAGATTGGTCCTTGTTAGATAGGTCCTTGTTAGATAGACCTTGTTAGATAGGTCCTTGTCAGATAGACCCTTGTTAGATAGACCCTTGTTAGATAGGTCCTTGTTAGATAGGTCCTTGTTAGATAGACCCTTGTTAGATAGGTCCTTGTTAGATAGACCCTTGTTAGATAGGTCCTTGTTAGATAGACCCTTGTTGGATAGACCCATGTTAGATAGACCCTTGTTAGATAGACCCTTGTTAGATAGGTCCTTGTTAGATAGACCCTTGTTAGATAGACCCTTGTTAGATAGGTCCTTGTTAGATAGACCATTGTTAGATAGACCCTTGTTAGATAGGTCCTTGTTAGATAGACCATTGTTAGATAGACCCTTGTTAGATAGACCCTTGTTAGATAGGTCCTTGTTAGATAGACCCTTGTTAGATAGGTCCTTGTTAGATAGACCCTTGTAAGATAGGTCCTTGTTAGATTGACCCTTGTTAGATAGACCATAGACCCTTGTTAGATAGACCCTTGTTAGATAGGTCCTTGTTAGATAGGTCCTTGTTAGATAGACCTTGTTAGATAGGTCCTTGTTAGATAGGTCCTTGTTAGATAGACCCTTGTTAGATAGACCCTTGTTAGATAGATCCTTGTTAGATAGGTCCTTGTTAGATAGACCCTTGTTAGATAGGTCCTTGTTAGATAGGTCCTTGTTAGATAGACCCTTGTTAGATAGACCCTTGTTAGATAGGTCCTTGTTAGATAAGACCTTGTTAGACAGACCCTTGTTAGACAGACCCTTGTTAGATAGGTCCTTGTTAGATAGACCCTTGTTAGATAGGTCCTTGTTAGATAGATCCTTGAAAGATAGACCCTTGTTAGATAGACCCTTGTTAGATAGGTCCTTGTTTTAGATAGACCCTTGTTAGATAGACCCTTGTTAGATAGGGCCTTGTTAGATAGACCCTTGTTAGATAGACCCTTGTTAGATAGGTCCTTGTTAGATAGACCCTTGTTAGATAGACCCTTGTTAAATAGACCCTTGTTAGATAGGTCCTTGTTAGATAGACCTTGTTAGATAGGTCCTTGTTAGATAGGTCCTTGTTAGGTAGGTCCTTGTTAGATAGACCTTGTTAGATAGGTCCTTGTTAGATAGGTCCTTTTAGATAGGTCCTTGTTAGATAGACCCTTGTTAGATAGGTCTTTGTTAGATAGGTCTTTGTTAAATAGACCCTTGTTAGATAGACCCATGTTAGATAGACCCTTGTTAGATAGACCCTTGTTAGATAGACCCTTGTTAGATAGGTCCTTGTTAGATAGACCCTTGTTAGATAGACCCTTGTTAGATAGACCCTTGAAATACTAAGGTAACAACTTATGTTCTTAAGTGTATGAAATACAGATAAATTAGTCTCAATAAAATGAATACAAAAACATTTTGCATGAAACATGATTCACGAACATAACACTGAAACAATTTATTACACGTAACAACTTATTACATTACTCAACTTTGGCATACATGTAGACTACTTGTGTTCAATGGATTATAAACTTATAATTAAACTTTATTTTATTTCACCATTAGATTTCTATGAAAATACATGAGGATAGAAGTTACAAACCCTTGCATTTGCCGGAGCTGCTCTGTATGCCAGTATCATTCCAGGGCACAGGCTCCAAAATCCAAATGAGACCATTGTGTATATATTTATATATAACTTTAAAAAAAAAATAAACTGCACATCCGATCATCGTCTTATAAACATATTTAAGCTTTTCCACTGAAAAGAAGACGGCCATAATTCTACTGAGCTCCCGTGGCCAAATACCATATGTAATTATTGACATTGGAAGTTTCGACTTGACCACTCAATATATACTTGTGAACTTATGTGAAAAGCAAAGACGTAATTAAATTGAATGTGGAAGTAACACTTATCTATACAGTACTTTAAATCTATTGAACAAATACCACAGAATTAATTAAACTGAATAAATAACAATAGTTTAAGACATGTGTCTTTTTCAGTCTAGAATGAAGATTTTATTACGGCAAAGTGTGTTAGCAGGGAAGTAGATTACCTAAATATAATTTAAAGAGAAATCAGATGGGTTTAGTTAGGAGAAATACAATTCTTCAACCCAGCAGCACAACATAGTTTTCAAGACCAGAGTGTCTAGACATTTTATTCAATGTATAATTGTGTCTGGTGAAAGTTTTAATATTAAGTAAAATCTAAACTGAAAAACTAAATTATTGCATTTTTTTCGAGTTAGGTTCCTGATAATTTGTATGTAAGAATTTAAGACAAGAAAATTTTTACTGTACTATTTACGGTTAATTGACCTTACTGTAATATGTTATAAATATGAGGCCTGTCGTGGGAAACCCGGGCTTAATGCATGTGCGGAAAGTGTCATCTCGGATCAGCTTGTGCGGACTGCACAGGTTGATCCGGGATGACACTTTCCGCCTACAGTGGATTCATGTTTTGAAGAGACTTCCTTGAAACAGAAAATACCATTAAAGCCGTAAGTGTTGTCCCGGATTAGCCTGTGCGGACTGCAAGGCTGATCCAGGACTACACTTACGCACATGCATTAAGCCCGGGTTTCCCTAAGACACGCCTAAACAACAATCAATATAACATAACCCCTGCACAGCTTGCAACATCTATTATATGTGTGTTTTTCATTTAAACCTTCCACAACACCAACTGATTCATGTAAATGCTGTAAAAGCCTGAATGTTCTCCCCAACTATTATCGGCGTGCAGTAACTCTGCTAAGTAAAATCAGTACTTTGAACAGTGGGTTACCTCAATTTATCGACAATTCTGGTAGATAGGTGACTATCTTTTCATAATGTCTTATGCACATTAACCATGTAGTCTACAGTCAAATAACAAGATTAAATGTACATATATACAATACATGCAAATGTTTTCACTTACATGAGTTATAGAATGTAGGACAATTTCCATATTGCACTATAAAGATAATCTATACAGATGTTATGATTTATAACTTCTAATCCATTTATACAGTTATTAGTTTGGACACAAAAATATAGTCAGTTTTACCTCCCATAAAACTTTAAAGTCCTTCTGTTCCACCCGGATCAACTCTGTGTAGTCCCGTGTGATGATGGTGGCGTGTCGTGGCCGATTGGTCAGCACAGATTCTCCGAACGAGGTTCCTGGTCCCAGTGTACACAGCTGGATGGAGTCCTGACGGAAAATAAAGTCCAATATTTACATGTGAATTTCGGCCAGAAAGATTATTATTTCAAAATGCCAACATTATGTTAACTCACTTTAAAAACCTCTAAATTTTCACTGAAACTCACAGACTGACAACCTGACAAACCATCACAGACTGACCACCAGACAAACAACTGCAGACTGACCACTAGACAAACCATCACAGACTGTCCACCTTAAAAACTACTACAGACCAACAGCTTGACTAACCACTGCTGACTGACCAACTGACACACTACTGCAGACTGTCCACCTGAACAACTACTGCAGATTGACAACTAGACAAACCACTGCAGACTGTCCATCTGACAAACAACTGCAGACTGACCACTAGACAAAATACTACAGACCTACAGCTTGACATACCACTGCAGACTGACCACCTGACACACTACTGCAGACTGTCCACCTGAACAACTACTGCAGATTGACCACTAGACAAACCACTGCAGACTGTCCACCTGACAAACAACTGCAGACTGAGACCCAGACAAACTACTAAGAGACCTACAGCTTGACATACCATTGCAGACTGACCAACTGACACACTACTGCTGACTGTCCACCTGAACAACTACTGCAGATTGACCACTAGACAAACCATCACAGACTGTCCACCTGAACAACTTCTGCAGACTGTCCACCTGACAAACCACCACAGACTGTCCACCTTACAAACCACCACAGACTGACCAACTGACACACTACTGCAGACTGTCCACCTGAACAACTACTGCAGATTGACCACTAGACAAACCACTGCAGACTGAGAACCAGACAAACTACTACAGACCGACCGCTTGACAAACAACTGCTGACTGACCACCTCACAAACCATCACAGACTGACCAACTGAAAAACTACTGCAGACTGACCACTAAACAAACTACTACAGACTGACCACCTGACAAACCATCACAGACTGGCCAACTGACAAACGACTGCAGATTGACCACTAGACAAACCACTGCAGACTGAGAACCAGACAAACTACTACAGACCGACCACTTGACAAACAACTGCTGACTGACCACCTCACAAACCATCACAGACTGACCAACTGAAAAACTACTGCAGACTGACCACTAAACAAACTACTACAGACTGACCACCTGACAAACCATCACAGACTGACCAACTGACAAACGACTACAGACTGTCCACCAGACAAACCATCACAGACTGACCACATGACAAACCATCACAGAATGACCACCTGACAAACGACTGCAGACTGTCCACCTGACAAACCATCACAGACTGACCACATGACAAACCATCACAGAGTGACCACCTGACAAACAACTGCAGACTGTCCACCTGACAAACCATCACAGACTGTCCACCTTACAAACTACTACAGACCAACAGCTTGACATACCACTGCTGACTGACCAACTGACAAACGACTGCAGACTGTCCACCTGACAAACTTCTGCAGACCAACAGCTTGACAAACCACTGCTGACTGACCAACTGACAAACAACTACAGACTGTCCACCTGACAAACCATCACAGACTATCCACCTGACAAACCATCACAGAATGACCACCTGACAAACAACTGCAGACTGACCATCTGACAAACAACTGCAGACTGCCAACCTGACAAACCATCACAGACTGTCCACCTGACAAACCATCACAGACTGACCACCTGACAAACTAGTTCAGACTGACCACTAGACAAAAACCACTTTCATCCTTCACTTTCTTCACCAATCATTACACACATTTATCATCTATAATAAAAACACCATTTGTGATATTAGAAAGTAATTTTCACTCGTGGCTACGCCACTCGTGAAACTATCATTTTCTATGAACACTTGTGAAATAAAATACGATCTTACACAGAAATCAACAAAATATCCTCTATATCACTGATTCCGGATTTACCCAGTTTTCTATCACGTTAAATGAACACATGTTCGCCTTAAAAAATATATGTAAAATGAAGACAGTTTTAGCAGTCAGATGAAAAACTTAGATAAATTAAATGAAATAAGTTTCCTCCCATGACAATATTTTATATGAAACATTAATAACAACATACATTTCTGTAGATTCAGAAGCAGTTGCTATATTATGAGTTACAATGGTGGTGTGACATATATCACATACAAAAATTTCCTCTTTCTGTCATTAAACTACAGTACAAACGTTTTACTACAATGTAAGCAGAAAATGTTCATACAATTTAAAATACTATACTGTAGTATCCTACACATTCTACTGTCTATGCAAGCTACTATTGTTAGAGATCTATTATTTGCACAAACTGAGGAAGACATTGATATACAACCGTCTATAATGTTTCATACTATAATAGTAAAGATCGCAATGAAGCATTAAAAAAAATATATATTTATACAAATTTGGTCAGTTAATGCCAGCTAAGAGTTTGCTCAAGTGAAATAGTTAAAATGCAAAATAAAAAATTACAAGTCCTTTTACACGCAATTGACATGACGCCTGGGAGACGAAAACTCAGCCTACTGATCACGTGATTATGCAGTCGAAAAACCTAGACAAGCTAATAGAACATTGGCTGGTTTCATATAGGGAAAATGGCAGTAAATGTGTATTTGTAACTGTTTTTATGGTTCGAATAAAATCTTATTGACAACAAATGACTAATAAATATAATAGCTAATATGTGCTGGCATAAAAATATTCTAAAACATACCTTCTGCAGTATATTAATGTTATTTGGGCAATAGAATATACCCAATATTCCTGAAATTTCTTTAAAAACGGAAAATTGTGTAAGATTTTATACATCCTAAAAACGAATGTATACTTGCTTGTCAAAATATTTTCAATAAATACTTTTAATAATTATAAATAAATAATTTTTACATATTTAATTAAGCATTGAAATGGGCATGAAAACTATATGCTCTTGTATGTCATCAAAAACAATATTGATAAACATATTACAAAAACAACAACGTTTTATTTGAGTCTACACATGTTTTAATACATCAGAAGAAGTTGTATGATTACTCAGTTAACACACAATTTACCCACTATCTAAGCGCAAGAAAGGCATAATTAGTTATTGAAACCTCGTGGCATCGCCCGAGTGTTTGTTATGGTTTTAACATTTACCCATATTTTACGATAACACTGATATTTAATATCCACGACCCATTTACGTATGAGTAATACCTTTTATAAATAACATTATTTGAACCTTCGGCTTTTTTGACAAAAAACTAAACAAAAATAAACCAAAAACCATAATCATTTTTATCAACTGGTTATATAAATAATAGGATCTAGACAAGTAGCTTGTCTAGGATGTAGGCGGACAGTCCATGGTAACAAGCGCTGATTGGCTGATAAGATTATCGATACCAATTTTATTGACAGCTGGCATCATGTCAATTATTAGTGCAGACACGGAAATGTCCTGCTAATTTGGGAAAGTTTTCCAAACAAAACTGACTGGAAGTCTCCATATGACTCTGAACAGCTAATTTTTCACTCTAGGGCGGAATAAACTTGGTTAGATGCTTTTTAACAAATACTGTAGAATAAACTTCTTTAGATGCTTTTTAACAATTACCTTAGCTTTAAATGTCTTTTATTAAAACTAACTGAAAATAATATGTTATACATGCATCATATGTTATTCCCTATTCATGAGAAAAAGACACTATTTTATGACCTGTATTTAAACTTGATATGAATTGTTCACATCACAAACTGTATTATAAAGTTTATTTAAACATAATATTATAAATGAAATGAATCACATTTTCTGCATCCCTATTTCCTATTTTGTAAGTTTTCAAAAATTCCAAACCTGGGGGTTGATGTGATAAAAAACCACTACAACAACTTTTCCAGCATTCATGCTTTGTTTATCCTTTTAATGTTAATTCTAAAGGTGACTGAACATCATTTCCTGTTGTAAAACTATCATGTTACAGAGAAGGAGCTTTATACTACAGCTAAAATGTAATTTGGTGTTCTATCACTTCACTGGATAGATAACAATTGCTGTCAGAGGTGGCGCCCTCAACTATTTGAAGTATTGCAGTTGGTAGTATTTTGGAAAGTGGAAGGAGCATAAATTTGTTGGAACACATAGCTTTTATAGCCATTATTTCATCAATTTATTTCAAATTTCAAGTGAATACTTTACATATTTTAGAAATAATAAGACTTTTGAATCAAAACTTTAAACTGAAAATCTATGTCAAAAGGGGGCATAACTCTGCCAAAATAAAAAACAGGGTTATATGGATTGTGGCACATGATGCTGTAGTTGATGACAAAGGTATATTCCAAGTTTAAAGTGATTAACCTATCAATTTTTGAAGTTACAAAATTTTGGAATAAAAACTACTTAAATCTGAAAATCTATGTGAAAAGGGACATAAGTATGCCAAAATACAAATCAGAGTTGTGGGAAATATTGCACCTGACACTGGAGTTGATGGCAAAAGTATATTCCAAGTTTAAAGTGAATAGCCTATGAAGTTTTTAAGTTACAAGACATTTGAATAAAAACTGTAACCCGAAAATCTATGTGAAAAGGGGGCATAACTGTCAAAATACAAAACTGGTTATGGGGAATGTTGCACTTGATGTAAGAATGTTGATGACATAAGTACATTCCACATTTCAAGTAAATAATTTGTGTAGTTTTGAAGTTATAAGGCTTGAATATAAACTGTAACCAGAAAATCTATGTGAAAAAAGGGACATAACTCTGTCAAAATAAAAACAGAGTTATGGGGAGTGTTGCACCTGATGATGGAGTTGATGACAAAGGTATAGTCAAAGTTTCAAGTGAATAACTTATGTAGTTTTGAAGACTTTTGAATATAAACTTTAACCAAGACCAAATGCGGATGCCAACGCCGGAGCGAATAGGAAAGCTCACCTATTCTTCGAATAGTCAAGCTAAATATGACAATAGCAGTCTATAATTCCATTTATAAGAAGACTACTTTATCTTCCTTGTAATGCTTTGTGAAATATCAAATTAAGCATCAAACATATGAATGAATTTTTTTTTTATGTACTGGTAGTTACACTGCATGACTTTATGGCAGTTTCATCCACTACTTCATGTAATTTTGAGACAGGATAATTATGCCAAGTAATTAAACAAATCCCAAATTCTGGCAGCAAGTCAAATATTTGTTTTTTGCTTGATCTGTATTGTATGCTACAGAGATGTATGGTACTCACCTGTGGGTCTGTATTATATGCTACAGTGATGTATGGCACTCACCTGTGGGTCTGTATTGTATGCTACAGTGATGTATGGCACTCACCTGTGGGTCTGTATTGTATGCTACAGTGATATATGGCACTCACCTGTGGGTCTGTATTGTATGCTACAGTGATGTATGGCACTCACCTGTGGGTCTGTATTGCATGCTATAGTGATGTATGGCACTCACCCGTGGGTCTGTATTGTATGCTACAGTGATGTATGGCACTCACCCGCGGGTCTGTATTGTATGCTACAGTGATATATGGCACTCATCTGCGGGTCTGTATTGTACTCTACAGAGATCACTCACCTGTCAGTCTGTATTGTATGCTACAGTGATGTATGGCACTCACCTGTCAGTATGTATTGTATTCTACAGTGATGTACGGCACTCACCCGCGGTCTGTGTTGTATGGTACAGTAATATATGGCACTCACCCGTGGGTCTGTATTGTATGCTACAGTGATGTATGTCACTCACCCGTGGGTCTGTATTGTATTCAACAGAGATGTACGGCACTCACCCGCGGGTCTGTATTGTATGCTACAGTGATGTATGGCACTCACCCGTGGGTCTGTATTGTATGCTACAGTGATGTATGGCACTCACCCACGGGTCTGTATTTTATGCTACAGTGATGTATGGCACTCACCTGTGGGTCTGTATTGTATGCTACAGTGATGTATGGCACTCACCGCGGGTCTGTATTGTATTCTACAGTGATGTACGGCACTCATCCGCTGGTCTGTATTGTATGCTACAGTGATGTATTGCACTCACCCATGGGTCTGTATTGTATGCTACAGTGATGTATGGCACTCACCCGCGGGTCTGTATTGTATTCTACAGTGATGTACGGCACTCATCCGCGGGTCTGTATTGTATGCTACACTGATGTATTGCACTCACCCGTGGGTCTGTATTGTATGCTACAGTGATGTATTGCACTCACCCGTGGGTCTGTATTGTATGCTACAGTGATGTATGGCACTCACCCGCGGGTCTCCAGACTCAGAGATTTGAACTTCCAAGGATCCAGAGAGGACTGTGTACCAGTTGGTCCCAATGTCACCCTGTCGGAACACTGTAATGACAGTCATGCAAACAATAAGTGGCATTCTATCGAATGCCGGTACGGTGCCTCAAAGACTTGTCTCATATGTTGCCCCAAAACTGAAATCACCCTTGTTCATCTTTGCCTTAAATTATGCTTTTTTCTGTGTATTCTGTCCTAATATGTCATTAAAAAGATCTCAGATGTATTGGAGCTTATAACATCACTTATGTGCAAGCATTAATTGAAAACCATACTTGAATTATAGCTGATTAATCTAATAAGCCTAACTGAATAAATTGAATCAAAGAGAGAGAAGACACTGGCACCTGCAAACATTTTAGGTGTGTCGTGGGAAAACCGGGCTTAATGCATGTGCTGTCCGCACAGGCTTATCCGGGACAACACTTTCCGCCTGCAGTGGATTCATGTTTAGAAAATACTTTCTTCAAACAGAAAATACGATAAAAGCGGCAAGTGTCGTCCGGGATTAGCCTGTGCGGACAGGCTAACCTGGGACGACACTTTACGCACATGCATTAAGCCCGTTTTTCAACGACACGCCTCATTTTAATATTCCAACATGCATCTTAGTATTTTTCATCATCTTTTTCACAAACCAAAATATGACTTTGAACTTTAACAAAGGAGTTCAACGACTATATTGTGATACATGTACACTATTATTACAATGGCCAGAGGAAAAGCTCTGGATAGTCACAATGTTGTAATGGATACGATGTCCACCTTGCGATCGGGCGGTCTTGAGTTTGATCCCTACTCGAAAAGCATTCCAATGATCTTTCTAAAAAAGACACCAAGTACTGGTTCTTTCCAAGAAACAGACTCGAGAGTGTCTCAATAAGCCTCAGGCTTTCAACACGATCGAGGTCAAACAAATAGGTTTAAACTAAAAGCTCTGGAAAAAGTATTTCCAACTTTTGTTCCTGTAAATAAACCGTGTCTCTCACTAAAGGAAATCAGTAGTAAATGATGTCTTATTGACTTATTATAAAATAACAAATTAATTTATCTGCATGTTTAAACCTTAACCAAATTAACTAGTTTTCATGTCAAGTGAACAGCACAGCCTATGAATTATATTCTGTTTCAATAGTATTAAGATTGTTCCTTTTATTACAAACTTGACTTTCACAGAAACAATGACAGATCTGCAGGGTACTTCAACTTAGGTCACAGAAACAATGACAGACCTGCAGGGTACTTCAACTGGAGGTGCATCGTGGGAAAACCAGTCTTAATGCATGTGCGTAAAGTGTCGTCCCGGATTAGCCTGTGCCGTCCGCACAGGCTAATCCAGGACGGCACTTTCCGCCTACAGTGGATTTATGTTTAGAAGAGACTTCCTTGAAACAGAAAATACCTTAAAAGCGGAAAGTGCCGTCCTGGATTAGCCTGTGTGGACTGCACAGGCTAATCCGGGACGACACTTTACGCACATGCATTAAGATTGGTTTTCCCATGATGCGCCTCATATATGAGATACATACATGCATCCCGCCCTACTCATCACACTTAGTGTTTATTCAAATAATCTCAAACTGCCACTGTTGTTATTCGACAATATCAGATCTTTGTTCGAAGATGTATTTGCATCTATATCTGCCGATTCTTAATTCTGATGTAATTTTAACCACGTTAAATTACCACTGCTTTGTATAGAATTTGTTTTGCAGTTTTGTTATCTGTAATCAATCAGCAATGTCAACCAACTAATAATTAATTATTTTAGATCTTTTTGTTCCATAAATTTGTACTTATTATATCACTGCTTATAGTGATGACAGGCGAACAGTCAGGTAATACAAAAGTTACTGACACATACATGAGCGTCATGATTACACGTCTAAAAGGACAAATTACTGTCAATATATCTAAAGAAAAACAAAACAATTTACTCTATGATACTATCTAATACTGGACACTGATAACATGCCCTCACTCGATTGATTTCTAATTAAAACTCTTGTCAGTGTGACTCCCGGATTCATCCATCATGCCGCCACTTCAAACTTAAAGCCACGGCCCAGATATCCCTCAGAAATCATGATTAGATTGCCCTGTCTTCCTGCTGGACCATTTCACAGTTTGATAAAGCCGCCATTTGCATAGATCAGTTTATCAGTTTATTGTCCCATTACAGAGTGTGGTATTAATGCCCCTAAAGGCAGGACATTGCTTATATTACTTCTCCTTTCAATCTGTTATTTGTCTCTGACATCATGGATTCTTCTCAGTCGCATTAGCAATCTATTCAGCAGATCACCGACCAAGACCAACTTCAGTCTGCAAGTCAGGTTCCTCAGAGTAAACAGTTCTCTTTTCTTTGATAACAGTAAAAGATCGTGAATTACGTTTGTATAACGTCTGAGAGAAAAAAAACAACTGGAAACTATTTGCAGTTGTTATTTGTTAATTTCCACTGATGCTATTTTACCAAATTTTGGTACAACACTTTGTCATTGATCCAGAATCCAATAAAAACATGGTTTAAAATATTCAACAATGTTTATATAAACTAGGCTCGGACACATTAACCTGACACTTATGAACTCTATTAGCATACATAAATACGCGCTTGAATTACTTCCTATATTAAATATACTCCATTTTATTCATGCACATGTTTCACAATTTAACTTATACCATAACGTTTTCAGTGAAATATGCTTATACATCAATTTTTCTGTTAAGCTCTTGGTATTAAAACCCTTCGTCCTTAATGCAAGATCCAAGTAAAATATGCTTTTTTAACAAATTTTGTGATGCACAATTCTGAATTGGATTTTGGCCATTAAACTGTGAATAAACCCCAAATACTGACAGAAGTTGCACATAGCATCATAACATAATGAGCTCATAGGACTTCTCCATGTACTGTTCTGTTCTCAAGTGATTTTCGGATTACACTCAGGGCCAGCCTACATGCAGCACCTTATAAGGTTTCCATTCTACAGGAACATTTGATGATGACACACTGAATTACTTCTTCTCGAACATGCTTTTGATATCGCAGCCAATGAGCTTGCTTATTTCAAAAAGTGTCTAACAGTCAGTTTTGTCTTTTAGTCTACTACCATTTGTACCCTTTGCAATCAAATAGAAATGTGTCCACAGACACTTAACAATTGTGCAAAGTTATTTGACATTCCTGCGATGTTGGACAAAATTATGCTATGGTCAGGGTCTTTGGCTTAAAGTCTTATATTTGACCTATGACGTTTAAGTGTGACCTTGACCTTGGACCTAGGGACATGGTTCTTGCAAGCAACACACCATCTCAACATGCTTAGCACTCAGTCAAGTTATTTGAAATTCCTTCCCTGCTGGACACAATTATGCTCCGGACAGGGTCTATGGCATAAATTCTTATATTTGACGTTTGACCTTTAAGTGTAACCTTGACGTTGGACCTAGAGCTTGGTTCTTGCGCTTGGCAAACCATCTCACCATGCTTAAACTTGTGCAAAGTTATTTGAAATTCCTTCCACGCAGGGCAAAATTATGCTCCGGACAGGGTCTATGGCTTAAATTCTTATATTTGACATTTGACCTTTAAGTGTGACCTTGACCTTGGACCTAGGGACCTGGTTCTTGTGTGTGACACACCTTCTCACCATGCTTAACACTTTTGCCAAGTTATTTGAAATTCCTTCCATGCTGGACAAAATTATGCGCCGGTCAGGGTATATGGCTTAAATTATCATACTTGACCTTTGACCTTTTAGTAAGACCTTGACCTTGAACCTAGGTGCTTGGTTCTTGCGGACGACACACCGTCTCATTATGCTCATTATAAAACTTGTATGCACACAAATAATTTAGAATTCATTCGTATTACTGAAGCATCTGCAAAGTGAGACATTACTAAAAAGTGATGTTTGTAACACAGTTTATAATGTCTCCGCTAGGTTAAAAGCAATCTTTAAAATATCAAGTTTAGATGAAAACTGTTGGACATAGAGAGTGTATACAACTAAAAAGGCCAATTTTGGATAAATCAAGGGCCATAACTCTGCAGTTCCTCAGGCGATTTAGCTGATTATTGAATTTGGCTGAGATATTGTGGATACAAACATTTTTATTTAGTTTGGAGAGGATCGGATGAAAACTGTTGGACTTCGAGAGCGGAAAGAGAAGTGGTCTACCGACAGACAGACAGACGGACAGACAGACAAAACGACTGACATTAGCAAACCAATATACCTCACCATCTTCGATGGGGGCATAATAAAGCCAGAAAATATTTAACATGAAAATACAAATTACGTACTAAATTTAGTAAAGCCATAAAAAATAACTATAAAACTGCCACAATATCCATGTAAGAATATAAAAAAAACAAATAAACGTTAGCCATAAAGACAAACCAATAATGTCTGTTATTATACGCCATTGTGCTACATGCGTTTCAGCAGCTATCTATCCCTATGACGATTATTGTCTGAGTGTGACAAAGTCCTCTGGGAAATAATGTTAGGGCTCAATAACACAATTGTGGAAGAGGAAGCACATTATCCACGGGTCTGAATTTTGTCAACTTGTGTTAAGGAGTAAATGCCCTGTTTGTATATCAACAATACTGAAAACTCCAAAGCGAGGCACTGGCAATACAGCACCCTTGGATGATTATATGAAACAAATTTTACATGTAATGGTAAGCAGATTTCAGATGAATGTATTGTTCTGTTCAGGCAACATTTATTTAGTTGTATTTATAAATTACACTGAGTGTGTGTATTTTCATGTGACTGTTATTTTACTTATGAATCCAAGGTAATTGAAATTTAAATTTTACATGAAACATAATTTTCCAACAAATAACTTTAAAATTCGAACTTGAACTACATCTAACAGAATTTCTAACGTATTTTCGATAAAGTATTTTTGAACTACTGTTATCTAATATAATTTGCTAACATATTTTGAACTTTGAACTTCAAACTACATCTAACAGAATTTCTAACATAATTTGAACTTTGAATTTTTTACCTACTGTGATCTAACAGAATTTCAAACATATTTTGAACTTCGAATTATTGAACTACATTATTACATATTTTTCTAATGTTTTTTTAACTTTGAATTTTTGAACTACACCTTACAGAATTTTCTTGTGAATTTTTGAACTACATATGTTCTAACATATTTTAATTTTTGATTTGCCCAAAATTATCTTCATGCATAAAGCAGCACCAAGTAGCAACATAAAGCACTTACACGTGACACCTTTCTCGAGATCCTCGTAGTAACCAACGTAACAGATCTGCTGGAGCAGCATGGGGTGGAACTTCTCAAACACCTTGATATCCTTGAGCCTAGAGTAGATGATATCCAGGTCCTCTCCCGTACGGTCACTGGGCCTGAAATATTGTGTTAAGTGTTAACATGTCCTTGAGCCTAGAGTAGATGATATCCAGGTCCTCTCCAGTCCGGTCACTGGGCCTGAAATATTGTGTTAAGTGTTAATATGTCCTTCGGCCTAATGTAGATGATATCTAGGTCCTCTCCAGTCCAGTCACTGGGCCTGAAATATTGTGTAAAATGTTAACATGTGCCTGAGCCTAGAGTAGATGATTATCTAGGTCCTCTCCAGTCCAGTCACTGGGCCTGAAATATTGTGTAAAATGTTAACATGTGCCTGAGCCTAGAGTAGATGATTATCTAGGTCCTCTCCAGTCCAGTCACTGGGCCTGAAATATTGTGTAAAATGTTAACATGTGCCTGAGCCTAGAGTAGATGATTATCTAGGTCCTCTCCCGTCCAGTCACCGGGCCTGAAATATTGTGTCATGTGTTAATATGTCCTTCAGACTAGAGTAGATGATATCTATGTCCTCTCCAGTCCGGTCACTGGGCCTGAAATATTGTGTTAAATGTTAACATGTCCTTCAGCCTAGAGTAGATGATATCCAGGTCCTCTCCCGTACGGTCACTGGGTCTGAAATATTGTATTAAATGTTAACATGTCCTTGAGCCTAGAGTAGATGATT
The DNA here is from genome assembly GCA_027627225.1 of Congeria kusceri. Lineage (NCBI taxonomy): Eukaryota > Metazoa > Mollusca > Bivalvia > Myida > Dreissenidae > Congeria > Congeria kusceri. The sequence continues at coordinate 27,235,352 of CM051038.1, read as the reverse complement.
ATCTAGGTCCTCTCCCGTCCAGTTACTGGGCCTGAAATATTGTGTTAAATGTTAACATGTCCTTGAGTCTAGAGTTGATGATATCCAGGTCCTCTCCAGTCCCGTCACTGGGCCTGAAATATTGTGTTAAGTGTTAACATGTCCTTGAGCCTAGAGTAGATGATATCCTGGTCCTCTCCAGTCCGGTCACTGGGTCTGAAATATTGTATTAAATGTTAACATGTCCTTGAGCCTAGAGTAGATGATTATCTAGGTCCTGTCCCGTCCAGTTACTGGGCCTGAAATATTGTGTTAAATGTTAACATGTCCTTGAGTCTAGAGTTGATGATATCCAGGTCCTCTCCAGTCCCGTCACTGGGCCTGAAATATTGTGTTAAGTGTTAACATGTCCTTGAGCCTAGAGTAGATGATATCCTGGTCCTCTCCAGTCCGGTCACTGGGCCTGAAATATTGTATTAAGTGTTCAGTGTTAACATGTCCTTGAGCCTAGAGTAGATGATATCCAGGTCCTCTCCAAACCGGTCACTGGGCCTGAAATATTGTGTTAAATGTTAACATGTCCTTGAGCCTAGAGTAGATGATATCCAGGTTCTACCCTGTCGAGTCAATTGATTTAACTATCTGCCCTTTTTTAACTTTTAGATTAATATTATCTTATTTATATGGTGAGGGTATGTGTTATTTATATTATGAGTGCATGTGTGTTAAGGTGTGTAAGTCAAATGTTATTAGTACCATGATATTGTGTTTCAGTTTCACTATTTATTTCATTTTACTTTAACTAGTCCTGACAATAATCCATGTATAAGTTTCAGTGTGCTGACAAATGTTAAACTTGTGTTTTTGTACATAAAAGTTTAAAGTTTACAATCTTGGCATTATTTTATATATACAAGTATATTATTAGTATTTAATACATATCCATCTTTTTTTTTTCATTTTACTTTGCTGTCAAAAGCACACTTTTGACTCACTTAAAAGCGCACTTTTGTTACAGTGAAAAGCGCGCATTAAACACACATAAAAGCGCACATTTAACGCACATAAAAGCACACATTTAATGCACATAAAAGCGCATTTCTGATACAGTCAAAAGCGCACTTCTAATACATTGAAAGGCGCACTTTTTACACACATAAAAGCGCACATTTATTGCTCATAAAAGCGCACTTTTGACACAGTCAAAAGCGCACTTCTGAAACAGCGAAAAGCACACTTTTTTATAAAAGCGCGCTTTAACACACAATAAAGCGCACTTTTGACACACATAAAAAACATACTTATGACGCATTTAAAACACACTTAAAACGCACTTGAAAGCGCAGACTTGACTCACTTTGTTGAATGAGTTTCTTAAAACGCATCTTTAAGCACACATTTAACAAACAAAAACTCACATAAAAGAAAAGTGGGGTTTTTTTGTTAAGAAAAAATTCAGTTGGCAAAAAAAAAACGCACTTGAACGCAGTGCCAATACTGCCACGTTTAACATGCGCAAAACGTAAGCAAAACATAGTCTTAACAAACTTTTTTGAGAAGGGTTAATGGGCCTGAAATATTGTGTTAAGTGTTAACATGTCCTTGAGCCTAGAGTAGATGATTATCTAGGTCCTCTCAGTCCGGTCACTGTACCTGAAATATTGTGTTAAGTATTATCATGTCCTTGAGCCTAGAGTAGATGATTATCTAGGTCCTATCCAGTCCGGTCACTGTGCCTGAAATATTGTGTTAAGTGTTAACATGTCCTTAAGCCTAGAGTAGATGATATCTAGGTCCTCCCCTGACCAGGTCACTGGGCCTGAAATATTGTGTTAAGTGTTAACATGTCCTTAAGCCTAGAGTAGATGATATCCAGGTCCTCCCCTGTCCGGTCGCTCGGCCTGAAATATTGTGTTAAGTGTTAACATGTCCTTAAGCCTAGAGTAGATGATATCTAGGTTCTCTCCAGTCTGGTCACTGTGCCTGAAATATCTTGTTAAGTGTTAACATGTCCTTGAGCCTAGAGTAGATGATATCCTGGTCCTCTCCAGTCTGGTCACTGGGCCTGAAATATTGTGTGAAGTGTTAACATGTCCTTAAGCCTAGAGTAGATGATATTTAGGTCCTCCCCAGTCCTGTCACTGGGCCTGAAATATTGTGATAGCCTATCAACATAGAGAAAAATCAAGTAGATGATATCCAGGTCTCCTCCTGTTTGGTCACTTGGCATGAAATATTGTGTTAAGTGTTAACACTTACACAATTTTTAGGTAAATTGTTTTTATGCAATAAAATTGACATTAATTTTGTGTCACAACCTGTACAATTTTTCTACTCCAATTTTTTTCATTAATTTTGTGTTGTGGACACTGAAAGTGTATGGGCCCCTGTAGCCTTTCAACATACCCATTTAAAAATAATTTGGACTGTCACTAACATTAAAAGTGCATGTTGACAGTATTTAGCATTAATATATATATAGACACAATTATTACAAGAGGAAAATTTCCTATTTTTTTCCAATTCTATTTGTTTACTAGCAACAATATGTTAAGAACAAATTACATGGTACCATATTCTGCTTCAAATGTATGTTGACTTTCTAATCACTATCAAAACATTCTGAAAAAGTTTTCATTTAATACCTAATCAACAACAGGAAAAATCAAAAGCCAAAAGCGTAGAATGACTGTTAATGAGAAAAGGAAAGAAACCAAAATCAATTGAAATAAGAGTGCAAACATTTTTTAAAAGAAAGGCCATGTATTAGAATAAAATTGAATTTCTGCAATGCCATTTTTACGAATCCAAATCAAACTACTCATTATATACTCCCTATTTTCAATATCTTGATTGCTATAATTATACTTAATACAAACGTAATAATATGCATAACAGTCACAGGTATCAATTGTTAGTGCTTCGTAACCTGCAAAGTAAAAAGTAGGTCACGTGATTCAATATCTAGAAATTGCCTTACTAAAGACAGTTGGCTTCAGCCAACAGACTAAAAACAACAATACAATTAACCATATTTCAATTTAAAACAACTTAATTACAAATAGTTATTGATGAGGGTTACTGACAAATGCAATGCTAAAAATTCCACACCACAAATTATCACTCGCAGCACCAAATATATACAATCTCATTAAAATAAAATCCTAACATTGTTAGGATCTGAAAACATCGTATAACAGATCATGTCCAAATGATCTTCCGAACAATAAAATATCAGCCCTGCTGCGCCCAATGAAATTGCCTTTTGCACAGCAATGCTTGGCCAGGTTTTTGAAAAAGTGATGCGTTTCCAGCTGATCCTCGGAAATAAATAATTTACAGCTAATTTTCATGTGGGTAACAATAGATACAGCGATATCTTAGACAAGTAAACATCCAAAGTTCACAATAATTTCGTGCATAGTATGTGTGGTTTATATATGAAGTTATACCACAACATTTTGGAGGCAACAGTTTGATTGGCTCCTGAAAATGTCATCTGAACGTGACCCCTAATGCGAAGTCATCAGATCCAGTCAGCGGATAATAAACTAGTGTCAGCCTGAAGATGATTTTAATGAGATTGCCAATATATATGAGATTGCCAATATATATGTGATTGCCAATATATATGAGATTGCCAATATATACACTTTGGAGTAACACTGCATCAAAATGAACACCTTTACTTCTACTGTTAAAATAATATGTTACAACAAGGCTTGTCACGGGATGTTATGTATGCCCCTGAAGCATATGCTTATCAGAGGAAGGCAACACAATGTCAGTTGCATGTTGGCAAAATACGGCGCGAGTTTGTTGATTTCTTGGTTCTCGGATCCGCCAACCCGATTGTTTCCAAAAAGCAAAAAAAAATTGTAGAATGTAACTGATATCGTAAAAATGACCTTGTGAAAACTTAAGAAATGGCTAAATTTTATGTAACATGCATTGTGACATGCATCATGCAACACTTCAAGTCAGAGGAAAATACTCAGTAAAAACAAATTAAGATCTTAGAATCATTGTATTAAATACACATTTATAATTTTATATCAATATTAATATTTACAAATTTCATTGGTATACATTGATTTATTAATAAGCTATATTCAGTTAGTTTTTACTTCCTTAAACATGCGGTTATACATATAATATAGCCACTGTCCAGCGATATCTGACATACATTATTTAAGTGTGAGCATGTTTTAACAGTAGTTTTTATATGATAAACGCTGCCTTTTAATGTTATTATTATTGGTATTAATGTCATGGTTATCATGCAGTGATTAAGTTAATGTTGTGTAATATGTAAGTAATAATTCATAAAGATTTTCTGAATATCACTGCCCATTTCCATTTGTGAAATTATAGTGATTTATATACTCAAGTCTGCGTTATTTTGTTATTTTTATTTTTATTTTTTTTCCTCCTCCAACTGGACACTTTTCCAAAAATGTCAGAGAACCAATAAATAAAAAAACTCTGGCCTAACGCTTCCTACAAAAAGTGTTATGGTCCTTGTACTCTGCACTTCCTCTCAACATCCCCTATCAATATATGTGGTTTTATTTAAAATCCCTTCAATACTAATGGAGTCATGCTCTGCAAAAAAAATAAACAAAGGGCAAAAACTATGTAAATATTGAAGAACGAGTTGTGGTCCTTGTGCTCTGCACTTCCTCTCATTGACCTCCATCATTATATGAAGTTTCATTTGAATCCCTTCCATACTAATAGAGATATGCTTCGCACAAGAAAATTAAACAAAGGGCAATAACTCTGTAAATATTGAAGAAAGAGGTATGGTCCTTGTGGTCTGCACTTCCTCTTATTGTCCTCTATCATAATATGAAGTTTCACTTGAATCCTTTCAATACTAATGGAGTTATGCTCCGCACAATAAAGTTAATGCTTCACATAAGGAAATAAAACAAAGGGCAACAACTCCATAAATATTGAAGAAAGGGTTATGGTCCTTGTGCTCTGCACTTCCTCTCACTGTCCTCTATAATTATATGAAGTTTCGTTTGAATCCTTTCAATACTAATGGAATTATGGTCAGCACAAGAAAATTAAACAAAGGGCAATAACTCCTTAAATATTGGAGAAAGGGTTGTGGTCCTTGTACTCTGCACTTCCTCTCATTGTCCTCTTTCATTATATGAAGTTTATTTGAATCCCTTAAATACTAATGGAGTTGACAGAAGCGTGACGGATGGACGGACAGACGGACGGACAGATTACTATATGCGATTACTATATGTCCCTGAAGTTCCCTTTGGGGGTATAAAAAACTTCTCTGTGGAAATTTAGTCCAAAAAGCTCCTTAGATGATGAACAAGGGTTCATCACTTAATGGCACCATGAAATATGGAAGGCCATCCCCCAAGCAATCGTTAATCAGAGTGTCTAAGGTGCAATATCTATAATTTCTGGTGCAGATTTATCAGACCGAGATCAGAGCAGTCAACAGTGCTGGTGAGGAAAGACTACTTCTTAATTCATCAGTGAGCTATAAAACCTGCTATACTGACAAATTTATTGCAATCGAAAAATCCTGGAAACAGAGCACAGTGTGATGGCAAAGGATGACTTAAACCAAAGCAGCAAGTGGTACCACAATTGTCAACACCATAACTTGATGAAACTGACAGTATCGTTCAATGAGTATTAGCATTATTGTAAACTGATGTGATTTTACCTCAATCAAACATGAAAAGAAAGTCGAAAGTTGTACTATATAATACAGGCCAGAAAGTGTAGCTTTGAAAATCATTAATTTTTAAATGAAAGGTCCACATAATATTAACTACACATCATTATGTGCAAATGCAGTTCATGAAATCATGCACATTGAAACAGCTATTAATGACATGTTTATGAACTGGGTTTAAACATTACTAAGTTATGACTTTGGTTCGTGAACTTTTGGCTAAGAACTGTACAACTGAGAATTTGTTCATAACTTTTCATGAGCTGACAAAACATCCATCATTGACTTTAATAAGCCATGACACAGATTATATGAACTGAACAGAATTGTTCATAGTTCTTGAATTGTCTAAGATGTGGATATCAACTAATTTTGAACGTGATGACTGGATATGAATTGATTATGAACTGATAAAGGAACATTCACAATTTTTGAATTGTCTAATATGTGGACCACAAACTGATCAACACACACTTCTTCAATTGCCATGATGAATGTTACATTATTAAGTCTGCATCTTCATAAAAACACAAACAAAGTGCACTGTGACCCTACCTTTTGTAGCATGCATCGAGGACCTGTGTGTCTACAATCACCGGTGAGGGTGGGGCGCCCTGTGGACCTATGCTCTCAAGACCCATCATGGCCCCAGCTCACACACTAGACACTTGCACAACACAGTGAAACCACACCAATAAGTTCAACACCAGCAATCAAACCTGGTTCATATCCACTCCAACGGTTTTCAAGGTCATTGACACCGCCATGTCTTTTCATGCTTTAAAAATGTTTTTTTTATTGTTCATCAACAGGAATTAAACTGTGTTCAAATCTACTCCAATAGTTTTCAATACTCTTGATGAAGCAATATGACTAATACACTTTTTTATTGTTCATTGACAGGAATTCAACTATGTTCATATCTACTCCAGCAGTTTTCAATATTCATGACAACACAATGTCTTCTCATCCTTTAAAAATATATTTTTTTGTGGTTTTTCATTCACCTTTATTTCTTAATATTCTTGCAGCTTTTAACAAAACATCAAAACTGTAGAAAATAATAAATAATTCAACGATCTATGAAAAGAGAAAGATGAATTTTGTAGCAGCTGCTTCTGAATCTTAATGTGTATCATTCTTCCTTCAATCAATGACTAAATGAAGCTGAAATATTTATTTATTACATACCGAACACATCTTCTAGTCAACTAATGGCTTGATCAACTGATTGAATAAATGCAGACATATTTGAGGCGTGTCATGAGAACACCCGTCTAAATGCATGTGCATAAAGTGTCGTCCAGGATTAGCATGTGCAGTCTGCGCAGGCTAATCCAGGAGGGCACTTTCTGCCTAGAGTGGATTTATGTTTAGAAGAGACTTCATTGAACAGAGAGTACCATAAAAGCAGAAAGTGCTGTCCCAGATTAGCCTATTCTGACTGCACAGGCTAATCCGGGACAACACTTTACACACATGCATTAAGACCGGTTTTCCCAAAACACGCCTCATTTATGTATTTCCCTACGATTTGCATATTTTTACTGCATTTCTTATTTACTCCAGATCTATTGTTTAATTTACTTATATATTCATGTAACCTTACGTTACTTAGAAAACAGTATACTGAAAATTATTTATTTCCAGTTATGTAACATGTAATGACAGTTTTTAAATTTTGAACTGCAACAATGCAAAACTAGAGCAATCTTTAAAGGTGACTAATACCCCCACATACTGCAATAAAAGAGCAGTATTTTGATAAGAAGGTACTTTATTTTGAAATTTGACCTCAAACTATGACCTTGACCTTTAAGGTAGCTACAGGTTCTTGTGTGCAACACACACACTGTCTCATATAGGTAAGCATTTGTGCAAAGTTATTTCAAAATTCTTTAATGCATGGGGAAGTAAGAGCTCGGAAAAAACCCAATTTTGACAATAAAGTGCTCTATTTTGACCTCAAAATATGACATTGACCTTTTTTGTAGCCATCTGGTTCTTGCGGGCAACATAACATCTCATATAGGTTAACATTTGTGCCAAGTTATTTCAAAATCCATCAATGCATAGGGAAGTGAGAGATTAGACAAGCCCTATTTTGACAATAAGTGCTCTATTTTGACCTTTGACCTCAAAATATGACGTTAACCTTTAAGGTAGCCATCTGGTTCTTGCAAGCGACACACAGTCTCATATAGGTTAACATTTATGCCATGTTATTTCGAATCCTTCAATGCATAGGGATGTGAGAGCCCAGGCAAATTTCGGGACAGACTGACGGACTGATCGACCGTCGGACTGACCGAAGAACAAAGAGATTCCTATATATAGACTCCCCCCACCTACTGGTAGTGGGGGTATATTTAGCAGGTGGTGTTGCAACTGGAACTACAATGACATAAATGTTTATTTGCATGCATTCATATAACATTTAAATGTGGGAAACAGACTGTCCTCTATGCAGAAATAATTATTTTGCAATTAAGATAAATGCATCATATTGAATAAATAAACTTCATAGGCATTATATTACATTATAGTACATTTTGTAATATTAACTGTGCCACAAAACTATATTGCATTTAACTACCAATATGCTCTTAAAATATTCATATTAAAACTATGTTCATGCACAGTTGTGTTGCTATAGTATTGGTATAGCACTAAATACAAGCAGCAGGTGAAGTAATTTGATCAAGTGGTAAATGAATAATGGAATAACATATCTTGTCATGGTGTGTCACATGGTATCATTGAAACTTGAAACTACAAAGACTAGAATATTACAACCATATCTGCTCTTCTTTATAATATTTCATCTGACCTTCCATTTGGAACATACATGTGATATTTTTTGCTTCATGCAAATTACTGGGGTCCATTGGATCGCTTTAAGTCGTTCGCAACAATTTCGTCCAATTTTTTTCCAAAGCCAGATTTTCTTAAAAATTTGCACAAACATGTGTCAATGTATCCTAAAACTAAAACAGGCTTAAAAAATTGGGGTCACTGGCCTTGTTCCGGAAATATTGGGGTATAAATACGCTACCTGTCAAAGCCCTTGTTTTAGTTTGTGTGACTAGCAATGTTCAGTTACATAAAGCGTTCATATTCAAACAAGGATGGAGATTTTAAATGCACCTTTGTTTTAATATTTCGTGTGGCAATATATAAATGCAGTTTAATGATAATACACGCTTTATCTATTGTTACCATTTAAAAAATGACTTTTATTGGACACTTAATGAGGTTAATGATGTATTTAATATGCCTTTGAAAACATCAATTAATAATCAAATATTTGAATATCTTTTGTTCCAAACTACAGATTTTGTTAAAAAATTCCATATACATGTGTCATTGTATACTGAAACTAAAACAGCGTTAAAAAATAGGGGTCACCGGCCTTTGTACGGAAATATTGGGTTTTGAATACGATACCTGTCGAAGCAACTTTTCAGTTTCGATTTTTTATCAATGTTTTAAGTATATGTAGGGGAGCTTTTTTTCAAACAAGGTTATGGTTCTTTCAACTGATATGTTTTTACATGTCTTATTTGGCAATATACAAGTGTATTTTGATAATAAAACAAGAGGGCCCTGAGGGCCCTAGGACGCTCACCTGAGACCTTGTAACCCAATTGGAATTTGCATCCCAGAGGCATGGCTTATTTTTATCCCAGGGGCATAAGTTGAACAACCTTGAACAAACCTCTGGGCATTGCGGTTTCGGGTAAAGATTTTTAAAGGCATTTTGCTATTTAAGTGTATATAAACCATATGACCCCTCGGGGGGGGGGGGGGTGGCCAGATTTGACCCCAGGGGCATAATTTGAACAATCTTTGGAGAGGACCACTATGCAATGTCACGTACCAAATATAGGAAAGCTGTGGGCCTTGCGGTTTTAGGTAAAGATTTTTAAACTCATTTTAGCATTTAAGTCTATATAACCATATGACCCCTCGGGGGGTGGCCAAATTTGATCCCAGGGGTATAATTAGAACAATCTTTGGAGAGGACCACTATGCAATGTTACGTAACAAATATAGGAAAGCTGTGGGCCTTGCCATTTCAGAGGAGAAGATTTTTAAAGTCATTTTGCTATTTAAGTCTATATAAACCATGAGACCCCCGAGGCGTTTTGACCCCAGAGGCATAATTTGAACACTCTTTGTAAGAACCACTATACAGTGTTACATACCAAATATGAAACCTCTAGGCCTTCAGAGGAGAAGAATTTTAAAGTCATTTTGCTATTGAAGTCTATATTAACCAAGTGACCAATCGGGTGTGGTTTGTTTTGACCCTATGGGGCATAATTTGAACAATCTTTGTAGAGTACCACTATAGGATGTTAAATACAAAATATGAAACCTCTGGGCCTTGTGGTTTCAGAGAAGAAGATTTTAAGACGTTTTGCTACATAAGTTTATATAAACCATGTGACCCCCTGGGCGTGGCCAGTTTTGACCCCAGGGGCATAATTTGAACAAACTTTGTTCAGGACCACTAAACAATGTTACATACCAAATATGAAACCTCTGGGCCTTGTGGTTTCAGAGGAGAAGATTTTAAAAGTCATTTTGCTATATATTCTATATAAACCATGTGACCCCCGGGATGTGGCCCGTTTTGACCCCAGGGGCATAATTTGAACAAACTTTGTTCAGGACCACTAAACAATGTTACATACCAAATATGAAACCTCTGGGCCTTGCGATTTCAGAGGAGAAGATTTTAAAAGTCATTTTGCTATATATTCTATATAAACCGTGAGACCCCTGGGGGCGTGGCCAGTTTTGACCCCAGGGGCATAATTTGAACAATCTTTGTAGAGGACCACTATAGGATGTTACATACCAACTATGAAACCTCTGAGCCTTGTGGTTTCAGAAGAGAAGAGTTTTAAAGTAATTTTGCTATATATTCTATATAAACCATGTGACCCCCAGGGGTGGCCCGTTTTGACTCCAGGGGCATAATTTGAACAAACTTTGTAAAGGACCACTAAAGGATGTTACATACCAAATATGAAACCTCTGGGCCTTGCGGTTTCAGAGTGATTTTTTAAGTCATTTTGCTATATATTCTATATAAACCATAAGACCCCCGGGGCGTGGCCTGTTTTGACCCAGGGGCATAATTTGAACAATCTTTGTAGAGGACCAATATAGGATGTTACATACCAAATATGAAACCTCTGGGCCTTGTGGTTTCAGAGGAGAAGATTTTGAAAGTCATTTTGCTATATATTCTATATAAACCATGTGACCCCCGGGGCGTAGCCGGTTTTGACCCCAGGGGCATAATTAGAACAATCTTTGTAGAGGACCTCTAGAGGATGTCACATATCAAATATGAAAGGTCTGAGCCTTGCGGTTTCAAAGAAGAAGATTTTTAAAGTTTTCATTTTTTAAATCTATTTTTAGCTCTGGTGACCTACATATTCAGCGGACCGGAAAGATTTGAACAACTTTGAAAGAGGTCCATCCAAGGATCATTCCTGTGAAGTTTGGTGAAAATCTGCTAAGCGGGTTAGGAGGAGATGTTGTTTGAATGAAAAGTTGACGACGCACGCACACACGCACGCACGACGGACAATGGGCGATCACAAAAGCTCACCATGAGCACTTTGTGCTCAGGTGAGCTAAAAACGCTTTACCTATATTTACTGTTAAAATAATGAATTTGGCTGGACAGTTAAGTAGGGTACTAATAATAACTTTTGAAACGTCATTTATTATGGATAAATATATTTAGTTCCAAACGACAGATTTTCTGAAACTTTCGCACATACATGCACCAATGTACAGTACAGCTCGTAGCCATTATACAATTTCCATGCGGCCACCACGGTCGCGATTTTGTGCAAAAACGCCGTGTCCCGTGGCGGTCCGTGGACCGCGGTGGTCGTCGTGTTGGGCCACCGCGGCCGTAAACATACCCAAGAAAAAACACAGCAGGCGGTCCTCCGCCGTGATCCGCGATGTCTACCGCCGTGACGTTTCGCGGCTTAACAGAGCGACGTTATCTACTCAATCTAAAACCAGATATTAAGAAATTATATTTTACATACATGTATTTACAAGTAAAAATTGTCCCAAAATTTACATTTAATAGATTATTTATATAATTATAAACCTCATTTAGCCAAATTCCAGAAAATATATTTGTATCTTGTTATTGTTGAAAAATTCAGTAACGATTCGCCACATAAAGATTAGCTCCAGTTTCATAAGTATTGACCACACTTTTTTTTATTGTTTTAAAATGTCATATATTTAGAGTTATAATTAAAAAAACATAAACAAATAGCTGTTAATTATTGATCATTGAAATTGGATTAAAGGCAATTTAAAAAAAAATTAGACGATAGCGCATTTAAAAACACTACCGTAGGTCACTGAATATGCAACGAAGGGTGTGATTTTCAGATGTACACTCAGAAAAACGATAAAACAGCTTTATTTTTATTATATGAATACTTCTATAATAATAGTTGTTGTCTTAAAAATCATAGGAATTGACTTTTCATAAATGTATTTGCCATATTTGGACACTGTTCTCGGGTGACCTTGTTTTTACATCCTCCAATAATGCATGTTTTGTTTACCTTGAAACCCTTTTGACACGTCAGTAGGCTCCTTTTAACACCTTTACACATGTATATTGTTCGTGAGTATATTGCGAACATGACAGGTTCAACAGGACTATTGGGCATGGTGTCCAGTTAACATATGGTCTCTAGTTCCCAAAATTAGAAGTGACAATTTGCGATGCATTTGTCACTCGTGTCACTCATTAAATGCTCGCCCCCTTTGTATGTCTATATAATGTCCATAATCCCTTAATTTCTAAACATTCATTTGCTAAAGCTTCTGTGCGGTGATTCAAAATTGTACGAATAAAAATTGAAATCATTTAAAATTTAATTGACTTTAATAGTTCTTTATTGTGTTACTCCGTACTGGCAGTTGGCTCGAACAGTGTTAGCATAAATTTGTTTGTGTCAGTGTAATGGCTTCAAGGGAAAGAACAAAACAGGACTCACATTTCCTTGTTCAGTTTTGTGATTCGAAGCGTCAAGTGAGGAGTAAGGGATATATACGGACTGAGGAAGAGGCAAGTGTTTCTGTTTCTTCTTCATAAAACCTCCTATGCCTAAGGTCCTAGTTATTATCCTTAAATGTGTATTTTAGGATCAATCGTTGTATTTAGTCATAGCATTTGAATATTTAAATATGCTAAATATTCTACGAGGCTTAATGAAGCTTCTTTATACTAGTAACCTTGAACTAATGTAACAAAACGAATTATAATAATATATTTTTGATTTAAAAATAAACTAAATTACAATTGCTTAAGATGATGTCTTTCATCATTCAAGTTTTGGTGTTGTATTTAAGTTTAAAATTCTTTAAAAACACTAAAAATTAATGTGTAATATAAAAACTCTCCATCAACCGTCTTTATTCAAAAGTTGTACATTTCATGGTGACTGTCTCGGCATGTACATGTAGATCTTTATCGTTCAATGCATTACGCAATTGCATCGGATTAGTGGTATTGTTCTAAGGGCACTATGACAAGATCCCGGCGGCTTGTGGCTATGGTTTGTGACCCCCTTTTTAGACAAATAGTTAGTATCCATCGTGTTTGCACCTAAAATGATTACACACGTCACGTTAATTGCAAATATAACAATTGCTAAGATTACCGAGCCAAGCTGATAGTGTTCACACATCATATCTATAAATATATATAATGTGTAAATAATTACTTAATTGTAAAGCAGCGACAATAAAAATTTATTGGAATACAAAAATATTGAATAATACATGCTATCTCAAACTTATTCATGCAATTTAAAAAGTTAATATTAGCAAAATGACTATGTATATTTTAAGTTAATAGGAATTTTACCACATGTTGTATCTTGCAAGATTCAACAACAACACAAACACGACAACACGTTAAAATATTATTTTTTAACCGGTGCAGATGTTAATACAGATGTATATACCCTGTATAGAAGTAGTATTTGAAACAGTTTGTTTAAAATTAAACAACATGTTTTTTGACGTATGTGGTTTTGTGAGAGATATTCATGTACATTTTAAGTTGACATGACAGGGTCACCATTTAAACTCCCTGATTATGAATTTGAAGCCCCTAATAAACGCTTAGGTACGGCATCAAAGACCTTTGAACTGTCGCCGATTCCCGTTCACTGCATGACTCGTTTAGTTCATGAAACGTTACTAAATTGTACCTGGTGATTTATGTTAATGTTCAGTATTCTGATATCGCAAATTTATAGTGCACGGTGCCATTATTGGTGGATTAAATAAGATGGAATATATTTGTTAAACTGACAAAGGAAAGATGCTTACACAGCAACGGCGTTAATATAAATTCATAAAATTTTCACAGTTTATAGTGTGTAAAGTATGCTTGCATGTGCTTTTTAATTGATTTTTTAAGTTTTGCGTTTTCATTTACATATGCATGTAGCTGTACTCGGATGTAGACAATAAATTGCCGCGGCCCATCGTGAACGTCCACCGCGGTCCGCTGCGAACGTCCACCGTGTCCGCGGCGTTTTCTGGGACCATGACGAATCACCGCGATTTAACCGCGCTCTAAAAATTCATCGCCGCGATTGTCCGCGTTACAGCGCGTTTGTCCGCGGTGGCAACGCGGGATTTGACAAATGGCTACGAGCTGTACTGTATACTTACATCAAAACGTTAATACAAAGAATGGGTCACCGAACTTGTTTGGGAAATATTGGACTTTAAATAGGGTACCTGTGTAGCCTTTTTCATGTTTTGTGTTTATGTCAACAACGTATCAATTGCAAAAATAGAATGAAGATATTTAATGGATTTTTTTTTTTTACTAACTTGTTTGACAATACATTTTATACGTGTGGGTTTGATAATTATAATGCTTTATGAACTTTTAACCATTGACTGGAAATTAATGACTTACAAAGATTTATATTTATTGATTGAAATTAGTATATTGTAACCTATAAACAATAAAGAAATAATGAAGCAAAAGGAGAAATTAACCCAATTATTTTCTTTTTGTTGCGAAAATCTTTAAAAGGTTACTAAATGGGCACCATAGTAACAAAGTGGGAACCATAGTCATTACATCAATGTGACTTAGCAAGTTATGATACTATATGTGTTTTTCTATGTTCACTCAGTCATTGAACAAAACATGTGACCATTTCAACAGCCAGAATAACGTGTCAAAAACCATACATCCTTAGCAAACATGGCCGTATAAAAGCAAATTTAACATGTGACCATTTCAACAGCCAGAATAACGTGTCAAAAACCATACATCCTTAGCAAACATGGCCGTATAAAAGCAAATTTAACATGTTATGTAAAAATAATAAAAGATCTTTAACACAACTGGTTACATAATATATTGTATCACGTTCATGTAACCTAGCATATCAACAGGTTCGTATCACCTCGCATCTCAGCATGTTTATGCAACATAGCATCACAAGAGGTTGCTGTAACCTGACACTACAACAGGTTCGTGTAACCTAGCATCACAGCATGTTCATGTAACCTAACGTTACAACAGGGTCATGTAACATTCATACAACATTCATATGACCTAGTACCACAATAGGTTCATGTAACCTAACATCACCACAGGTTCATGTAACATAGCATCACAACAGGTTTATGTAACCCAGCAACACAACAGGTTCATGTAACCTTGCATCACAACAGGTTCATGAAACCTAGCATCACAATATGTTCATGTAACTTAGCACCACAACAAGTTTATGTAACCTTCATATGACCTAGTACAACAACAGGTTCATGTAACCTAACATCACCACAGGTTCGTGTAACATAGCATCACAACAGGTTCATGTAACCTAGCACAACAACAAGTTCATGTAACCAAGCCCCACCACAGGTTCATGTAACCTAGCACCACAACAGGTTCATGTTACCTAGGAACACAACAGGTTCATGTAACCTAGCACCACAACAGAATCATGCAACATAGCATCCCAACATGTTCATGTAACCTAGCATCACAACAGGTTCATGTAACATAGCCCCACAACAGGTTCATGTAACCTAGCCCCACAACAGAATCATGCAACCTAGCATCCCAACATGTTCATGTAACCTAGCATCACAACAGGTTCATGTAACATAGCCCCACAACAGGTTCATGTAACCTAGCCCCACAACAGGTTCATGTAACCAAGCACCACAACAGGTTCATGTTACCTAGCAACACAACAGGTTCATGTAACCTAGCACCACAACAGAATCATGCAAACTATCATCACAACGTGTTCATGCAACCTAACATCACAACAGGTTCATGTAACCTAGCACCACAACAGGTTCATGTAACCTAGCCCCACAACAGGTTAATGTAACCTAGCACCACAACAGGTTCATGTAACCTAGCATCATAACATGTTCATGAAACCTAGCATCATGACAGGTTTGTGTAACCTAACATTACAGCATGTTCATATAACCTAACATTACAAGATGTTCATGTAACCTAGCATCACAGCATGTTCATGTTACCTACATGTAGCATCACAACAGGTTCATGTAACCTAGCATCGAAACAGGTGGATGTAACCTAGCATCACAAAAGGTTCATGTAACCTAGCAACACAACAGGTTCATGTAACCTAGCATCACAACAGGTTCATGTAACCTAGCAACACAACAGGTTCATGTAACCTAGCATCACAACAGGTTCATGTAATCTAGCAACACAACAGGTTCATGTAACCTAGCATCACAACAGGTTCATGTCACCTAGCCCCACAACAGGGGTTCATGTAACCTAGCACCACAGCAGATTCATGTAACCTAGCACCACAGCATGTTCATGTAACCTAGCACCACAGCAGATTCATGTAACCTAGCACCACAGCAGATTCATGTAACCTAGCATCACAACAGGTTCATGTAACCTAGCCCCACAACATAATCATGTCACCTAGCCCCACAACAGGGGTTCATGTAACCTAGCACCACAGCATGTTCATGTAACCTAGCACCACAGCAGATTCATGTAACCTAGCATCACAGCATGTGCATGTAACCTAGCACCACAGCAGATTCATGTAACCTAGCATCACAACAGGTTCATGTAACCTAGCCCCACAACATAATCATGTCACCTAGCCCCACAACAGGGGTTCATGTAACCTAGCACCACAGCATGTTCATGTAACCTAGCACCACAGCAGATTCATGTAACCTAGCACCACAGCAGATTCATGTAACCTAGCATCACAACAGGTTCATGTAACCTAGCCCCACAACATAATCATGTCACCTAGCCCCACAACAGGGGTTCATGTAACCTAGCACCACAGCATGTTCATGTAACCTAGCACCACAGCAGATTCATGTAACCTAGCATCACAACATGTGCATGTAACCTAGCATCACAACAGGTTCATGTTACCTAACAACACAATAGGTTCACGTAACCCAGCATCATAACATGTTCATGTAACTTAGCATCAATGCATGTTCATGTAACCTAGCATCACAACATGTTCATGTAACCTAGACTTACAACAGGTTCATGTAACCTAGCATCACAACAGGTTCATGTAACGTAGCAACACAACAGGTTCATGTAACCTAGCACCACAACAGAAGCATGTAACCTAGCATCACAAGATGTTCATGTAACCTTGAACCACAACAGGTTGATGTAACCTAGCACCACAACAAACCAGATTGAACTTACATATTAGTCCCTTTAAGCCATCAGCGAAAACAAGCTTTCAATACAATATATTGATGTAAGTCGGTTAATAAGAGGTTCTGAAATGTGTTAAAGGGTTTCACTCTTTCAGTGCTAGTTAAATTAATGGCTTTCCAGTTTCAAGTGCTGCCAGTAATCTTTACCTAGATGACACAGCGCAACAGATGCATTTACTTAGTATGAGAACTTGTATTTTCTAGTCATCTATATTGGCCAAAAAATTGTTTTCTGTCATCTTTACTGGCAATAAATTTGTTTTAGATTAAAGATGTACAAGTCATGTTATGCCAATATCAAGTTGAAAGTTGGCAAAAAATTTGTTTTCTGTCATCTTTACTGGCAATAAATTTGTTTTAGATTAAAGATGTACAAGTCATGTTATGCCAATATCAAGTTGAAAGTTCTGTAAATATAGCTAATGAAGTTCACATATAATATTAAAATATTGTACAATTACAATATTCACCACTGGGCCATGATGCCCCAAAGCGCTCACCTGAGTATTTGAAATGACAGAGTTCAGTTCTGAATCAAAATGTCACTGCATACAGATGGACCTACGTCAGCCAGATTACTTTCTGTTGTTGACCTGGCAATCGCAAGACACAATACAGGTGCTTACGCTCCATTTTGGAACAATGTCAAATGTGTTTATGATCATACGGTAATACACAAATTGTGCATGTTTGGTTGAGATTGGGTGTAAATAATGTCTCAGTTTTGCAGATAGTCCATTTTTTTGCATTTTTCCTCATAAACAAGGGGCAGAACTGGAACTCATTCACTTATTCTGAGATCTTATTATCATACACAAGCTTTCAAAGTTTGGTTAAGAAAATATGTAACATAATGCTTCTAGGTTGCACAAAGTCCATTTTTGCAATTTTTCTCATGATAAAGGGGCAATAACTCTAATGTTTCTGGTTTTACCTGGCCCATCATCAACCACAGCAGAGATTTTATGGTCATACACAAACTGTGCAAGTTTGATCAAGATTGAATGAAAACTGAAGTCTGTATAGCATGTGGGAGGCAAATTGTTGACGAATTACAGACATTGGACAACGCAGAACAGTCCCCCTATACCAACAGCTCACCCAGCAGAAGCTAATAATAAAATGCAAAACATCTATGCAACCAGAGTCAAATAAACAATTATGATAAATGTTCATGCACTACTTATTGAATCATTCTATTGACTAGACTGCTGTTCATGGCATTCACATTCTAATGTAAAGAAAAAAAAAAAAAAAAAAAAGATTCTTTGTTTGAAAAACACACATGCCCCCTGGTTTGTGCTGGATAGCCGATTTCTTAGTCCAAATTAGGTGAAGATTGGGAACGGTCATAAGTAACAACTGTGTAAATATCTAAGTGTTGTAGTAAGCGGTGTTGGTTCTAGACGAATGGTAAAATCTAGTTAACCAAGAAATGGCACTTTTGAATTATTCTAAGTACAAATTAGGTCAAGGTCAAAGTGAGGTTGGGTGATATGGGTGGATAGGGAATGGTCATAAGCAACAACAGTACAAGTGTCCAAGTGTTGTAGTAAGTGGTGATGGTGCTAGGCGAAACAGTAACATCTACTTAACCTTGTCACGGACGGATGGAAGGACGGACGGACAGGACAATCACTATATGCCTCCCGCATCAAGATGGCAGGGGAATAAAAACAACATGCATATATTGATCATAAACATTATATAAATGTTGTTGGCTACAATAATGATAAAATATTTTGAAAACACTTTTTTTGCATGTTTCCAATGAGGAGTTTATTCTTAATAGTTACTAATTTAACTAAAAGAACTACCGTAAATGTCCTTATAGACGCCCATGCCCTAATGGGTTATTTTTTGGTCCCGATATTTGTCGATCTATTTTTTCGAACATTAACGAAAAACCAAAGTTAATTTGGATAGAAACGATTAAACAGACTGCCATATTTATGTATCCGGAATTGCCTGTATATAAATAAACCTATGCCCCATTATACTGGCTACACGCAACCATTTATGTGAATGGGACCACAAAAATTCATTACGATATTATGAATATTTATTATAAGAACATGTTATAACAGTTTGCGCACGCAAAGCAAGTTTCATCACGTTGATAATGTCAATACTTAGACTGTACCATTGTGCATTACGTCGTGCGAGTGAGCTCGTCGTGTCGATGGACGATATTAATTTAGACAGTACCATCGTGAATTTTCTCATGCGGACAAAGCCCATCAGCCGTATTTAGACTGTACCAATGTGTATTACGTCATTGGAAAGTGCGCATACATGAAAACTTGATTTCTGGATAATAGCAGAATTAACAAAAAATGGCTCCATTTAAACGCGCAGGGGTCCTAAAATGACACGCGCCCTGCGCGTCAAAAAGGACATTTACGGTAAGTGCATGTTACAAACATTTTTATATTTCAAGGCATTGCTATTGATGTGCCTCTTTAAATATCTTCTAAATGTGTTGCACAGAAAAACAGATCAATCAATATGTTAAGTACTCGTTGAAAGAGTTCACAGATAAATGAAGTATGATTTCACAGAAACATGCTCGCTTTTATTTCATTTCTCTGACCATTAGATCAATGATATCCTTTGAAAATCAAATATCAATAATTCACATTCGTCATAAGGTAAACATTACTATAAACTGACTGCAAGAAATACAAGCTATGCCTTCTTTGAAAGAAAGCACAGAATGTGGAATTCAATACAAGGAAATGCAGATGTTTCATTGGTACAAATTCCTCAAAGGGACTTTACTCTTGACTTCAAAATAATAAAATAAAAATAAATGTATAATAATTATCAAGAGTTATGAATTATCAATATCTATAAAGTCAAAATAATATATTTCTATAACATTTATACCATAAGATGAATTAAATGCATATAAAATATATCAATTAAATACCAAAAATTAATAACCTTACTTTTTTAAAGTGTGTTTACATTTTGCCTATAATTTATTCCTTTCCTTGATCTAAGTTATAACTTTGTATCAATTTTACTTTCTTTTGCTTAATTCTAATAGGTTAAACTATATTGACATAATTTTACATATTTATATAATAATTTTCCTTCCTATGTTTATTAAGTTTCAATATGTCAACTTACTTTCCACTTTATTCCCACTTTATTTAAAAATAGGATAACCAGGTAAACTACATTATTAGAAAACAATGACTTCCAAATTCTCACAATTAAACACCAAAATATTACACACAACTTCATTCCAATATACTCACTAATTAGCCACAGTACTGTTATTTAAACACTGCACTAAATTTTAACTGTACCACAAGTCACAAATTCCTCTACATACGCACATCAATGTTATAATTCCAATGTTTCCATTGTATCATTATTTGCAATTCTCACCTCGCCATGATCTATCCAGCAGTGATTAGCGCATTTGCCAGGCAATAATGTCACCAGAATTGAGTTGACAAGCCAGGGAGCATGGCCACCATGTGTTAATGACCAGCCTATCAGAGTTTCAAATACCAATACATATACATATCATATATACATCCGCACATCAGGAAATAAAAACCAAAAACAACTGACCTGAAGTTGATGAATGAATCTTAGGTCTTGGGTCTTTATTATAGATTGATTTTAATATTACAAAAACTTATATAAACCATATCGAATGTTTAACTGTTGAAACTTGTGTGAGCAGCCATAAAAATTTCAGTTTCAATAAAACAAGAGGGAAATACTGTTCTGAGCAAGCTGCATGAAGATTTGGCTAAAAATGTGGCCTCTAGAGTGTTCACAAGCTTTCTTTTTTCAATTTGGTCTGGTGACCTACTTTTTGACCCCATGTGACCTGGTTTCGAACAGGGCCCAAATATCATTTGGACAAACGTTCTGAGCAAGTTTCATGATGATTGGGTTATAAATGTGGCATCTAGAGTATTCACAAGCTTATTTTTCGGTGTAGCTGTCTAAGATCACTTTTGACCTAGATATCTTGCGACAATTATGCAATGGGACAATTGAATGCCAATAGAATTGGGCAAATTTTCTCATTTTAGGGAATGCAAACTTACAACAATGGTTTGATGTATACCAACAACTGTTGCATACTTTTGGGGATTAACATGTACATAATAGTTTACATAAGTGGTTAAAATAAAGTTATAAACATATTCTCGATATACACTCTAGAACTGAGCGTAAGTATGAACTTATTTTCTCATTGTATGTCATGAACAGAATATTATATTCATTCCCAGAATAAATCCACTATTTTGTTTAGCCTAGCGGCACGTTCTATAAATAGCAATTGATTCAAGCGAGTTCACAACACTCACGATCATTCTGAAAATAGCGTGCGTTTAGCTGCCAGTGTATAGCTGTTATGCATCAATTAGTGTTCAGAGAATCATGAGAGCAAATATTTCAATAAATGGGGAATTTACGTTTATAAACTTAGTGTGCATGTTAATTTGAAATTGAATTGCAGTTGGCTTCTGTTAAGAATTAATTAGAATTGCACATTTCTATAAACTTCTCCAGTAGATGTTAATCAACCTATAAAAAGATATCTTTGAATAAATAAAATTTGGTTAAATAAGTCTCGGAATACGTTGAAATTGTTCTTCATGTTACTTTTACTTCATCTGCGTAGCATTAATACATTATTTGCAATACCAACCATACACAGAAACCCTTAGTACATCTTATTCCTACAAAATATAATTTTCAATCACCATAGTCTAATGAAATTTTATGTTTGTGCTATGAAAAATGGAAGTCATCATTATTTCAGATGCGTTGAATGTTCTGTGGAGATTGCTTTTCATTAGGATATACAGTACAAAATATTAATTGACTTCGAAATGTGTATGTATTATGAATAGATAACTTCCAAGATGAAGGTAGGGTATATTACTGGTACTTCAAAAATAACTATACACGTCTGATACAAAATAATTTTCATTCATTCCCGCAATTATTTTCGTACATTGTTAATTAGTTAAATTTGGCTTACAAATTTATATAATAATGATGTTAACATAAATTATTTAGGTTATTAATGTATCACTGCTGAAAACATGGGGCGGTATGATCGGTTTATTCACCGTACAAATATTAATAATTCTTGAATTAAATCACAAATTAATTTTAGGATCCGAGAAGTTTTCTTATGGTGTCCGAAAAATCTGGGGTCTGAGAAGCCAAGTAATCAATCATCTTGGCCCTTTTGTATTATGTTTAGGGTAAAAATGATATCGCAATATTAATGTCAACGCCGATTGTCTTTGAAAGACATTTCTTGTTAAATTTGTCCTGGTGACCTAGTTTTTGACCCGACATGAGCAAGTTTCCAACTTGTCCGAGATATCACTGAAACAAATGTTGTGAGCAAGTTTCAAGAATATTGGGCCAAAAATATGACTTCTAGTGTGACCTAGTTTTTGACCTCACATGACCCAGTTTCAAACTCGCCTGAGATATCATTGGGACAAATGTTCTGAGCAAGTTTCTTGATGTTTGGGCTATAAATCTGGACTCTGTAGTGTTCAAAAGCTTTTTCTTCAATTTGGCCTGGTGACCTAGTTTTGACTCTGTGTGACCCAGTTTCGAACTCATTCGAGATATTATTGAAACAAATGTTCTGAGCCAGTTTCAAGAAGATTCGGTAAAAAATATGACTTGAAGAGTGTTCACAAGCTTTTTATTCAATTTGACCTAGTGACCTAGTTTTTAACCTCACATGACCCAGTTTCGAACTTGTCCGAGATATCATTAGAAAAAATGTTCTGGACAAGTTTCATGAAGAGTGGGCAATAAATGTGACCTCTGGAGTGTTCACAAGCTTTTTAAAGTTTTCAATATAGCCATATTAGGAAAACTTCTCCGCCCCCTGGTGGCCATGTTTTTCAATGTAGCAGAACCATTTTAAAACTCGGCTGAGATATCATAAGAACAAATGTTCTGAGCAAATTTCATGTTGATTGGTAAAAAAATGTGACTCATAGAGTGTTCACAAGCTTTCTCTATATCCATATAAGGAAAACTGCCCTACCCCCTGGCAGCCATGTTTTTCAACAGAGCAGAACCATTTTCGAACTTGGCCGAGATATCATAAAAACAAATGTTCAGAGCAAATTTCATGTTGATTGGTAAAAAATTGTCACTCCTAGAGTGTTCACAAGCTTTCTCTATAGCCATATAAGGAAAACTTCCCCGCCCCCTGGCAGCAATGTATCGGAACCATTTTCGAACTTGGCTGGGCAAAAAATGTGACTTCTAGAGTGTTCACAAGCTCTTCCTATAGCCATATAAGGAAAAATGCCCCCAACCCCCTGGCGGCCATGTTGTTAAACATAACGGAACCATTTTCGAACTCTGCAGAGATATAATAAGAACAAAGGTTCTGAGCAAGTTTCATGTTGATTGGGCAAAAATGTGACTTCTAGAGTGTTCACAAGCTTTTCCTTTAGCCATATAAGGATAACTCCCCCCACCCCCCAGCGGCCATGTTTTTCAATGGAGTGGAACCATTTTCAAACTCTGCCGCGATATTGGTAAAAAATGTGACTTCTAGAGTGTTCAGAAGCTTTACCTATAGCCATATAAAGAAAATTGCCCCACCCTCTGGTGGCCATGTTTTTCAACGGACCGGATTCATTTTTGAACTCGGCCGAGATATCATTAGAACAAATGTTCTGAGCTAGTTTCATGTTGATTGGGCTGAAAATGTGCTTCTAGAGTGTTCACAAGCTTTTTCTTCAATTTGACATAGTGACATAGATTTTGACCCCACATGACGTAGTTTCAAATTCGGCTGAGATATCATTGGGACAAATGTTCTGACCAAGTTTCATGAAGATAACTGTGGCCTCTAGAGTGTTCACAAGGTCAATGTTGACGACGCACGACGGACGACGGACAAAAGGCGATGACGTTGTGCTCAGCTGAGCTAACAAGGCAAAACAAAAATATTTCATGTTGTTATTGTGTGTCATCACAATTTGGAACAAATTCAAGATGGCGGATTTATGGTACCGGCAAATACATTGTCCATTTGCTGGCGATGTGTACATGACAAAAGTGCAAATGAATGGTTGTATTTGATAGATAAATGATTATTTTTTTCAATATGAGTAAATATTTTAAATGATTATTTTTTCAATATGAGTAAATATTTTGAATTTTCTATGTCCACAGAACATCTTCGAATTGATAAGTTTCTTATGTCATTGGAATATGGGCACTCCAGGATAATTGAAATTACACGGGCATTGTTTGGTGGTGGAAAAAGGACAGGCATGAGCCAGATCCAGACATACCCTTATTAATCTTGACAGGGCTGACATTAAGGGAAGTTTGGGAGTAATTTACTCCCAGCTTTTGTCACAGGACTTCCAAAATTGCAGCCATGGAAGTTACAGAACTTCCAAAATTGCAGCCATGGAAGTTCCATAATGTCAGGATGAACAAGTTAGAAGAAAGATTAAATTATTTATCTAAATGTATTCCTCTTTCACTGAATAACTTGGCATATAAACAGTTGATGAAAACTGAATAAGAACTGACCTTAAAAAACCTTGAATTTTATACTAAATCTCACTCCTAAAATGCTCAGGACTTATGTAGCGCAATACCGTCAAAACTTCCAAATATTTTGAGCAAAACTTCCAAAATCAGAGGCCAGGAAGTTCAAACTTCCAGTTTTCAAAAGTTAATGAAAGCCCCGTCTTGACCCAATGGTTTAATATTTTAAGCAAAAAATAAATAACAAAATAACAGAACCCATACGCCGTCTTTTTTTTAAGTTTTACAAATACTTCAGACAAAAAACAGAGTCATTAGTGTCTCACAACTTGCATTAAATAATTTAACAATCATTCTGTGGGATACATTTTTATTTGGACAAAAACTCTACAGCATTGTCTCAAGGCAGTGACAGGACATGTAGACGTTTTATTGAAATAAACCAGCAGTGTGCAGGCACTTAATAAAAGTGAATAAAATGGCTCACAGACAGACAGAGATGGCTACGACACCAGCACAAAAAAATCCCTCCAAGCAAAAAACATTTGTAACGGACATATAGTTGGAACTGACTTTAACTAATGAAATAAATAACTGAAAATAAATTTAGTGAAGTTCTATCACTTACCACTCAAACAATATATGCTTTATTGCCTTAATACTTCATTTTATCAAAAAGTACGGCGACAGAGAGGGGACATCAGAAAAATTGTATCTATCATGTGTGCAAATAATAGCTATCAAGTGCACAGGTAATAGCTATCAGCCTATCAAGTGTGCACATAATAACTATTACATGCCCACATAACAACTATCACATGCGCACATAATAACTATCACATGCGCACATAATAACTATCACATGCGCACATAATAACTATTACATGCCCACATAATAACTATCACATGCGCACATAATAACTATCACATGCGCACGTAATAACTATTACATGCCCACATAATAACTATCACATGCCCACGTAATAACTATTACATGCCCACATAATAACTATCACATGCGCACATAATAACTATCACATGCATGCATAGTAACCAACCAGTTAGAAAACCTGAACTATCTGCCATATTTTCAAAATGGAGGTCGGGAATCAACAATTCCCTATTCCCGACCTCCATTTTGAAAATATGGCAGATAGTTCACATTTTCTCATTGGTTAGTTATTACGTGGGCACTTGATAGTTATTACATACGCACACGATAGCTATTATGTGCACACATGATAGCATTACTTACACATGTGATAGTTATCAAATGCTCTTGTGATAAATAAAATATTTCTTATACCCCTCTATGCGGCTGTAAAAAGGCCATTTAAATCCTATACCATTTATAACAAATGATTGCTAGAATTAAGGGCTCGAATTTTACCATTTTTGCAGCCAGCAAATAATTGCGAATGGCTTATATTTTTACTCGCAAAAATTATGTTCTTCTAGCAATTTCATGAAGTAATAGTAAAATCAACTACTAGAAAAAGTATATATATACGGAATATTCTGCTAGTCAGTTGTTCCAAGAGTATGTATTAGTCGAGTGGCTTGTGTGATGACGTATCACACGAGAGGCGTGATACGAAATAACGAGTGTGATACGAAATAACGCAAGCCACGAGACTAATACATACTCTTGGAACAATTGACTAGCGTAATATTCCTTTTATTATATACCACGATAAACTTCAAATGTGCATTTACCGTATTTTATTTTGATTATAAACTACAATAATGACTAATAATTGTAGGTATAGATTATATTTGCTTACACAACTAATGATGACGTCATTAAAAAAGTAGTCCGGCTAGTATGGTAATACGGGATCGGAAAAATAGTGAGTAGCATAATACGGGATTTTGTTTCTGACGACATGTATTTCACCGATTGATACAGCATGTATTTTGGTAAGATTTTAAACAGGTATATAATAAATACATATCCAGTTCAAAACTATGGCAGTTATTATGGTAATATCTGTGGCAATAAAATTTGTTTTTCATTTATGTTAAAAAAAAGATAGATATTTCAGGATCAAAAAAAAAGTTTTTGCAAGTAAAATAAAAAAATTACTTGCAAAACTAATTTTTGACTCGCATTTTGCGAGTTTGCGAGTGCTAAATTCAAGCCCTGAAACTGTGTGTTAAGTGCAAGTGGGTAATTTTCCATTTTTGTTTGTTTGTTT
This sequence comes from Congeria kusceri, assembly GCA_027627225.1. NCBI lineage: Eukaryota > Metazoa > Mollusca > Bivalvia > Myida > Dreissenidae > Congeria > Congeria kusceri. Next base: position 27,208,127 of record CM051038.1, on the reverse strand, counting down.
GTTTTTTTGCTCTTGCTTTTTATTAAATTCTGTAGAAGATTTTTTTAAATAACAAAAATATTAACATGTAAAATATGTATATGTGAAATTTGAGTTCTATCTAATATAACTGATACACTTGAGTTGTTCAAATTAAGGTTTGTTGTTAACATATACTGAATATTTCCCAAACGTATGTCTATTGTATGATACTTAAGTCTGTTGCATGATAGAAAGTACACTATTTTTAAATGTTAATCGTATGTGCATTAATCAATAAATAATTTTTGATTTATCCGTGTTTATTAGCCAATAAACAATGATTTGGAGTTCTGATGCTTAGGAATTAAACCACCAAGGCGTTAGCCCGAGTTGTTTAATAGCCATGCATCAGAATGACAAAGAGTTGTTTATTGGTCGATAAACACTGATAATGCAATAATTATTTTGATTCTAACATGATTTGACATATATTTTTGCAACTGAAATTATATCTTCTTTTTACTATGCTTCGCTCAGAATCAGAACTTCTTTTTGCATTGTTTATGGTAGTTGTTAATGTTGTTCTTTGTCTATACAACGATTAGCGAGTATCATGTTAGAATTCATATTATGAAACTTGAGAAAATTATGTTTCTTGCAAAAATGCCAAATACCAGAGGTTCAATACTTTAAAATGGTTAAAGTTTGTTCAATACCAGTATTATTGCTCTCTGTAAACTCATTTGCTCAAATGACAATTGCTATTCACCATAACATTCTTGGTAATTTATATGACACTGTCCTCATATGGTATTAACATTTTTGTTCAAATTGGTATTTTTCTCCTGCAGGACTCATTGCAAGAAAGCACTTCTTGATGAGAACACATCTGAATGCTGAGGCCAGAGTTTGTTTATTATTTTCTCAGAACTGCCACCCGATTTTTTTTAAATACAAAAATTACAAGAGTGCCACTGTCACAAAGATACGCCCGTCAAAGGAGCATTTTTGGGGGTAAATATTCAATGACTAAAGAGAGAAAATCCATCCATGCTGTACAAAGATATGCTCCTGACAAAGTTTTAAGGAGTGATTTCTTATATTTGACCTTTGACCTTATGTCGTGACCATGACCTTGGACCTAGGGACCTGGTTCTTGCACGCGACGCTCAGTCTCACCATGCTTATCACTTCTGCCAAGTTATTTGAAAATCCATGCATGCTGAACAAAGATATGCTCCAGACAAGTGGTAAGGACTTATTTCTTATGTTTGACCTTGACCTAGGACATAGGGACCAGGTTCTTGCGCGCAATACTCCGCCTCACCATGTTTATCACTTGTGTTAAGTTATTTTTGAAAATCCATCCATGGTGACAAAGATATGCTCATGACAAAGTGTAAAGGATTGATTTCCTATATTTGACCTTTGACCTTGAATTGTGATCTTGACGTTGGCCCTATGGACCTGGTTCTTGCGTGCAACATTCTGTCTCATCATGCCTATCACTTCTGCCAAGTTATTTGAAAATCCATCCGTGCTGGACGAAGATATGTTCCGGACAAAGTGGTAAGGATTGATTTCCTATATAAGACATTTGACCTTATGTTGTGACCTTGACCTTGAACCTAGTGACCTAGATATTGCGTGCCCCACTCTGTCTCACCATGCTTATCACTTCTGCCAAGTTATTTAAAAATCCATCCATGCTTAACAAAGATATGCTCCAGACACATTGTGTTAAAGACTGATTTCCTATATTTGACTTTTGATCTTATGTTGTGACCTTCACCTTGGTTCTAGGGACCTGGTTCTTATGCGAGACAATCTGTCTTATCATGCTTATCACTTCTGCCAAGTTATTTGAAAATCAATCCATGCTGGACAAAGATATGCTCCAGACAAAGTGTTAAACATTGATTTCCTATATTTGACCTCTGACCTTGAATTGTGACCTTGACCTTGTACTTAGGTACCTGGTTTTTGCATGCGGCACTCCGTCGCAACACTCTGTCTCATGATGCTTATCACTTCTGCTAAGTTATTTGAAAATCCATCCATGCTGGACAAAGTTATGCTCTGGACAAAGATCTCTCACTGCCCGCCAGCTTGGGCGTTCCCTCAATATGACCCATTTTTCAAACGGGCGTATTAAAATTATAACAAAACCAATATGTGAATATAATAAATTAAAATTGATAAAAATCATTAATTTCTACTGAATCTGTATCCAAGTTTTAAACTAACAGATATAATGTAAAAACAGTGAAACACATATATATTTATTCAACGTAAATCATGTTGATTTTATATGCATGGTTATAAAATAAATGTTATTGAATTATATTTGTTATTTGTCATGTGAATGGCATAAAATTGGGTTTATAATTAAACTTTTATTTTTAATTTTATTTCCATCTTCCGACTGGACAGTTTTCCAAAAATGTCTGAGAAACTACAGATAAACAAACATGCCTGGTTGGTGCTGGACAGCCCACTTGAATTTTAAGTCCAAATAAGGTCAAGGTCAAATTGTCAGGTTGGGTGATACAGGTGGTTTAGGAATGGTGATAAGCAATAACTGTGTAAGTATCAAAATATTGTAGCAAGCGGTATTGGTGCTGGAATAAATGGCACAATCTTAAGTTAAACAAGAAACAGCCCATTTGAATTATCTGAAGTCGAAATAAGGTCAAGGTGAGGTTGGGTGATATGGGTGGATCGGTCATAAGCAAAAACTGTTTAAGTATCCACGAGCTGTAGTAAGCGGTGTTGGTGCTGGACGAAATGGTAAAATCTAGTTAACCTCGTACAGACGGAATCACGGACGGACAGGACAATCACTATAGGCCTCCAGCAGCAAGATGCAGCGGGCATAAACATCTCTAACCTTTGAGACACTTGTGTTTTCAGAACAATATGAATTCACATAGTTCAATATTTCACAACTTAATAGCTATAGTACAAACCACTTAGAGTTAATACATTATACATTAATGTATATAAACTTGTTACTGATAATATAAATTTGCAGATTATTATATATTCTCTGCAAAGTCCATGAACAATACCTTAAATTTCAGATTTTGCATGACTTTCATTAAACAATTAGTTTATAGTTTTAGCAATAAAGAAAAAAGAAATGTCTTTACAAAAGACAATTGGCATTGCAATTAATATTGAGATTTCATTTTTTACCCAAATTATAATACAAGAGGGACAAGATGATCGGTTACGTGACTTCTCGGACCCCAGCTTTTTTGGTCCCCATTAAGGAGACTTCTCGGACTGTAGATTTTTCGGACCCAACATTTATTTGATATAAACTCTAACATTATTAATATGTGTACCGTGAATAAACCGATCATACCTTCCATGTTTTCACCGGTGATAAATGAATAAACTAAATGCTAGTAACTTACATTTACTATTATTGTTACATGAATTTGTCAGGCAAATTTAACAAATTAGCATTGTCAGAAAATAATTTCAGGAATGAATGAAAATTATTATATATCAGACTAGTGTACATAGTTAGGTTCAGTAATATACTATATGTATGATTAGTTTTGCAAATAGTGTATTCATGCTATGCAAATGAAGTAAAAGTAACTTGAACAACATTTCGACATATTACGAGACTTCTTTCAACACATTTTATTTATAGAAAGATGTTAAATATTTTTAGAGATTGAATAACATCTATTTGAGAAGTTGATGGAAAGGTGCAATTTAATAATTCTTAATAAAACGCAACCGCAATTCAAATATAAATTAACATGCACAATAAGTTTATAAATATAAATTCCCCATTAATTGAAATTCTCAGATTTATGATTCTCCGGACGCTAATTGATGAATGTATATTAGCAAAGCTATACCGTGCGTTTTTAGAATGATGCACCCTTTCTCTCGAGTGTGTTGAATACACTAGAATAGACCATTTCATACCGATCTTCGCCAAATATCTACGTATGACTCCGAAATGTTTCAGAGCACAATAATTCTCAGATATTGGTCAACCAATGGGATCATTGTAATTGCTATTTATAGAGCGTGCTGCTGATGTAGGCTAAACAAAATAATTATTTAAATATGTGAATGAATATTTCATTCGGTTCATGACATACAATGAGTAAAATTGTTCATTATTTTTATGTTCAGTTCTTGAATGTATGTCAAAGATATGTTTTTAACTTTATTTTAACCGCTGATGTAATCTATTATGTAAATTTTAATCCCCAAAAATATGCAACAGTTATTGGTAGAAATCAAACCATTGTAGTAAGTTTGCATTCCCTAAAATTAGAAAATTTTATTGGCATTCAGTTTTCTGGCTGCATAAAATTATCGCAAGAAATCTAGGTTAAAAGTGATATTAGACAATTACGCCGAATAAACAGAAAGTGCCAAAAACGTAAATCATGTTGAATCGTGCACATAACCTAAACCATACTAGAGTATTTCATACATGTTGTAACACTCTTATAAAATTTGTTCTTTCATTTGTTGAACCTTTCATCATTCTTTTTCATATCCATTTAATTTTAATATATTCCACTACAATGTTTGAAACTGCAAAATTCCAAGTCCAATATATCCAAGTAAACTCCCACAACCAAACAAGTTTCCCCAGCTGTCTAGGTGCTGTGCTCTGTAAGTATCTATTTCCATTTCCCAACACCCTACCAGCCATCCAATTATCACTGGTTATTTGACCAAAGACCAATACAAATACAGCCGTTGCACCATCTCTTTAACTTTTGCTGATCAATATAGCATTCTGTATGGATGTTAAGTGTACTAACCTGTTGTTACCTTTCTTATGCAAAATTAATTTGCTGAATGTATATTAGGCTGTTGCTGCTGCTGCTGCTAATGATGATCATTATAATGACGATGTGAAAATGATTATGATGATAAGATAATGGTAATGATTATGATAATGTGACACGTTAATGATGATGATGATGATACTGCTATTGATGCTTATGCTGCTGCTGATGAAGAATCTTAATTTATTATTCACTTAGGTCAAACAAACTAATGGTTTATCTTCCACATTGGTTACCTCCAATCCCAAAGTACGATGCAATTCCCAAGATCCTTGTAGTACTTTAGCAATCTTTTAAAAATATGTATTGTTTCATAAAAATAAAAGAGCTGTATATGACAGGTTTTTAATGAAAATCAACAATCAATATTGTTTCCATTATTCAGCAAAAACCCATTGACACAGTCGACTGTTGTATTTTGATGGACAAGTTTTCACATTTACATACTGAACTGTCTTATGAAACTCATTTTTCTTTTATTTGTTTTGCCATAAGTTCTGGTAACATGTGGCAAAGCATTTTTTTCACCTTTTATTATCAATATTTTCATTTTTATAGTTGCTTAACTTAAAGTTAAGACTGAGTGCGGAGAATTCATTTGAATTACTGAGAAGACAACAATGACTGAACATGCTGGTACAAGACGATAAAAGTAATATAATTATGATCGTTCCACAATATTTATACCTAAACAGTCATTGTAGTGAACTACCAATGTGATGCTAAGAATTACCAAGTGACTGAAACAAGCATAGCAGGGCTTTCCTTAGACTTTGAATTTCACGAGTCAATGACTCTTGGGGTCAAATTTTCAAGAGTCAAAATCAAATTCCCCAAGAGTCAGATATAAACTTTAAGAGTCGATGTTTTGTGGGTAGTTTATATTCGTTTTCCTTCTTTTTATTATTATTTGTATTAATTTAATATTTTTATTTTATAATTTAATAATATTATTATTTTAATTTATTAATTATTATTGTTGTTACTGTATTATTATTTTCTTTTTAATTTATCTAATTATCTTCTTCTTATTGTAATATTATTATTATTAGATCTATTATTATTATTATTATTTATTATTATCATTTATTATTATTAATAATAATTATTATTATTACAATTATAAAGATGATTTTAGTATATTTTTTACACACTTAAAAATACCACTGAATATTTTTTACGAAATCGCATATCATGGACAACAATAAAACATAGGCTTTCCCGCCCTAACAAAATATACGTAGTTACGGTCCCCAAATATTGTTTTACTGTTACAAAGTCTATTAACAACCTCCAATAAAATAATTATTCAAATGCTAAAGATCGCAAAGTTTTTGCACTACGAAAGTTTTATACAAAAAGATAAGATTTCAAAGTTCTTGCACTACGAAGTTTTTATTCCCAGATGACATGTATATATTTGGTAAAGTACATGGTCGATACATGCACGCTTTCCATGCGTGGAACGTGACGTCGTCTGTGTCAGCATAACTTTCGCGCGCTTTTCTAGAAAACAAAGGATTTACATGAAATACACAGACTATTAAAAATGTGTTTGAATGTTGGATATTTCAGATATAAGAAACGTTACGTAGAAGTAAGAATTTTCAAATTTTAAAAATATATTTTACCTGAAATTTAAAGGAAAGTAATTAAAAACAATGCCTTTATATTTAGGAACTAAACTAAATGTGGTTATTACCAAAAACGGAAGCGGTGAGTAAATTGTGTTTTAAACGTTTAATGCTCGGGAATAAACGTACTCTAGCGAACGCATGTACATTAACAAAAGTGTGGATACATGTATATTACGCCGACTGCTCGATTGTTCATGTCGGAAGTGTATATAATTATGGGTTTTAATTGGTCAATATAGATTTTTTTTAGCGACAAAACTCCGTCTAATGAGCGGAGCTACACAGTAACTTGACCGCTGATAGGCAGCGTCTATTTAAAGACTGACTCCGCCTCCAACCAATAATCGCTGAGTGTTTTATCAACTTTGACATCGCTGTTCGACTGATAGGGATAATCAGCCAGAGTTACCCTGTATGACGCAAGTCCGGAAATTGCCCCCGGTCAAAGGTGACGCATGAAGTAATTACCTCGCGAGTCAAACAAGCATATTTTTAAATTCCCACACGTCAAAACCTGGGAGCTCGGGTCAATGGAAAGCCCTGCATAGGATCACCTTAAGGTTGGTATAACTATGATATTTTAATATTATATTTGATCGAACATCAGTTGCATCATTTTGCTGCATTTTTAGCTAATAATACTTAATAAATCAGTTATACATGTTTTTGATCAACGTGACTGTGTTTTAAATTCACATATTTTAACTAAGTACACACTGTTAATGGTATAGTCTTACTATGAAAACGTCCTAGTGCCACAGTATATATTATTTTTGAATTCCATTATTTCATAATTTGGAGATACTAAGTCCTAATTACCAGATACTTAGTCCTAATTAGGAGATAGCATCTCATAATTAGGAGATAGTAAGTCCAAATTTAGACTAAGTCCTAATTAGGAGAAACTAACTCCTAATAATGAAATACTAAGTCCTGATAGTACCTCATAATTAGGAGATAGAAAGTCCTAATTAAGAGATGCCAAGCCCTAATTACGAGATAGTATCTCCTAATTATAGTATCTCTTAATTAGGACTTAGTTTCTCATAATAAGGACATACTATCTCCCAATTAGGAGTTATTATCTACAAATATAAATTACTTCTAATTATGAGATACTGTCTCCAAATTAGGACTCGTAAATAGGACTTATTATCTACAAATTAGGAAATAAAATATCATAATTAGGACTTACTATGTCCTCAATAGGAGATACTGTCTCCTAGTAAGGACCTAGTATCTCGTGATTAGGACTTAGTATTTCCTAAGTATGAGATAATGGAATACAACAACAATATACTCTGACTATGGCCAAAGGACGCTTCCATATCCTACAGTTTCGGCATTATGTTCAAATATTTCTCCTTTTAACACTGGCCTCATCATCAAAGATTGTACTATTAAAAGTACAAACTAGTTTAAATATCAAATCAATGTACTGACAACGTGTATTGTAGAGACATACTTCTAAAATAATTTATTAAATACACCTCACATATTTTCAATTGCTGCTGTTGGGATAATTCTGTGCAATAGACCATCTTTAAGAGTAATGTTCACATCACCAGCAATATTGTTTTGTTGCACATTTCCTTTTGTTTGTTTGTTTTGATTTTTCGCTGTTTCTAACAGTATTTCAGTCACATCATAGAGGTCAGTTAACATATTCACACTTTTCCTGGGCAGTCTTATCAATCTAAGCTGGTTTACCAGTACTAAGTGCACATACCTATGTCAGTAACTGACAACTGCCCTACTTGAATCAGAGGTAGGGGAGAATGGCCGTAGAAATAATTTCATGACCAATCCCCACACAAGTGATGTGGCTGGGCAGGGGTTCGAACTAACGATCCCGGATTGACAGCCCAGCGCTCTACCAATGGAGCTAGCCGGGCCCGGCAATTAATCTCTGTGCTCTGTGCCCCCAGGCAAATTCACAGACATGTGGACATCAAGCACCACAAAGTTGTTAAGTAGCATTGGCCATGCGGGGCGGCTACATGATTTCTGTTTATAAGGGGTGCAACATTTAGCAATCTATTTAAATGTTGTTTACAGAGATGGAAATATACAATCAGTAACTATTAAAGGAGGTTGCGACACATAAGACTTGATGGACTGCATGAAAGCTTTCAGAGACAGAATGGGTGTCATGGAAATTAAACTATATGAAAATGTAACTAAGTGCTTTGAATAACCAAGAAAAGAAAGTTACGGACTTCGACAAAGAGTTGAAGAAAATTTGACTGGCGCTAGATGACAGCTAAATGCACCGACCCCCAATTCACTACGCTGGAGGAGAAAGTAGTGTAGGCGAAGTCAGGGCCGTGCTGATGGTTAACAAGGTACCCATGCTGGCCTATATAAAACCGAAAATCTTAGAAAGTCGGTTTCAGATATAACCAGTGCAGGGCTTACAGGCTGGTGATAATTTCGACCACTGTAATATGTGCATGCAAAGATGGCTGATATGCCCGATATTCATGGGATGATATTATTATAACATACAGGGATTTTAAGGGCTACTGAGTTACGCTGGAGTAAGTACGCTGAACAGAAGTGATGAATTAATTTGAATTATAGACGGCAAATGAGGAGTACTGTCTTCTCTTTGGGTATGTACATACCGGTAGCTATTCCGAGAATCACAAATGTTTCTTAAAGCAGCAGTCCAGAAATGTGTTAATAAAAATATAAATTTCCAAAAATAGTTTCTAATGGACATCGCATTGAAATCGGTAAAATAATAACATTTCGTAACTTTTTATCGTACAGTTATCTGTATGTGATAGCTGTTGATGCCTCTGGAGTAAATAAGCATGAAAATTAGTGTATATTGTGTTTGTACGAAGCGTTTTCGAACATAGACACTATAAAATGTCTTTCATAAATAAGAAACAGTTTTTAGTAGAATAACTGTCATTAACGTTCATTAGAACTAATGCCAATTTAAGATGTATTGAAATATATTCTATGGACTGCAGCTTTAATGCATCTGTATAAGAGGTCCATAGATTATAAAGCAGTGTAATATTTCTTAAAGTCCAATCATACTGAACTTTTACGTAATGTCATGAATGATGCAGACATAAATATTAATAGACATAGATACAGAATATATCCAAGGGGTAAAACTGTGCAAATGGACATGACATTAGCCAGGCCAACGCGTCTGAGTGATATATGTTGCGTCTGAGTGATATATGTTTCTACATTATTTGTGTAAATTCAGTTTTATATAATTATGAGGCGTGTCGTGGGAAAATCGGGCTTAAAGCATGTGCGGAAAGTGTCATCCCGGATTAGCCTGTGCAGTCCGCACAGGGTAATCCGGGATGACACTTTCCGCCTACAGTGGATTTATGTTTCAAAGAGACTTACTTGAAAATACCATAAAAGCGGAAAGTGCCATCCTGGATTAGCCTGTGCGGACTGCACAGGCTGATCCGGGACAACACTTTACACACATGCATTTCAAGCCCGGGTTTCCCATGACACGCATCTTATACAATGTGCCACCGTGTACTGATTAAGATATGCAGAACGTCTACGTGGGTATGAAGTTTCTCACTGCAGTGGAGCATGTCAACGTTTACTCATCTGTAACCCATGAACATAATATGTTATGAGAATTATATTTCGTATTAAAAACAACTGTCGAGAGGCTGTGATAAAGCCTTAATTGGACAAATTTACATTTAATGAAGAATAATGTGAAAATCAATGCATTTGTCTGAGAAACAAGAAAAGAAAGCTATGTTTTATCAATACAGGTCTTTTGCATGTCTGTTGACAGTATGTAGGTCAAAGTAAAATGATCAAATGTTGTTCTTAAAATGACAAGTGTTTACATTTCGCAAATCGTCCTTGTCATCATTTTTGTTTTAAAATAACAGCAGATGTTTTCACAGCTTCTTGGAATAGGTTGGTATGGAACAGACTCAGAATTGTTTAGCTGTGAAATCTAGAGAGATAAGGCGAGAGTTTTTTTATTTCTTGGATCTCGGATCCGCCGAGCCGATTTTTTCCAAAAAGCAAAAAAAAAATTTTGTAGAATGTAACCGATATCGTAAAAATGACCTTGTGAAAGGATTTCAACCTGTTACACGGAATGCCAAAAAATATAAATGTCATGGTTATCATGTAGTGATTAAGTTAATGTTGTGTAATATGATTTTTGTAAGTAATAAAGCATAAGATTTTAATATCTCTGTCCATTTGTGAAATTCTAGTCATTAATTTACTCAATTCTGTGGGGGGTTTTAATTTCGTTTTATATTTTTTTCCCTCCTCCAACCAGACACTTTTCCAAAAATGTCCCAGAACCTAGAAATTAAAAAACTCTGGTCTGATGGGATAAAAACTAAGACTTAAATGGTTTAATACCTTATAATTCAAAGTAAATTGAAAACATTAATTTTGTGGAAACTCTTTATTGTTATGAATTAATAGTTTTATCGATGAAGATTGTATAAAATTCTCAACTGAAATACTTTACAAAATGTAAGATATACAAAAGACACTATTTAAAGTGCAAACACGTACACGTAATCATGAGATATATACTGAACCAAAAAAGAAACTTTCGCTAAGTTTGAATGTAGATTATTTTTAACGTTTTGAATTAAGATCTGACTGAAATCTTCTGTTTGTTGTAATAGTTTATCTTACAAATTTACTGGGATTAACTGGTTGATTTTGCAAAGTTAAGAATGATTTGACAATAACCACATGTATTTATGTGTGTACATCTCCTATGTAACTGTGACAATTTGGCATGTACTTTATGCAAGTTTCTTTTTTGATTCTGTATATAATAGGGATGGCAACGAATATTTGAATATTCTAATAATGACAAATATTCTAATATATTTTAGGCATTCGAATACTTACCTGTCCTATTAATTAAATTTTAATTAGCATACAAAATACAGTATATGTTAATGCTAGCCTCTAAATCCCTATTATTAAGTAGGTGCCAGATTGTTGTTTAATACATATTAATCCAATTGTGTGGAGATTAAAGAGACTTGTGGATGCTAATTGGTGTTACTGCGTACACGTGCTCTGAAATAACGCATCTCGTCCCTAGGTATAGCCGATGGTTTGTGGTGCTCTGAACACATGCTTGAAAGTCGTGGGCACAGGCAGCATAGTTCTCAACAAAGCATGAGATTAATTGATGACTAAGTCTTTTTCAGATGTAATACAAAACGTAGTTCTAATATGTAGCGCTTTGTCCGTGTATTCGCCGCGGTTTTCTAGCCGTACGTTTGTAGTAACTACATATCGCACACTTAAGACTAAAAAAAATTAATGAGTGGTTTCTCAGGCACTTTTTCCATAAAATCAGGAGGGATGGCGCTTTTTTTTTTTATTGAAGTTTTTTTTGTCTTACTCTTTTCTATTGGCACTATGTAATTGCTTATTGAAACAAGTAAATAAGTACAGATTAAAGATAATTTATCTGATTTTGCGGTGGTAAAGCAATTAACCTACATTGGGAGAGTGGGCTGAGCTTATCAGACAGTGATTGGTGAGAAAAGCAGTCAGTTTGTAAACAGAGAGGGTGTTTGAACAAGAGAGCAGTGACAACTATGCAACTTTCTTCTCCTGCCATCTATCAGATGAGACCCAGGATGTAAACACTGCACCACGTCAGCAGCTTTCTACTGGCTGTGTAAAGTTCATGACCTTTTTTGTGGGTGGGATTATCTTTTCCAGGGAAATTTGAATTTTCTAGCAGACAACAAAATATTTTATTTGAATATAAACAAAGCGAAACTCCAGTTGCGACAGCAGGAGATAACTCTTATTAGCAGCCCGATGTCCTTTATTTATGGCAAGTGACCAATTGCCAACAAATTACACAGCACATCACAAAAACACGTAACAAACGCAAAACACACATGAATAAAAACTGGTGTCACCGCCTTGGAACGGTCAATGCAAAGCATTGGGGGTTTAAACTGGTTTACGTGCGCACGAACCTCACACTTGGCCCATAATTATTCACAAAACATGTAAGTGTAAATCAAAATTAACCTAACAGCAATAAACGAGAATACTATTCAATGTAATTACCATTTAATTACTCAATGGCTAGGTACTAACCAGAGTAACAGAATTGCAACTTTGAGGCACGATGAAATGAAAAAAAAAAAACAAGTATCAGGCAAAAAAAAAAAAGAGTTCCATTTCTGGTCTCCAGACCCCCCCCCAAAAAAGGGTCGGTAGGTAGGGATTTTTTTATATTGTATTATGATGGGAGAATGGTTTGTGTTGTACACGGTAACAGTCTTTGTCAGTCTTTATTATTTTTGGACCAAAAATATCTAGGGTCGGCAGCAAAAGTAAAGGGTCGGTCGGGAGACCAGAAACGGATCTTTTTTTTGGGGGGGCCTCAACTACATCTCGTCTCTTTATAAAAAGCTTTAAAGACATAGCATCATATAGTTCAATTTTCAGTTCTTCGTCATACAATTTCAGGACGAAGCCATAATGTTGAATTTCAGGAAGAAGCCATAATGTTGGGTGTAAGAAGCCAGGTTACATAGCTTTGTTTATATGTTTATTTTAAACATATATTTTATATATGTTTAAAATAAACTTATTTTATTTTGAAAACAAGGGTAAATGGTGTTTTACAGCATTCATTTTTAATATGCCAAGTATGCATTATCTGTTAATTTACTTGTGTGCCAAATTTTAAAGAAAAATAATCATTAAAACCAGAGAAAATAGAAAATGTGTTTTCATCTTTCTGCTCCTGACAGACCAGTGTTTAATTGAAGAGTAGACATTTTTTAAACCTCAGGCCCTTTTATACTGTTACCCTGGTGTTTAAGTTTAAATAACAACATAAGCATCCCTTTTTATCAAATTCTAAATATAAATTTATTAATCACAAACGGTCATTTATGCAAGCTGACGTAAAACGACAATCAATTTGAATGTTCATAATTAACATAAGTGCCTTCAAATTGATATGCAATGAGCATTAAAGTACTTCTATTTATAGAATTTAACTTTTCGTAATTCATATTTTTATAACTGTCAAATTGGAAATATTTTTGCACCAAATCACCAATAATTTTTGGAAAAGAAAATCAACACTTGTCAATGCAGTTGGCATTTTCGTTTGTTTTTATAGGACTTATATTGACACAGATTTTCTTTTACAAAAATATGGAATGCTACTACACAAACAAAAGCATCTACATAACAAAAGTTTAAATGAACAAACAGACGATATTTATAAAGGTTTCCAATCGAATATGACTTTTTTTTGCAAAATTTACACAGTATTTCACAATTTGTGTATATCCAATTTATATAATTAAATCAGACAGGAAGGAATTTACTGGAAATACCGAAATCTCCACTGGGTTACTCTTCTTTAGCTATGTTAAAATGCGGATTCGTTTAATTTTAAGCCGCTGTCATATATGTATACATCGTAATTTTAGTAATAGTTCTTACGAACGTTTATGGTGTTTATTCGTCCGAAATCCATTTCTTATTTACGAAAGGCACAGTTCAAAAGCACTTGGTACGAACGGAATATACTATAATGTACATGCTTGTTTACTCCAGAGTCATCACCAGTTATCGCATACAGAAAATAGACCATAGCAAGTTACCAAAATGTTAATAATTCACAGATTTCAATGCGTAGTTTTTGTTTTTTGTTTGGTAACATGCCCATTACAAACACTTTCTGCAAAGTTTTATTTTTATTAACATATTTCTGGACATTGCGGCGCTGCCTGAAAAAAAAATCATTAATTTTTTTTAGCCTAAGTCTTTTTAACATTATAATAATAATAATTACTGCATTGAACGATCGAATATTCGAATATTCAAATACTTCACCAATCAAATATTCTATTATCAATTTTGGTATTTGTTGCCATTCTTAGTATATGATTAGGTATTAAGGATAATAATTCTGCATAGTGTAAATATTCATGTAATGCAAATGTTACTAGCAAAAACATATGAGGCGCGTCGTGGAAAAACTGGGCTTAATGCATGTGCATAAAGTTTCGTCCCGTCCAGGACGGCACTTTCCGCCTACAGTGGATTTATGTTTAGAAGAGATTTCCTTCAAACAGAGAATACCATAAAAGCGGAAAGTGCCATCCCGGATTAGCTTTAGCGGACTGCACAGGCTAATCCGGGATGGCACTTTACCCACATGCATTAAGTCCGGTTTTCCAACGATGCGCCTCATATATATTTTCTACTTAGCAGATTCTGACAACACTTGGGATTACATTTTACAGAGACTTCAGGACCTAGTTAGCAATTTAAGGCAATTCTTGTAATTCAATAAAGCATGTTAATAGAATTACTTTAACTCAATAGATCTGCAAACAGTAAAAGGCTAATTTCAGACCATAACAAAGCCGTGTGTTTCTGCAATGTGAACACAATGTTGTGTTTTATTCCTCTACAAGCAACTGGCTGTGCTCACAGTTCATAAAAATAATGATCAATTTCATGGGAAAACTAGAGCACATTAGCGGAATAAACTGATGATCCCTCATTTGCAGTTCTGCTCAATTGTCGCCAATCTCAGATTCGCAAACAATTCACATAGTTGGTTTATTGAGGTAGCTTATTAAAATTATTGAGCAAAAATCACTAAGGAATACATTTTAAGAATTAAGTCTGCTTTAATGTCACCATTAATTTTGTTAAAAACAGCAAGGATGATAAAATACATACTAGTTCATTGCAAGTGGTTGAACAAACGTTATATAAGCACATAGCAAATGACCACTATAGTTTTGTATTGTTCTTGCAAGTACATAGCAAATGACCACTATAGGTTTGTATTGTTCTTGCAAGTACATAGCAAATGACCACTATAGTTTTGTATTGTTCTTGCAAGTACATAGCAAATTACCACTATAGTTTTGTATTGTTCTTGCAAGTACATAGCAAATTACCACTATAGTTTTGTATTGTTCTTGCAAGTACATAGCAAATGACCACTATAGTTTTGTATTGTTCTTGCAAGTACATAGCAAATGACCACTATAGTTTTGTATTGTTCTTGCAAGTACATAGCAAATGACCACTATAGTTTTGTATTTTTCTTGCAAGCACATAGCAAATGACCACTATAGTTTTGTATTGTTCTTGCAAGCACATAGCAAATGACCACTATAGTTTTGTATTGTTCTTGCAAGCACATAGCAAATGACCACTATAGTTTTGTATTGTTCTTGCAAGCACATAGCAAATGACCACTACAGTTTTGTATTGTTCTTGCAAGCACATAGCAAATGACCACTATAGTTTTGTATTGTTCTTTCAAGCACATAGCAAATGACCACTATAGTTTTGTATTGTTCTTGCAAGCACATAGCAAATGACCACTATAGTTTTGTATTGTTCTTGCAAGCACATAGCAAATGACCACTATAGTTTTGTATTGTTCTTGCAAGCACATAGCAAATGACCACTATAGTTTTGTATTGTTCTTTCAAGCACATAGCAAATTACCACTACAGTTTTGTATTGTTCTTGCAAGCACATAGCAAATGACCACTATAGTTTTGTATTGTTCTTTCTGGCCAATTCTGCAAATAGCTTTCTCACCTTGAGGGCAACTGGCAAGCTGTTGTCAATATTAATGTATCTTTAGTCTATTTTTCATATGTTGCTACATACCATCCTGTGAACACAGCTGTTTATCTGGGTGTTTAATTGTATACAAGTAACACGTTTGACAAGACTGGTATCATTATATTGCAAACAATATAAATGCATACACAGAATGTAAAATAGTGTGTACACTGTATACAGTCTTAACCATGATGTTTAAAGCCATTATATAGTTTTGGTCTTTAGAACAAGTTTTCTACGAATAGCTTTTCAAACTTATGTTAATTATTAATTATTGACAAAATTTAAATGTCCTTAAACAATTATTTCAAACTTACTATTAAGATAAGCCATATAGATACTTCAGATCTATCAATAATAGACTCTTCCAATACTTCAGACCTATCAATAATAGACTCTTCCAATACTTCAGACCTATCAATAATAGACTCTTCCAATACTTCAGACCTATCAATAATAGACTCTTCCAATACTTCAGACCTATCAATAATAGACTCTTCCAATACTTCAGACCTATCAATAATAGACTCTTCCAATACTTCAGACCTATCAATAATAGACTCTTCCAATACTTCAGACCTATCAATAATAGACTCTTCCAATACTTCAGACCTATCAATAATAGACTCTTCCACAAATGTCAATCATATTCAAATTAATCTGCGATATTATCACATTTCAAACCTTCTTTTCCTGATAGAACATACTATACTAGTCTTAGAAATAATTAACCCACTCACTTCCGAATAGAAGCCCAAGACAAGTAACAATATATCCGTGCAAGTTAAACACTTGTTAAGGGACCTGTGCACAGATTGGCAAATTGACAATTTTCAACAATTTTGTCATAGATTCCAAAAAGAAATTGTACATTATATACAAACAAGCGAAATAACACTCATGACTAAGAAATATATTAGAAAAATCATTTTGTTTATGGATAATCATCAATCGAATGGATATAATTATAAAGCGTTGGTAACGCTTTTCATTCGTATTTCAGAAAACATGGGTATCACTTACATAAAAAAAAAACAATTAAAAGTATAAGTCTAAATGACCGAATGGTTAGCTCACAAGAATGTTTATTTTAAAGGTTTCGGGTTCGAGGCAGGGACATTTGTTTAAATTTAACTTTTTCTTATTATTATTTTTGTTTTGGATCATTTCAGATGCTGTAGTTTTTGGAGAAAAGACATTTAATGACATTTTTCAAAAATACAAAAAAAAACCTGAACAAGTCCCTTTAACTGTCTGCTCTACCAGGAAAGTACCAGAATAACGAAACAATAATTGTTGACAATTGCAGTAATGCAGTAATTAAAAAAATAATAATATAGAAAGCCATGGTACATGATGTCTAAATGTCTGAACATATCATTTTACTTTTTATTTCTTCAATTAACTTCATTAACATAATCATTATCATTTTCATTGATCGAATAATGTCTATGGCTTAATACCATTGTTTATGCCAAAATAAGCATTCCTGCAAGTCCTTCAAACAACGGATTGTGAAGACTGAACATGATGAAAAGCTGTTGAACACAAAAGATCAGTGAAATCCAAACAGTTGTAATAACCTACTGATGCTTCACATTTGAAGTACTGTCGTTGAAAGTATCATATTGGACAGATATCGTGCACTAATAAATATCAAAAGAACATTAGGTTTATAAAGCATGATGTTCAATATGAATATGTACAATGTATTCCACACCAAGTTTCGACCTTTTGATCTTACCTTTTGTCAAGGGAAGCAACCCAGGCTGAGACCATGACAATCATACTCACTGGGAGTTATCCCAGCATGTGGATAGCTGCTTTTAAAACATATCTGTAATTAGAAAAATAAGAAAATAAATAAGGTGTGTCATAGGAAATCCGGGCTTAATGCATGTGCGTAAAGTGTCATCCTGGATCGCACTGCACAGGCTGATCCAGGACGACACTTTATGCACATGCATTAAGCCTCAAATAAATTAGACAGTATATGTGAAGCTTTGCTGGAATTTTATCTCATTGATTAACAAATAAGTAAAACTTTTTAGGAGGGATACCAGTGTCAGTACAGATGTTTCCTATAAATGAAATACATGTATTTGTGTTTTTTTTAAAGAGTGTATGTACGATCTTACAACAGATATATTGACATGAATTAAAAACAACCCCATACAGTTAATTACCATATATATCAATTAAAATGGAAGAAAAGTTCATAAGAACCATCGTTGTACAACTCATACTTCACTATGTTTTCTTCACGAGCTAGTTTATGGCTGTACAGCTCGAAACTACAATATATATATATATATTGACTCAACGGTTGTATTAGGTTACACATGACTAACAAACGATGCAAGAGTCGACACACTTATTCAATAATTTAGTGTTTCCTTCAACAAGTTTATGTTTATCTTTCTGCTTTCAAGTTAAACTGTCACTTTCATCTGTGTACACTAAAAATATTAGCTATGAATCATGATCCTGCATACACAATTTAATCTCATATTGTATTCCTTATTTAGTATTGAATTATGTACCAAAATATGTTTTACTATTTAGTCAAATATCGCTGGGACCTTTAAATGAGGATTAAGAAACAATTTTCCAATAATACCCAATCCAACTTTATTAAATAACTGACTTCAAAATAAATGTTAGAATAACCAGCAGAACTATTTGGAAAATACAGTAAACTTTCTGACTGAAACAGAATAAATTTATGTTTTACTGCAAGTGAAAACACTCAACACAAATATTAAAGTGTCAGACATAAAACCCAGCTAAAAATGGTTTCATCAAAATTGAGTGTCCATGAGTTGTACTCCCCACCATGATAATTAATATAGATATTTACATCCACAGTATAGATGGATCTATTTATAAAAATAATAATAATTTTACACATGGAAACACTGCACTTGAATGTTAATAATTATATTAAAGTTTACACACCTCAAACAAAATGCAACCATATATTTTTTCAACAGTATGGGAACATAAATGTGCATCCCTTATTCTTCAGATACCATTCTATCTTAGATACCGTTTCTTCACAAGATACTCTAGAAGAACAGTGTGTTCGGTATCCTGACAAACCAGAAATATATGCTTCTATGCAGACATCGTCTTTCAGTAAATACAAGCCACAAAAACATGTTAAACTGGCAAAATAATCACTTTTTTAATGAGCTACTTTCATATTCTGGTACTTAGTTTAACAGCAGTGCTAGTACCCATTTTCCATCTATATTCACTCGAATTTTCGAACTTAAACTGAAAAGTATTTCACTAAAATTGAGATTAAAACAGATTGCTCTATAAGTTTGTAAAGAACAATAGCGCGTGCGCCAGCCTTGGATGACATCATAACCCAAACAAAGACAAGAAACGGTATCGAAACACTTTTACTTTTGGGGGGAGATCGTTATGAATGACTTGTTCTGAGTGCTGTCATTTGTTAACAAAAGTGAGATTTTACAGCCTTTGTATTTTGAAATTAAAGATATATATTTTCTTTATATTTAATATGTTTAAAAAACGAGCATGGTCAAACGTATTTTAAGTACGTTTCATAGTGTCATTAAGGGGAACGGTATCTAAAGAACAGAACATACATAAACAAATGTACATGATATAACATTTTAAGAGACAGACTAAAGTACTCTGATGACTTTAATCATCCCCATTCATCAAAACACACTGTACCCTTCAAGATACATGTATTATCATAACAAATTTCAGAATCACAACATACTAATCTCTATTGATGAATGTACAACGCACAAACCGAAATATCTTTCATTCCAATTAACTTGCATGTTTTCTGATGAATTTCAAGTGAACAATTGTTTTAACAAATGAAACGAAAAAACAACAACATCTGTTTACAACAAATATTTTCAACTTACGGCACAAAACGTGGCGTCAAAATCTATATTTAATAAACGAGCATATCTTAATACCGAAAGACACGCGAGAAGCACCAGCATTGGTTTTCCAATTATCGATTTCCCGCCATCTGTCAAGCAGCATAATCAATCCGCGGAAACTAGCGAAGACTGATCGGTTGATTTCGTTTATGCAGGCTCCTATTCGCATTACATGTTTCCGTGAGAAAAGAGCTCAAAGATGACGTCACTATGAAATACTTCGCGCCATACAGTTCCAGATTCTCATCGCTGACGTCATTGCAAGCAGTCGTGTGTTATGGGAGGAAAATAGATCGGTAGATATGTAAAAACCTACGAGTTAATTTTATTTTTATTATGTTTGTTTTCAGGCTAATGTATACACGAGGAAATGTTGCTATTAAGTCGTTATACATTTAAATGCTATATTGTTCTTTTAAGCATTTCATGCGTAATGATTTTCATAGAACGCTGCGCGCGAATTTACAACTTCACAAGTTTACGATATTGACGCCAGTTTCTACATTCGCCATTGCATTCAGAATTTGTACAGGTTATTCAAAGAATTACACTAAATAGCAAGTTTTACTTTCTTTCAGAGTATTTATGTTCTATCTTGTTACTTATTTCTTGATTTTGATCATCTTATCATTTTAGTTTCATTCTAAAAGTTGAATGCTTGGGCTGACGTTAAACTTTGTTCTTGCATTGTCAGTTTAAATACAACTTTTAGAAATTGCCCAGTATTCTGCAAAATAAACGCATGCAAATATTTTATTTTATTTTTGGAATCGACTTCAAATGCAGACACTGGTGAATACAATGTATGTTGCCCTGTTGGGGCTAAACAAATATAGAAATAAATAAAAAACCTTTATTAGTTTAACTTTATTCCAAACGGTCATATGTTTCTCATAATATTAATTGTTAAGTCTAGAATCTACAGAGACATGTTCATGAAGTAAATCAGACCAATACAGAAGAGAACAACTTCAATTCCTGAAAGTCTAAAACAGATCAAATTATTCCCATATAATGAAGGCAGAGTTTACAGTACGATTGTACTGGCAGTAATCTTGTAAAGGGTAAATCGTGTATAGGGCTAAAGTCTTGTGGGATCATCAGCCAATCATCTGTTGCAAATCTGACTTCTTGTTGCACACACTTGAATTGCAATTTATATTTTCAAAAATGAATGTCATATATATTTTTAGGCCAATGGAGTTTCAGAAAGGCTGATTAACCTTCAACCATGTCATTACCACCAGGTTTGGTGCCCTCTTCCCAGGACCTTCTGGGCAAGTTTGCACCCCCGGGTGGCGCTCCTCAGAGGGCCAGACGAAGAAGTACATTTGGCAATGTCCTCCACACTGCAGAAACTATCAGAGAGAAACAGGTCTAGAGATTACTAAATTTAAGCTTCAAAATTTATTTAGATTCTTTAGTATTAATCATTTTCCCTACAAGAATAAGACAATAATTCTTAGGAACATACACTTTAATTTACACACTTGCAACTGTAATGGTTTTAAAATTGCAACCAAATTGTTTTAATGGATCTTTTTTTGTGATACAGGATGCTCAGTTTTGTTTTAACATTCGATCTGAAAAGAAAAAAAAAAAAAATTATTTTATTTCTGTACCAGTTTGTTTTTCACCTTTGGGGGAAAGGCGGGGGGCCCTTCAGGCGGGGAATTTTTCGGCAAAAGGGGAATTTTTTGGGTATAAAAGCATTATTACATTTTTGTATTCTACTTTTTATAAAACATTAATCAATTGTTTTGCTACAAATGATAACTTAGGTTATGCACAAATTTGGTTTGATAAAAAAAATTGCTGGGATTGTTTACGAAAATTCCTCTATCTTAGTCAATTTTTGTCCGAGTTTGGTCAAGTTTTTTTCAAAATAAAGCTTACATTCTGAGGGGAATTTTAAGGTAAATATAGGGGAAAAATATATACTTTTTTAACACGGGAATGGGGCCGAATTTCTGCCCCAAATTGGCCATAAAAAAAAACTGTGTACCTATATACACTAAAGAATAGAGTCATGTTTGCCAATTTCCTTGATTTTCTTGCAACGTATTACTTGAAATGGAGCTGTTAATTTATTTTCAACTTAATAGGCACGAGCTAGAGAGGCCAGAGAACACAGAAGAGCATATATCACACCAGCCCATAAGTACATTCTTTGTTTAGTTGGCAATCACCTTAACTTAGATGTCGGCGTAGTGGAAGAATTTATCATCGACTCTGAAAGGGTAATGAACTCTTCGTCATTTCTTTGAAAAAATTAGTAACTCCTCATAATTTCTTTTAATAATTAATAAGGTGTGTGTTGTATTATTGTGCAACATTCATACTAAAATGTGCAAATAAGTCTACACAATCTAATGGTATTTTTGCTCATTCTGAACAGTTGAGCTGTAT
Organism: Congeria kusceri; assembly: GCA_027627225.1. Taxonomy (NCBI): domain Eukaryota; kingdom Metazoa; phylum Mollusca; class Bivalvia; order Myida; family Dreissenidae; genus Congeria; species Congeria kusceri. The sequence continues at coordinate 27,185,711 of CM051038.1, read as the reverse complement.
GTTTTACTACTTGTAAACAATCTAAGTTATTGTTCTTGTTGATTTAGTATAATTGAGTTTGACAGTTCTAGCTAGTTTCTCAGCTAATCAGGTTACATGTCTTACTTATTTTAGACATATCAATTAAAGAGTGATGTTTTGAAAAGATAAATACATGTTTTACTGTTTAGAATTGTTAATGGTGATTTTAACGTTAAAAACACTTAATTCTATTTTAGAATATAAATATTTTTGAAACGTTCTTCAAAAAGGATGGAACTAAGTGCCTCAAATTCTACTATCAAGAGGCTGCTATGCCAAGTCTTGAAGGTATTTGTATCACAAAATGTCCTGTTCTAGCTTTGTTATTTCAACATTTCCTGTTGATCTTGACAATGGAATTAATATTTCTAGTCCAGTTTGAAGGTTTAACAATGGAATTCAGCACTAACATTTAAGGGAAAATTGTAATGTTGGTAAAGTTGAAACCTATTTCTTATAGCTTTTCTTTTTGGCTTACATTGACTCTTAAACCAATAACTCACTTCCACATATCAAAAATAAAATGTTGCCATTGTCATCTTTGGTTTTGTTATTGACTTTTTGTGTGTGTAAATTGTTGTTAAGTAAAAATTAGACCACCATTCCATACACAGTTTTGCCTGATTATTGTTTTAGAATGCGGCCGTGTGATTACTGGTGCTCTGAAGGGAAGCTTGGTCAACCGAATTTTCATCACAAGTGGAACTGGTGAGAAACTTACTGGAACCTGTATCTACTTCACACGGATCAAGACGAGCGTGAGTTTGACCGTGAAGAATATTGCAGAGGTATAACTTTATTGGGAAGTTATAATAACTAGCTGAATATGTTTCTTCATATATTGTTCAAACACTGTGGATATCCTATTTTTGTAAAAATTGATACTTCTTTCAACAACTGTTTCAGCAAATATGTATTGGGTTAATCATGTAGATTAATCGAATAAGGACCTATGTTTGGTTAAGGGGACTATGTCAATGAAACAATTGCCTTCTTATTGCAATATAAATGATATTACAAGATAGAAATTAGTATACTAAGATATTTCCATTAAATTAATAATAAATGATATAATACACAATGAGATATTTGATAAAAACAAGCAAACAAGTTTGAAAAAATTAAAACCCCGAGTGGGTATCAAACTCACGACTTAGGAGCCATACAAAGAAATGACAGCAGACAGCGCTTTAACCAACTGGACTATTTTGCTTGGTAATGAATCATGTGCAGGGTTTGACCTTAATGCGTGTCCTTTGGTCCGTGACTTGTGATTTTTCGCTCGGACCGATTGTCTTCGAAAGACGACCGGTCTTGTGACCAGTTGTTTTTTGACTGGTTCCAACTGTGTAATTTGTGAATTATCATATGTGATTAAGAATACAAGGAACTGGCCATGATGATATTGTTTATTGGCATTTTACCACTAGATCTTGTGAATTATTGGTGTATAATCCGATTCTTCAATTTTCCAATCCTTATGTTATAACAGCGTGTTATACGTTGTAAAACTCAACTTAACACCATTTTGACTTAAGAAATTATGACTGGCATTGTAGTTGCCTTTCAGAGAAGCAATTATCATTTATAATAACTAACAACATTCATTGAATAACCCTTTTTTAATTATTTTAATTCAAATTTAATCAAACAACTGAAATTGTATAAAATAATGAGTTAATAATAGCTTCTATTCAAATTATAACGTGCAACACCAGCAGGGGCGATGAAATTTTTTCACATGTTTCTTTAACCAAAAAGCAAAATTCCAAAGTTTGGCTTACATGGATAGCGTTAATATTACTCTTGGCTCAATAATAGTTGAACAACATATTCTCTTTTTGACACAGCAACAATTTATTTATTTTTTTACAACAGGCAGTTTTAAATTGTATCTCTATTAGAAACAAGATTCTGTATTTGATAAACACACATGCCCCCAATTGGTGCTGGATAGCCCATTTCTTAGTCCAAATTAGGTCAAGGTCAAGGTAAAAGTGAGGTTGGGTGATATGGGTGGATTGGGAGCGGTCAAAAGTAACGACTGTGTAAATAGACGAAACGGTAAAATCTAGTTAACCAAGAAATGCAGTCTTCGTCGTAACTGGGTTGCCTGATGCCCAATTTATTTTGCAAATACTTAATAAATAGACTTTGTTTGAAAACCTTAATTAGAAGCATTTAAGTGAGTTACCATTTATCAGAAAATATCAACAAATTGATCCAGCTCCACACTGCTCCTTTTAGCAATGTACCTTTTTGGACCCTATATATTTCCCTGTTGATCTTTTTAATCACATTGTGACGCATGATGCACAAAATAGTATGATCGAACCTTATGTATTTTGAGGGAGAACAACAAAATCAAGATGACACACATGTATATAGAAATAAAATATAAATTAATAAAATTACAGAAAACAACATTTTCTGATATTGCTGTAGAGTACCATTTGAAGTTAAATAGTTCGGACAAGTCAAACAGATTTTGGGCAAGTGGATTTGCTAACAAGCTTGCCCGAACTGGCAAGTGCTTTGAAATAATTAGCGTGAAGACTGAAGAAATGGCACTTTTTAATTATTATAAGGATGGATTGGAGATGGTCATAAGCAACAACTGTGTAAGTATCAAAGTGTTGTAGCAAGCAGTGTTGGTGCTAGACGAAACGGTGAAATCTAGTTAACCAAGAAACAGCCCATTTGAATTATTCTAAGTGCAAATTAGGTCAAGATCAAGGTCAGAGTGAGGTTGGGTGATATGGTTGCATAGGGAATGGTCATAAGCAACAACTGTGTAAGTATCCAAGTGTTGTAGTCAGCGATGTTGATGCTGGACGAAACAGTAAAATCTACTTAACCTTGTCACGGAAGGACGGACAGACGGATAGGACAATCACTATATGCCTCCTGGATCAAGATGCGGGGGGCATAAAAAACAATCGAAGTAAACAAAATTAATGTCTAGGTTTCCACATTGTGGGAATAATGGCAAAACGTTAAGGAACAGATAGCCCTAACAAATACGATAAATAATTATCTCTTTATTTGCTCTAATTTCATTTTGATTGCTCAGCACATGGAAAAGCATGGATGTAAAATTCATGTCAAGTTCAAGAAGTTGATGTATATCTCATCTTTATTTAGATATAAGCCAAAATGTGTGCTAGTGATATTTTTCGATTTCAGTTCTGAGAATAATTTTGTATTTTAAACCATTGTATGCACATATGCCATTTGATGTGGTTTGATTATCTGGACCAGTTCATACAGGATCGGCACAGTAGGCTTTGCAGGTAGCCGGTCCTCTAGACCACCACTTTCCAAAAGTTAAGGTCAAACCCTGCCCTGATCATGTGTAAACTATGGTTATACAAAATAATCACAATTCTGACCTCAAAATGTAAACATGAAACGGGCCAAACAAACAAGACCCTTATTATAAACTGATTTTTATCTCAGAATGCGTACACACTTTTCTAATTATTTATACCCTGTGTCAACCGTTATTATATGCCAGTATTAATATCTTAATTTTAGATTTTATTAAGAAATTGCCCCCTTGAGGCCCTTTTAGACATAGTCCCTTTAATATTTTCAAATATTTTACTTTTTACATATAGTAAATACATTGCAGTGCACATTAAAAACTGTTACATGTACGTCCATCTTTTTTTATGATATTCTTATTTAATTTTTTTTAATCAGGACTTTCACCATAAATCTAACATTTTATTGTTATATGTTTGAATTCACATAATAAATTGCACATTGTTAAGGATGACATATCTTATTTAATGTAGCTATTTCTAGGGGTTGTATTCACAATGCATCGTAAGTTAAATTTGATCCTTATCCTTAAATCTGGAAAATTCTGTTTCATTGAAATAATCCACATTATCTACTTTTCAGGAGGTTAATTTTGGTGTCCTTGAAATGAAAGACAGTGCTGGCATACTGAGCATGTATGAGAGGGTGCTGGCCAAAGTGTATCTGCCCATGTTGATGGCACAGACAAACTGGGGAGAGCTAAGTCAGACTCCGTCAGGACGCAAGATTGTCGATCAGTTCCTGGACAAAATGTCGGGCTTTATGTCCTATCTGCAGAGTAAGTTTGTATATCAAAATCTAAGCACTACAGCTGAGGACAGTTTGAAAAAAGTCATCTTTTTTCATTAGATTCAGCGTTTTTCCTCACCACTTTGGGAATGGTACCGGTACCGGTCAGATTGGGAAAATTAGCCTCGTTTCAGCCAAATTGGGAATTTTATCACTTTCATTAAAACATGTCATAAAAGATGTAAAAACCGTAAGTTACTTCACCTAGCTGTTAACAGTAACCCAGGATTTTTCTCAGGCGCCCCGGTCCTTACGTCGAAATTTCTTTTTTCGCGACGTGTCATATGACGTTATCTGGTGCGTTTTAGCTCTGGCAGGTTTTCAATTTTTTGTAAACGTTTAAACGAAATGAAATAAACTAAACATCACCGTTTAAACGGTATACCTCTAGCCTTTTAAAAGCAAAAGCGTCATTGTAAGAATCATGGTTATAATACATGTATATTATACATGTTTTGTTCTTGCAAAAACGGCGGAAGAATTTCCCCGTGCACGTTGTGTCTATGCGCGTCAAATGTTAGACCTGTATTTAGAAAGCACATAATCATTACACGCATGCTTTCCATGCGTGGAACGTGACGTCGTGGTTGTCAGCAGACATTTCACGCTCTTTTGCAGAAAACACGGGTTTTACATGTGTTTAGGAAACTACAACACTGAGCAGTAGCACTGGATAGTCTTTCCTGACTACGATTTCATATTAGCATATTTGATACTGATTTTTCGAAGTTTATTTCTTAAAGTTATGAAATTTATGAAATAAATAAGTGTGCAAATTAAAACATATGAAAGCTCATTTACTTTTTAGGTTGATAATACGCTTGACAGGTGTATAAGGTTACTTGTGTGTGGATAAATGCCATCTGCGCCAATTGGTAAGTCATAACGTCATTCCAAAGCAAAGATAAACTGAGCGTTTCTATTGGCTCATATCGATTTTACTATATGTTGAAACTCCGCGTACAGGGCCGTGCTTCACGGTGATTGATTGCAGCTTAGTAATAACTGTAAATCGTTAAAATTTTCGGCGAATAAACACTCGCTTTGATCATTCACTAGCTTTAAAGAGTGGATGTACATTTTTCTCGAGTGAAAACGGCCATTGTGACGTAAGAGATTAGCTTTCACATTAGGTATTGTCGGTCTGCTGCAGTCATCACAGCTAATTAATTGATAAAATACACGTGCCCCGGGCGATGTTTATAAGCGCAAATTGGGAAAAATGGTAAGAAAATCGGATTGGGAATGGTACCATTTTCCGGTGCCGACTATATATAGAGGAAAAACGCTGCAATTTGACAGCTTGGATAATAGAACGTTGCTCATTTTTTGCATTTTATCATTTTCGTGTTTCCATTGTGACCGTGAATAAAGCAAACATGTTATGACTGCGAAAATTTCCGGATATACGGTATTGAATATCATTTGTTGATTCAATATTTATACATCTTTAAACCATTACAATCTTGAAACCTTTAAACCATGTAAATACCCCTTTTTCTTGAATTTTTGGAGTACTAGTACCCTTTATTTAAACTCGAGAGCATTGATATGGTCATATTCTAAGATAATTTACTTTATCTTCAATAACTGGAATATCAAAGTCATATTTGTACTATAACTATCTTTGCATGTACACAAATGACAAAGCACACAGTTTTTATACCCCCACAAACAAAGTTTAGGGGGGGTATATAGGAGTGAGCTTGTCGGTTTGTTGGGTTTTTTCTTTCCGGATGATAACTCAAGAAAGTCTTGACATATTCAAATAATTTTTGGTACACATGTGTAACATCATAGAATACAGGTCAATTTTGATGTTGGTTACAAACCACTAAATTTTGACAGAGTTATGGCCCCTTTTTGATTGAGAATTCCCTAAAAACATGGTTTCCGCATGATAACTCAAGAAAGGCCTGACATATTCAAATAATTTTTGGTACACACGCGTAACATCATAGAATACAGGTCAAGTTTGATATTGGTTACCAACCACTAAATTTTGACAGAGTTATGGCCCCTTTTCGACTTAAAATTCCCTAACAATATGATTTCTGGACGAATGCTTACATATTCAAATAATTCTTAGTATACGTGTGTAGCATCATAAAATATGGGTCAAGTTCGGCTTTAGGTGCAAACCACTAAATTTTGACAGAGTTATGACCCTTCATTTGACTTAAATTCCCTAAAAACATGGTTTCCTGACTATAAATCTGCAATGGCTTGACATATTTAAATAATTATTGGTACACTTGTGTAGCATCATAAAATACAGGTCAAGTTTGACTTTGGTTACTAAATTTTGACACAGTTATGGTCCCTTTTTGACTTTAATTCCTGAAAAACATGTACAAAAACTCGTGAAAGGCTGGACATATTTAAATTACTTTTGGTACATAGGTGTAACATCATAAAATACAGATCAAGTTCAAATTTGGTTACACAACACTAAATGTTGACAGAGTTAAGGTTCCTATTGAAATTCAATTTTTCCAAATACACTGTTGATCATTCACAAATTAAAGCATTTTCTCTATGTCCATTTCTTTCGAATGGATGCCAAAGTTTTGTGACGAGGCCATATTGTGGGGGTATATCCGTTACTCATGTGACAATTCTAGTTTGTTTAAGTTATGAATTTGTTTTCAGGGTCTTGATATGCAGAATGAGTGGAATATTGGCTTTTATGTCATTAGGCAAACAGCGTTGTTTCTATATTTGTAAATAGGGGAAGTATAACTGAAATAATACTTTGACATATTCATTGCCAAATAGGTGCAGAGGCCAATGCTGGGGAGGGTACAAGGTTGGTGGACTATGAAGGTGATCAGATTGACCTTAGTGCTGTGAGGAACATTGCTGACTGCATACAGCACTCTTCTAACCCTGATGTTGTAGCTGACATGGAGGATCTGGCAACTGTTTGGTGTAAACAAATAGAACAGGTAACATGGGATAGTTTGTCCGCTATTTAGAAACAACAATTGTTATGCCCCCCCCCCCTCGAAGATGGAACCTATTGGCAGGGCTCGAATTTAGCACTCGCAAACTCACAAATTGCAAGTAAAAAATCAGTTTTGCGAGTAATTTTTTTCTACTGCTCGCAAAAAAATGCGAGTGAAAAATATATGAACATAACAATAAGAATCTTCATAATATATGGTAACCCGATTTTTTACACAATTCTTGCACCTGTCGCAAAGGGAGATAACTATGAAAGGAGCAGGCAAAAACAGCCCAGAGTCCCACTGGTCAGATGACACACTGTCCGCAAAAAGTCCAACAGTAAACACATTTTGGTAAAACCAGTTACAACAGTGTCAAACTGAAATATTGTTTCTTGAATAATTATGCCCCCCATCGAAGATGGCGGGGTATATTGGTTTGCTAATTTTGGTCGATCGGTCAGTAGACCACTTTCGTTTCCGCTCCCAAATTTCAACAGTTTTCATCTGATCTTCACCAAACTAAATGTAAATGTTTGTGGGCATAATATATAGGTGAAGTTCGATAATCAGCCAAATCGCTCCAGGAATTTGGAGTTATGGCCCTTGAATTATCAGAAATTGGCCTTTTTAGCCGTTTCCGCTCTGTAAGTCCAACAGTTTTCATCCAATCTTCACCAAACGTCATGAAAATGTTTTTAATAATAATATCTAGGTGAACTTTGATAATCAACCAAATCTCTGTGGGAATTGTGGAGTTATGGCCCTTGAATTGTCTAAAATTAGCCTTTTTAGCCGTTTCCGCTCTCTAAGTCCAACAGTTTTTATCCAATCTTCACCAAACTTGATTAAAATGTTTTTAATAATAATAAATAGGTCAAGTTTGATTATCAGCCAAATCGCTCCAGGAATTGTGGAGTTATGACCCTTGTATTATCTGAAATTGGCCTTTTTAGCCGTTTACGCTGTCTGTGTCCAGTAGTTTTCATCCAATCGTCACTAAACGTCATGAAAATGGTTATTATAATAATATCTAGGCCAAGTTCAATAATCAGCCAAATTGCTCCAGGAATTGTGGTATTATAGCCCTTAAATAATGTGAAATTGACCTTTTAGCGGTTTCCGCTCTTTAAATCCAACATTTTTCATCTTCATCAAACTTCATGAACAAGTTTGTGGGCAAAATATCTTGGCCAGGTCTAATAATCTGCCAAATCGCCTCAGTAATTGTGGAGTGTTTCTAAGTCCAACAGTTTTCATCCAATCCTCACCAAACTTTATGAAAATGTTTGTGGGCATAATATCTCAGCCAAGTTCGATAATCAGTTAAATCGCTTCAGGAATTGTGGAGTTATCTAAAATTTGACTTTTTCATCCGATCTTCACCAAATTTGATGAAAATGTTTAACATCATAATATCTTAGCCAAGTTCAATGATCAACCACATTGCAGCAGAAACTATCTATGTCCAACAGTTTTCAACCGATCTTCGCTAAACCTGATATTTTAAAGATTGCTTTTATCCTAGAGGGGGGCCTACCTGTTTTACAAACAGCTCTTGTTCATGTTGTGTTGCCTTAGTACTCTTTATTGATCATATATAATGATCATATCTTTCCTGACAGCCACTTGTATGCTTGAACAATTATTTTATTATCTCTTTTAGATATGATGATTTCTTTGGAAGTCAATGAATTAAGTAATGGTAGACTGAAAATGAATTTTATGTTAAACATTCATACAAGTATTTGGAGACAGTCTACTCAATTAACTTGATGCAGTGGCATTCTGGAGAACAGCAATGTGCTTCAAACCATTTTCAACTTTTTTTTTTTCAATCAATATTTATTTTTTTAACTTTAATAACATGTCCTAAACTTGTGGAACTGAATATAAAAAAGCATATTACTACTACTACTACTTGTGTGCACTTGTATCCTTATTTTTAAGTAATTCTAATTAGCATTTTGGCACAAATTTAAGTTGTACTGTTTACCAACATGCTATCGGTGAAGTACCATTCATTTCTGAAATAGGTCTGTTTCAAGATGTATGTATATTATTGACATGGCAATATTGAGCAGGGTCCCTCAGATGGCGGAGGTTTCCCGTTTCCTGAAACCGGAAAATAGACAAATTCTTAATAATCTATTACAACAGACATTGCGAAACCTGTCCAACATGTCTGACAAAAAATGTGGGTGTCTGACAAAAATGTTAACACATCTCTTTCATATTTCATGCAAGTTTGACTTATTTTAATAAACTATGGATATATAACTGAAATCAGTTAGATGTATGTATTTGTTGAACAGTGTATATCAAGTTTGAATGTGTGATATACAGGTTGCAAATCATGGTGTCAGCTTATTTTGAGGTTTGGCGCAGTCTTGTTACAATCAATCGAGTGAATGCTTTGCTCCAAAATATGAAAAATGTTTTTGTAAAATCATTAAGATGTTACTTTCTCTTTAACTGCCAAGATTTATGATGTTTGTATACAGATAGCATATTAAAACTGGTTTTGTTTTCAACGTTAATCACTGTGGGAAATACGACATTTTAGGGATAGAAATGATACTGTTTTTGCTGGAGGAATGGAGGAAGCAGCCTAATTTCAGCTGCAAAACAGGCAGATTGAGGGCCCTGTTTGGTAAACATGATACAACTAATGTTGTGTGTTGCAGATACTTGCTGAGAGTGACCAGATGCGTAAGGAGGCTGATGACACCGGTCCCCTGGCAGAGTTGGACCACTGGAGGCAGCTGATGGCAAGGTTCAATGCCTTGTTGGACCAGATCAAGAGTCACCAGTGTCACATGGTCATTAACATCCTCAACACAGCTCGCTCCAAAGTCATGAAGGTGATTATTAATTTATTGATAAAAGTGGTTAGGGTAAGTTATGTTAGAATAAGTTAATATGTATAAATAGTTGGTATCAATAGGTTAAGTGGTATAGTTTGTCATGTTCATGATAACAAGATCTTTAGAAATAGTTAACAAAAACAAGTTAATTTTATTGTATACTTAATAGAAATGGAAAGAACTTGACAAGAGGATAACAGATAATGCCAATGAAGCAAAGGACAATGTTCGGTTTCTCTACTCATTGGAAAGATACTGTGAACCACTGTACAGAAGAGACCCAGTAAGTACAGGAGTATTTAAGCAAATATAATTGTTTTCAAAAGGACTAGGTTCACGAAAGGTCAAAAATGGCCCTATGGGATTTATTGATGAAATTTACCTGAAAGAGTCGGTTATACCTCTAGTTTTGAAAAACATTTATAAAAACCCTTAAAAAAAATTACTTTATCGTTGCCATGGCAACCAACTTAATTATAACCATTTTTCATATATTAACAAAACAAGGCTATCGTGAGCAATAATACAATTTTATTAAAGGGAACTAATAAGAAAAAGAAGTAGTTTGATCAAGACCTAAAGAAAACTGTATTCTTAACATAGTAATTTACATGCTAGAACTCAAGTTTCCATGGTAACCATGTTTATTGTTGAAACGAATACATATGTGTTTACCATTTGAATTTCAACATGCAAATTTTGACAAATTTCAAGCGCAGTCATTATACTCTCAGCCAAAAGATGTGTATACATGTATGTTGCCATAGAAACTAATCAGAGCAATATAATTATATAGATTTCCATTATTGTAATGACACTGGACATTGTAAAAGTGCAGTAATAAAAAATAAAAAATACAACAAACTGATACAAACTGTCAACCAAGAAATAGTCCTCAATTAGTTTGAACATTCCTATAAAATATAAAAACAAAGTTGATGCATAAATCAGTTTAAATGCGCATTCAATCATGGTTGCTATGGTAACAATAGCCACCAAATACATGGAACTTAAGCTCAAATTAAATGCAGTTTTCTGTTTATAATAGTTTTCTTTAACCATTTCAATTAATTTATGATATTGCTAACAAATATTTAAGCAAACATGTGTAGCTTTGATGCTTAATTGGACAAATATGCTGCAGATATTCTAAAGTCATGTTTAATCCATATAACTATACACAGCAATATTAGAGAACGGTTAGAAGAAGATGTTACCAGGCAGTGATCATTCAAATATAATAGCAACATTCTTCTAAATCACAGAACTATACAAGATTAAATAGTAGCCAAAAATGCACATGACGCTTATCTAATCAAATTCAATGTTACAAACAGCATGAATGATATCAACATCAAACAACGTAACTTTTGATATTACTCCCCAATGGCACTGTCCTCGGAGTCAGAGGAATCTAATAGGCCGCATCGTCAACATACTGTCCCCATTCCTTCACACCTGGTTCCCTTGAAGACGGGTTAGGCTGGCCAAGGTACCACAACACGGACGCTACATGTGGGCAAGTACCCACAGTCCTGGACCCACACTTGCACCGACAGTACCAGCCAATGATGTGGTCACTCTCGTACTGTATCCATACCAAGTAGGAGCGGGACGACACATGCCTGCTCTGCAATCTGACTCTCATTAAACCTTCCGTCTCTTGATACACCTGTATACTGCAGTCACTGCCTAGGTACTCCTGGATGTAACTACCTGTGAGTTTTAACTGGTAAGTACCTCGAGTCAGAAACCGCAGTGTGTTGTCGTCAAGAGATGGAAAGTCGAGGTCTTCAGTGTTGGTATCAGCCCACTTGGCGACACTCCGCCTTTCCAGGTTTTTATCAGTTACAAACTGTTGAAGTACAATGGAATGGCTCAGTAACTCTCGCATGCATGCGGCCACAGCCAGGTCCTCCTCGCCATTCTTGGTAGCATTAATGGGGGTCAGGTACTTGTTAGATAGGGCGCAGACAATTCGGACATAGTCCCCTATAAAGGGGACGTGTGTTGTAGGCAGAATTTTGTCCAGGTACTTCCACCGTTTGATCCTTGCGTTGGCTGCTTCTACAACCCATCGCACCTGCAAGACAATAAAAAAAAATCTTTTTCTACATATATAATTATATGTAAGTTCTTGTTACTTGCTCATGTTGAATATATATACAATTTACAAAGATGTGTTACCATAATTTGCAACTTGATTGTCTTAGTTATTCTAAGTTCTTACACTTGAAATTAATTATAATTTTTCGTGGCCGAAAGTTTAGACACAAAAACTACGTTCGCTATGTCCGGAGCATAACAGTATTTGCAGAATATATTTTTAATTTTTATCCAATTCTATTTTTTTAAAGTAAAGAACTAATTATCGATTTATAGTTGTTTATCGGTCATTAAACAACCCTTTGGAGTTCTGGTGCATATGAACTAAACCATGATGCGTTGGTTTAATATCTACTCACCTAAATGACAAAGAGTGGTTTATTTGCCGATAAATAACGATAATGCGAAAATATTTTCATTTCTAACATAATCGGACACATATGTTTGCAATTGTAATGAGAACTACATTTTGCTACGCTAAGCTCATAATAGGGACTACTTTTTGCGTTATTTATTGGGTAGTTAATCAATGATAATTTCTTTATTTGTCCATAAAAAAATTAGCAACTATCGTGTAAAAATAGTTATTAACATATTATGTTATCATTATTTCATTAACAGCGTTACAGCGTGATTGTCATACATTGTATAGTATTCCCAATTTCAACAAACACAATTATCCATTTAAACTCACGAGGTGATAATAAATTCACCTGTTAAAACTACAGAGTATAACAGCGAGTCATCACCAATTAACTGGGCATTCAAACTGCAAGCCATTAGCAACACCAATAGCAACGGTGAAGCGTGTTCCATGCTTTGCATGTGGACATCCACGCTTAGCACGTGGACGTTGTTAACAATCAGTAATCAAAACCACTGTAACAGGCCTTACGACTACGAAAATTCTCTATCTCAATTTTAGATACTGACAAATTAAAACGCTTGTTACATACAGGCTTTCTGTGTCATTGACTAATATTTAAGATTAATACTAAAATTAAGCTTAAGATTAAGAATGTTTGTAGTCGTTGGGCCTGATCAACGTAAGTGAAATATAGGCGAAATCTTATTTTGGCTGACACAATATACGTATTGTTCAATTTGCTTTTAATGGACCGTGTTACGGCGGAAACATTTTTATGTTAACATGAATGGGATAAGTATTAGTTTTATTCCAAAGAGAATTATGTGTGCATAATTAGGTTTCATACTTTATTTACGCTATTATGAAAAATAATGTTATATTTTAAACGAACAATAATTATAACAAACGTACAAGAAACAAAGTATAGAAATTAACAAAAACATCTGCTGAAAAAGAGCATGCCAGAAGACTTATAGTGTATATTAAACACAGGCGAACACAATTACCTTTGTTACCAAGCGACTGGTGTTAACATCCTCGGTCGACATCTGCTTATCGCCCTTTTTGATGAAAGCTGGCATTTCTGCATGTATACCGATGTCATCGAGCAGTGTAAGGGAGTCGCGAAACCCTCGATCAACGACGAAGATGTCGTTTGGCTTAATCCATTGTTTTATTTCTTCGATGTTTTTGTGCAGGATATGATTCAGGATTGACGCATCGTTATTTTTTGAGTCGGAAAAATATGGCCCAATAATGCTCACAAAATATCCAGATGTTGTAACTGTCACCATTGGTTTCACAAGTGGATGGCCTTTGTGGACACAGTAAGAACGTCATTGAAATTGAAATTGGAGCTTTTGTTGATGTATATATAGGTTCCGTCAAGTACCAATATTGCTTGATCATTACTTTCTGCAAGAAGGGATTGCGATAATGTCCTGGTATGATTGTCAATGATATTTTCACGACTGATATGTTGAAATCCAAGATAGTGTGGAACGAAATGTTGCATCTAAAGTTTTCTCACTGATTGAATTGCCCTTTCTTATACATTATTTTGTAATGCCAAAGAGGGTTGCGAGCAAACTATTAGATATTCCTGATTTCATTTTGAAAAGAAAAATACCGATTGTTGTTGCTTTTGATCGCACTGGAGTTTCTCTAAGTTGCTCTTTCAATACATTGTGTAAGTCCTGAACTTGTTCCATGCTAAGTCCAGTCATGTTTTTGAGATCAGTGTCTGAGTAATGCTCAAGATTTTCAAAAGACATTCGTTCTACATTTGATTTCATGGCTAATTGGCGTAAGTATTTAAAAGGTCTGTAATTGTTGTTCTGTTGAAAAAGGCTTGGTCCATTGATTTAAAGTTTTAAAATGTATCTGGGTGAAAATGGCCGAGTTCATAGTCTATTTGGAACGGACAGCATCTGCTTTGTGCAGTGATAATAATATTGTGTTGTACAAACACTTCTGTTCTGAGCTGCTTTGGCACAACAATCAGTTTCGGTCCAGGCCTTTTACATATAAAGCAGTACACATGACTCTTGGACGCTGTCTGGATTTTAAGTCGTATGGATGGTGGACTGCCCACAGTGGTTGAACTTGCTTCTTGAACATGGGGGAGACGGTTCTGATGTAATATCAGAGATTCATCACGTTGATATGCTGGTCGTGAACATTTTCCGCAGCGAACTCACTGCTTTCAATTAAGAAATTCCTTCAAAGATATTTTCTCAGATGTTTGTTCACTGGCTGTCTCTGATGAACTTTCAGTTTACAACTGCATAGAAAACACTTTGACTGAGGCATCCTGTAATAAAATATATTTTTAAATATCAACAATATATCTGCTGGCTATAAAATACACCATACCATTAGTTCCTGGGATAATATCAGTAGGTATCAATATCAAAACTATAATTAAATAACTGGCATTTGAAATCTAACAAAATAGATGTAACCAATTTATATAGATCTAGTTGTTAAAGTTCTTAAAAATATTAGTGTCACTAAATATAAAACTATTATGGTACTTGCAAGTCAATTTATGAAATGTTAAATTGCAAAAGTACCGCGTGTTTAATTCAAATACAACTTTAATATAATTTTTAAAAAATGCGAAGGTGTTACAAAGTATTAAATATATATTACCAATAATTAAAAAAATATATACGAAGAAAAAACTACCCCTGAATTGAACCACGTCCGCCCGAGTGCAAGCCCCACGCATGTATCCACTACACCATCGCCACTTTTGATAAATGTTGAAGTTAAACTTCTACATATTTGCAAATGAAAACAAAAACCAAAGAAACTTATTTCCGTTAATTTTCCTTTTAACCAAATATCAGAATTACGACCTCGATATGAACATTACATAGCGATCTACCTATCTACCACACCTGCCGTCTGCTAATTGATAGCAACGAACTATCAAACAACGCAACTAATGAAAAAATGATACTGACACGATTTATTCCAATATTTAGTTGATAAAAGCCTTTGATTTTAAAAGTGTATGAAAATAGTACCAGATTGTATCTCTCAGCAGCAAATTGAAGTATTCACTCAAATTCAGCTGGTTGCTAACAATGCCGTCGACAGTACGAGTCAGTAAGAGTTGCATCCCGTGAAAACGATGATTTAGGATAGTGATTTTCGGACACGTTAATTAGTGAGAAAAAAAATGTCAATGTGGCGATTTCGTTTTTGTTTTTACCAATTTTATGTGGATGTAATATAAATAAAACAAACAACATTGTTAATATTGGTTAATGTATGTTGGAATTGGTAAGTATTTACTTCAACTTGTGATGCGGCTGGTTTATGCAGTGAATACCCAGTGAGCACATTTTTTTAATATGAAGCCCCAATTGTGACACCTTCAAACTTTTAGAACTTAAAGGAATTACCTGTACGTTAACATATACAAAATATTTTGGTGTCGCATGTGGGGCTTCATATTTTTTCATGACATAATATGTACTAATTTTAGCTAAAAACGGCTGTTTTTGGCAGATAGCCAAAAATCAAACATCCTTCAAGAGAATAAGAGAAGTAAAAAAGCAACAAAGTTTATTACATGATCGAAGGTTAAACAACATAAAAACAGTATCAGATAATGGATTTCATTACATTTCATTTTTGCGAAAATACAGGGCCGAATTTGCATTTTCGTGAACCTAGTCCTTTGTGATATGTTCAACTTATTAAATGCCTTTACTGTGTTACTTTGAGCGAAGCTTTTGTGTTGTCCATATTTTCTCTAAAGTAGATTGCTGACCACAGTGTGGTTGTAGTCTGAACATTTCTGACAACTTGCTGAAACAGAATGTAAATTAATGTCATATGTATCAAAAGAATTGTGACATTTAAAAGCTTTAAAACTTTTTGTCATGTCTCCTTAGTAGTTAATTAAGGATTGAATTGAATTTTGGTTTTGTTCATGCGATTATGAACGCAATGGTCAAACTAGCGCATCATGGAATTGCCAGTTTGACCCTTGCGTTCATAATCGCATGAAGGCAACCAAAATTAATTTCAATCCTTATATTTACATTATATTTGGGATTATTTCATCTCATTCCTTTATATTGTTTTTCTTGAACATGCATTTTATTGCCAGCCTAAGAGAAATATCACACACAGCAGTTTCCTTATCGGAACAGCGGAGTACCGCCCCTTGTAAACGAATTACAAAATTGTAAATCCACATCATGAATAATCCTTGATAATCCTGTTTAATTATTAACACAACACATGAAGACTTAAATGCTTTTAATCCGACTCTGAAAATTTCACACAACTGCATTTTTTTTCATATAAAATCGTATAATAAATCCACACTGAACTCAGCGAGAAAAATGCAAAACAATCCACAAATAAGTTCACTAAACAAGTGATGACGTGTAAGCTATGTCATTGATAGCATCCACACGGGTGTATCTAAGCTCTTTTGCTTTGCCTGGGAATAATTTGTCTTAGAAAGGATAACATTTTACCATATATTTAAAAATGCTTTTTTTCTTATTGTACATCTAAAATAATTCATAATTATAAACTGTGATATAAATGCACAATAAATTAGACGATCTACATGCAGAGCAAATAAATACATCAATGTGAAAACAAATTCATTTTAAAGCTACGTTCGTGAACCGATGTTACTCATTAAGATTTTATGTGGTCGCTTCTAAGAAAAGTTTTGTTTACTTAAATACCATAACATGTACATATTACATGCTAGCGAAAAGGCTTTTTATAATATCACTTATAGACCTTGCTTGATAGAAAAAAAGTCAAATTGATTATTGTAGAAGTAAAACTGGAACGAAATGTTAATTAATTAATATTAATTATAAAAAACCTTTAATTAAACGTTTACAATAAATGCAAAAAAGACTAACATTTAACAGTATAAGACATCTTAGTTCATGTAAATAAGAATACCATATTGAAATATAATTTGCATAAAAATAGGACACACAGATGTTACTATGTTACTACGATGTGATGAGGCATTGCATTCATACAATTATGAATGCATACCCCTTCTGTATTAAAAAGCCTATGCAATGTAAATATAAATTTTTATATGACTTTTATGATACTATGTAACTAACATTTCTGTTTGATGTGATCAGGTTTCCATGCTGGAGTGTCTTGGTGGACTGCTGAATGTCATCCGGATGATCCACAGCATTTCCAGATACTACAACACTAATGAGAGGATGACTTCTCTCTTCATTAAGGTCATTTTACAAATATCTTTTTTTATTAAATAAATTGAGAATAATGTTTGTATGTTAGTCGCTTTACATCTGTATTTTGATTCTTGGAAATTAGAATTACAGTACAATTTAACAATGTACAAATTTTTTTTTTCTTTGGCAAGGTCCAGTCAAAGGACTATTTCCCAAGCACAGAAGTTCCAAATACATATAGAAATATGAATGTAGGTTGCTAATCATAATATGCCTTGCATGTTTATTTATTATTAAACAATCATTAAAATACTGAAATTGGCCAATATGTCAGTAGTAATTTAAGGGAAAAAATCCAAATTTTATGGCTACTGGACGACTTCCAACCCCCAAACATAACATTACAGTGTACTTTTGATCTCCAAATCGAAATTCTATAAAAGGCTTGAAATGTATTATTATTTTCACAGGTGACCAATCAAATGGTGACTGCTTGTAAACTGTACATCATGAACAACAGTACAGAGCGTATCTGGGAAATGGAAAGACAACCTCTAATGGAGAAACTTCAGCACTGCTGCAACCTCTACAGGTCATACCAGGAGCACTTCCAGAAAACAAAATTAGCCATTGAGAATTCACCTGGAGAAAAACGCTTTGAGTTCTCTGAAATGTACATATTTGGAAAGTTTGAGACATTTTGCAAACGTCTTGAGAAGGTAAATTGAAGTACAGGATTGGTACTCTTGTAGTTTTATACAGATTTGTCATTGTTTGTAAGTCATGGATGACCATTTGATATATAATCATGCCTTCTTATTTTAATTAAAGGGGAATATTGTCCTCAAATGAAACATTTTGCAGTTATGGGAATTAGTGGTTTAGCCAAGCATTCCCAAATTCTTATATCTTTACTTGAAAGCAAGAAAATGTTACCAGCCCACCTACATAAAACCAAAACGGAGCAAGCATGTTTCAATATTTACAAGTGCAGGGCTTAAGGGCTTGTGCTAATTGCTTCCACTGTTTTGCATTTTATTAAAATATGTGTTATACAAGTTCATACATTTTTCAGATCATCACTCTGTTGAGATACATTGAGAACTTCAGCACATTGGCAGACTCAAAGATAGAAGGTGTGGAGCCATACTCTGCCAGATTCCTGCAAATCTTCACCAGTATCAAGAAGAAACCATATGATGTTCTGGATCATCGAAAGTTGGACTTCGATCAAGACTATGATGATTTCAAGAAACAACTTGCTGAACTGGAGGTATTTATGAATATTTGGACAAACATGCATTTTTTTAAATAGAATTTGACCTTTAATGACTTTTATATAATTGTTTGGTAAGAACATGCTACATAAAGCTCATAGTTTGAGTAATGCAGCATTTTTGCACCACATTGTCAAATTGGTATGAAATATGTATGTGATGTATTTTAATGTTTGTCAAACACCCATTTCTTAAGGGCTGTTCCAGGAAGAAAGGTGATTTGGAAAAAGTCAGATACCCCCCAGCACCACATTAATATTACTATTGGGCTTGACACCCACCACCAATACAACTAAAATTCACCCACACCACCGCTTTTTTGTTTATTTATTTTTTCTTTATGACGGGGGCTGCCGCCCCATACCCCTGCTTTATATTTCTTTTTCATCAACTTGACTACCGCTATGTTGTCTACCGCTGTTTATGAACGTGTTTTTGTGTATTGTAAATCGCACATGGGAAGGAGCAATATGTATGCGAAGTTGTGCACCTTACCAGCGCAAACATCACCAAATGGCAACTTTGTCCAGGAAAAATAATCACAATATGATGTCAGTTGTACAGATTTAATTACCTTTGAAAGTGCCTATATGAGCACTTAAGTTGTTGCCCGCCCATTTTTGCCCTAAAATTCGGCTATGAAAATTTGGTGGGCGTTATACACAGTAACAATCATTTTCAGCTATGTTTTTTGTTGAACATTTGAGTTATATTTTCGTAAAATTTGTTTTATATTTAATTCATTTTTTTTTAAACAAGAGGTTGCATTCTAATTACCTTGCAATCATATTTCCAATTGATAATAACACCTGTTACAACTGAGAAGAGTGAAAGCGCAATGTCCTCAATTAGCTAGGCCTCTAAATCTGCAAGCCGTTAGCAACAGCCATAGCAACAATGTCGGTTTGACTTCAAAAAGTCTTTGATATGACTGGGGAGCTGGAGTCATTGTCTAGCGGTTTGTAGCACTAAGTGTGTAACACGATTAGCATGTGGTCAGTGAAAAAAGCATCAATTAATACTTCTGTACCTAAACAATGCAAGCACTGTCTACAAGACATTTCCTATAGAACACTAATTCATGAATGCTCATTCATGAATTAGCGTTCTATAGGAAATGTCTTGTGTAAAAAATCAGACAGTTGTTTTTTTTGCATTGAATAACTTGGAGATTTAAAAAAAAGTGGAGATTGTGTTACGGCATAAAACTTATTGAATATTAACAGGAATATTTGCATTCAATTTGGATTTATGTGTTTCGCGCACAAAGTAATTATGTATGCGTATCTGAAATTTACATTGATTACGTTTTTTTATAAAAGTTAATTTAGTGCAATATTCCAGAACAACAACAACAAACAAATGGACACAATTTGGTAAAATAACATCAACGGACATTAACAAACAACAGCTGCAAATTGTTTCCAGTTTTTCCCCCTCAAATTTTGCTTAAAAAATTGGGTGTGCGTTATACTTGGGTGCGCGTAATACAAGGTCTTTCACGGCAATTAAGCGTTAACAGTTCGTACCCAATAATTATTGTACCACATAAAATAATTCGTACTCAATACACTTTGTAATAATAAGCCCCGACTGTCGGCTGTTTTATGAGTTTTAATTCGAGAAGATCGGTCTTTGTGACAAAATTACCACCTAACAACACAATTAGAATTTAAAAAATACCCCTAGCCAACACAATTTTATCCCTCTATCACCCCCAACCCACCGAATTTTAATACATTGGCGTTCCACTCCCACGTCACCTTTTTTCCTGGAACAGCCCTAAGAGGATTTGCATTTTCCTAACCCATTTGGATGACATTTAATTATTACTTTTATTTTTATTTTCACATCTCATTCAGATTGGCATTGAAAAGTTCATGAACAACAGTTTCAAGAAGATACCTTCCACACTGCAAGCATTGCAGCTACTCGAGAAGTAATATTACTCATGTAGTGTTCTAACATTAAAAAACACAGTTACTCTGTATGCGAAAACAACTGAATAAAGGCGTTCTGTGTTACTTTTAAGTATTAAAACTTTGATTCAAACTTACCTGTACTGTCATAGCTTTAGCTTACAATGTAATACCTTTTTTGAACTTCTAGGTTTGAAAAGCTGAATATTCCTAGACTGAACATTGAACAGAAGTATGCCACCATCTTCCTGCAGTATGGAATGGAGGTTGAAGACATGAGAAAGGTCTGTAGCAATATTAATGCAAAAAAAGTCTTATCTGTTTGATAATATGCTAAGCTTTTCCTGTTAAATATATAACACACAAGAAAAAACATTAATGCAAAGCATCAGAGGTGATGCAAAGCATCAAAGGGCTCCGTAATATATCTATGAAGAAAGCAAACTATTTCAAGATTTAAAAAAAAGAAGCTTTCAGTAGTAACAAAAGACAACCAAGTTTAGTCTGAGTTACAAAACTAGTGATTTGATATGATAATCTTTTAAACAGAAGGGTCCCATGGATCATGCATGGGCAAGGAACTGGTAAAAGAAATGAATGAAATAAAATATATTTTTAATACCGACATTATTAAAATAGTATGAATTTAAAATAAACATTTGATTGTCAAAACCACTATTCAAACATTGGTTCTATACACAAACCCACTTTACGCATGTTGCCGGCTACGCAGCTGTATCAGCATCTGCTACTACGTGCGACATTTTTAGAATGATGCGCACCCTATTTCTAGAATGTGTAAGACTAGATGCAGGAGCAAATATCAATAGAAATCCTTAGTGAACATTCAATTTTACAAAGAGCTTCAATTAATGTCTTTTTTTTTCGTTTTCATACGTATTGAAAGATTTGGCAAAAATGTAAATATTATTTTCTTAAAGCAAAAGTCCAAGACAATACTCCAGTTAACTCGGCGACTTCATGCAAGGGTTTGTAAACAGAAAATTATACTACATGCTCCTTCCATATGCTTCCGGTAAATGTCATCAAACTAAAGCGCACTGCCAATCAAACTAATATGCATATCTGCTAGCATTTTGACAGTTGTACCAGAAGTTGAAGGAGGAACCTCTTGTACCCAGAAACATGCCACCGGTGTCTGGAAGGATCACCTGGTCTCGACAGCTACTGCAGAGGATAGTCGATCCCATGGAGATATTCATGGTAATACAAATGTTTACTAGAAGTTGTGATTCTTTCTTATTTCTTCACAAAATATTAAATTTATGAATTTATCAAAGATAATTTATTGACTTTGTTTCATTATGATAGAATTAGAGACCAAATGTGAACTCATTTCGATAATAAAACATATGTATTTAAATGCATCAAGCATTTAATATAACAGAATGTTCTCGAAGTTTCTACTGTTAAGCTTACAAATCTAGGCACATCCAACATCCTACGAAAGTGGAGAAGAAGCTAAGAACATTATCAAGAACTACAACAGGGTGGCAAAAGTACTGATAGAATTTGAACTCATGTTCCATGATGCTTGGAAGAAATCAGTAGAAGTCTGCACCAATAGTAAGATAATCATATACATGAACCTAGAGTAAAATTGTGAAATTTTTATATGGTATACGCCTTTGGTAGAAATTAAATCTTAGTCACACTTTGTTATTTAGCTCCAATACATAATATTTATAAAATGCCTATAATATTTTGTATGGCCTCCTTTCACTCCAACTGTGTTACATGGATGTACTTTCATGACCATATATGCCATTCGTCCCAATAATAGTAATATTCTTTAGAATAAAAAAATTGATTCCTTGTATTTAAGAAATGGGACATTTATAGCGCTGTTATAAACAGCCATTCACCTAAAAAATTATAATTTTTTACCCATCATATTTTCTGAGTATTGTAAGGTATGCTTTCTGTCAAGATCTGCAGGTACCAGTGCTGATCAAGCACCCGTCCACCGAGCAACTGATGACCAACTTTGACCCCTACATCTTTGAGGTGATCAAGGAGTCGGAGTACATGATCAAGCGGGAACTCGAGATACCAGAGGCTGCCAAAGTCCTCATTCACTCCAGTGACAAACTCAAGTCTTACCATGAGCGCATGCAGGTCATTATTTCATTTTTGTATTACACACAAAATGTTACTCTACTATGTTGTTCTGAGAACTTGTATCATTTAAGCTGGTTTGGATTGTGATGCACAAAATGCATTGAGTGCCATGCCACTTGACACAAACAACAAAATTTTCTGATGTTAATATGTGATAAGGATAGTTGCAGAGCACAGCCAGAAGTTACTAGGTTACTCGTAATCGCAAGACGCATAATATAGATATAAGGATACTGAAATCATTTGTTATTAAGAGAATAATCTCAGTTTTACAAATGTTCTGTGTATGCAGATGTTGCTTGCTGAGAACAAACAGATCAGAAGCTCAGTTCCACCAATCTTCCTGACACCTCTTGGACCAATTCTAAGGAAGGTACATAACAAAGAAATAATTAATTAGCACACACTTTAGTAGAAGACAATCCATGTTTCAGAGCATATAGTTGTCTTTTAGGCCAACTTGGGGCCCAAATAGGCACTAATCACACAGCTCTTAATTCTATATTTTGTCTCCAAATATTCGCTATTGATATTATCAGCCTTTTGCCAGAGACAGTTAGATCTGTTACGAGGGTTTTATAAAGTAATGCTAGATATAATCATTTTTATTTTTATATTTTAACAACATCCCTGCATTTTCCAACATATTTGTATACAGTCTTGTGACTGCAGATTTACTGAGGCCATCAGCCATGCTCAATACATCAACAAGTGGTTCAATCCGTTAAGGCTGGTACCTGGTACACTGGTTGGTGGATCAGCAAAATGATCAGTCACAACCCGTCAGTAAATGTCATATGCTTTACAAGTGTTAGTGAATGTATTCTTTGCAAGGTTGACACTGCACTGCGGCCAGGATTGTATGCCCACACGTGGACGTCCCTCAGTCTGCCTACATTCTTTAACTACGTCTCAGAAGCTTTGAGGGATCTGCAGATTGTAGTGAAACAGGTTTTTTATATTGACGTTTCCACCAAACATTTAATCAAGTATTTTTCAAATGTTTAGTGATGCTTAATTATATGCCAATTATGGTCACCAAATTGTGTCATTGAATTGGGAATTATTTATTATAAAAAAATGTGTACATAGGTTTAAATGTAAGCAGTATTTTTTTTCCCCTTTGGGGGAAAGGTGGTGGGGCTCTTCAGATGGGGATTTTTTTTTAGAAAAGCTTTATTACATTTTTGTAATCTACTTTTTTATAAAAACATGAATGAATTGTTTTGCTACAAATGATAACCAAGATTATGCACAAACTTGGTTTGATGTAAAATTGCTGGGATTGTTTACAAAAATTCCTCTATTTTAGTCAGTTTTTGTCAGATTTTGGTCCAGTTTTTTTCTTCAAAATAAAGCTTAAATTTTGAGGGGAATTTCAAGGTTAATATAGGGGAAAATTATATACTTTTTAAGCAGGGGAATGGGGCCGAATATCGGCCCCAAATTGGCCCTAAAAAAAACACTGGCAAGTGGATCAGAACTTCATATATTTGAGGTACAAGTTAAACCCACTTATGAGAAACTTGTATGTTGAAACAGTAATATAATTATGACCCCCTTCGAAGAAGTGGGGGTATATTGCTTTGCACCTGTCTGTCCGTCGGTCGGATGTCTGTCCGTAGACCATTTCATTTCCTCACAATATCTAGAGAACGCTTTGACCTACGATCATGAAAGTTGGTATGCTACTTGGGAGGAAAGGAAGAACCCTATACATTTTGAGGTCAACAGGTCAAAGGTCAAGGTCACCGTTGCTAAAAATAGAAAAACGGTTTCTGCAAAATAACTTGAGAACGCATCAAGATATTTTAATGAAACTTCATACATAGATACCTTATATTGAGACCTGGCTTGGGATTGCATATGGGGTGGGTGGGGTCAAGGTCAAGGTCACCATTGCTAAAAATAGAAAAATGGTTTCCGCTCAATAACTTGAGAACGCATCGAGATATTTTAATGAAACTTCATATATAGATACCATATATTGAGAACTCGCTTGGGATTGCATATTAAAAAAAATTCTTAACAATTGCACATATTCACAACTTGGCTGCAAGTCGGGGGGCATACATGTTTTACAAACATCTCTTGTTTGGTTAATGAATGTAAATTGTATTAATGAGAAAAGTGACCAGAATTTTGAAACAGCAAATTAATATCCGGGTTTTTATTGTTCATTAACATATTTTTGGAATATTACAAAATATGCATACATGTAATGAGTTCAGGTGAATGACATCAAAGTGACCAGGATCGACTACATGCTGAAAGAGATCAGTGAGACAATGCTCTGTGACCTGCCAGAGAAGTCACCGTGGAGTGTGCAGACATTCATTACTAACATGGAGGTGATTACAAAATGACTTCTTAAAAATTTAAAAGGGCATATTCACATATTGGCAAATTGAAAGGTTTTGTCACAGATTTCATAACGAAAAGAACATTTTATAAAAAAGCAAAATAACACTCCTTGTACAGAAATATATTGGAAATAAATTTGATAAACTTATAAAGAATATGAAACACAAAATGATAAAATAAGATGAATAATTCTGTTCTTGTAGTGCTAGTATTGAAAACATGCACATCATTTACGCAGCAACTTTAAAAATAAATTAAATTTTCTAAGTCAATCTGATACCTAGTGGTTAGCATGTGATATGGAGGTCATAAGGTAAATATTCGAGACCCGGTGGAGGCACCATTTTGTTGTCTTGTGCTTTTTCTTTATTAAATGTTTGAGTGGATAAGTCCAGATGCATTAGTTTTTAGAAGTTTAATGACTATTAAAATAATAAGTTAATACTAAGTTCAGTTACCAGTGGTTGAAAACTTAGCACAAGCCTGTAAGCCCTGCATTGGTAAACTTTGAGCCTGGATTGCTCAGATTTTTAGTTTTATATAGGCAGACTTGTATAAAGATTTCCTTGCCTTTAAGAAATGATATAAGAATTTGGGCTTGCTTTGTCTAATTAATAATTTCGATGATTGAATTACATGTTGTTAAACACTTACATTTGAACAGTAAATAGTAATAATAATGATAAATTGCTTTTTTTCTATTTTACATGTTTAATCGCACCTAACTTATATGATGTGTTCAATGCAATAGTCTTACTCGGAGCGTTGTGCACTGGATCTGAACAAGATGAGTCAGGTGGTAGAGGATGCAGTCACGGAGCTGGTCACCATCTTCATGCACAGGGCACAGGTCAACAACACCACTGCTGAGGATTCTGAAGCCAGCACATGTATGCAACATGTAGCTGAAAGTAGTGCTGTCCAATGAAAAATAATTAAAAGTTTTAAAATTATTATACCAAAATGTGATACCATCTATATTATCATTATTCATGTTGCTCTACCACACGTTACAGTTATACCTGTCTGCCAGCTTGAAATCACTTCCTTGCTTAACCTGAAATAATTTCAATATGTTGCTTTCAAATTTATTTTTAACAACTTTCATTCCACAGTTATATCTCCATAAAATATGATTATTAGAACATACCCTGGTATCCTTCCAGAACATACCCCTGTATCCTAGGAATATGAAAAAAATTTAGCTTTTTCGCATTGTCAATATTTTCAACTATTATATAAAGTCCAAAAATTGATTTCTAAGCCAATTATAAATTGTTAATTGAAAGCTCAAGACAAAATCATGATCTCATTTTCACACATTGACTGTCATTACAGAATCCACTCATGACTTTACTGTGACAGTTTGATTGTGATATTAAGCGATTAAACAAACAGCAGTCATATTTTAATGATGAAGGCATCGCGAGCTATTTTAACTCACATAACAAACATGGCAGACCTTAATTTCGTATTTAAGCTTTGTAATAAACAGTTTGCATTTTATTGCAACACAGCTACATACTTATCTCCGAATGTCAAAGAAGTACACATTGAAAAACATAAAATTTAAATAACATTCCCATGTCTTGAAATGAAGTCATTTTATTTTATAGAGCTTAACCTCAGTCACTACTGGAAACTGTAAGGGTCCCATTGGGTCAAACGAAAAATGTAGAGGTTTAACTAAGAAATAATTTTTGATTTATCATTGTTTATTGGCCAATAAACAACGAATGGGAGTTCTGATGCGTAGGAATTAAACCCCAAAGACGTTAGCCCGAGTTGTTTAATAGCCACGCATCAGAACAACAAAGAGTGGTTTATTGGCCGATAAACAACGATAATGCAAAAACTATTTAGATTCTAACATGATTTGACATATTTTCGCAGTTGTTATTGGAACTACTTTCACTATGCTTCACTCAGAATTGGAACTTCTTTTTGCGTTTGTTATGGGTAGTTCAACAACGATTATTTTGTTCTTTGTGTATAGAACAATTAGCGAGTATCAAGTTAGAATTACAATTTACAGTTGTTTCTTACTATTGTTTTCGATCTATTTTTAATTTGAGATAAGTTTCAAATTATACTATTTCAGCTAATACAACTGCCATCTCTGTGCCTCTGAGCACTGAAGGTGTTGTTTCTGAGGATGAAGTGAGCGATGAACAGATCATAAAGGAGGCTTGTGAAGAACTCAGAGAGCACTTAAAGCACAGACTGGTGGAGTCCATGCTTAGAGCCACAAGATATTCCCTGGATGTCATGAGGAAGCGATTCTTCTCCAGGTACAGTGCGATAAGATTGATATGTATTGTATATAAAATAAAGTGAAATCAATATGAACAGATCATGAAAGTATATCACTTACATAAAATACCAAAAATAATCATTGTTTATCATATATTGTTGATACATTTTGTTGTTTTTTAGCTCACCTGACACCTGAGCACAAAGTGCTCAAGGGTGAGCTTTTTTGCTCAGTCATCGTCCGTTGTCGTCGTCTGTCGTTGTCAAACAATTTTTTTTCTGAAACCACTTGGCGGATTTTAACCAAACTAGGCAGGAATGTTTCTGGGATGGTCCTTTTAACAAATTCCCCCGATTTATTTGAATATTTGGAAAGTTGGGTTTCCATGGCAACCAAAAGCTTCAAAAACTGGAAAACTTTAACATTCTCTTGGTCAGAAACCACTGTCTGAATTTGAAAATAATTATACAGAAATGTTCCTTGGGTGACCCTCTACCAAATTCTGGTTTTGATTCTTTAAAGAACAAGGCGGCCAGGGGATGGGGCACTTTTTATTATATGGCTATATTGAAATCTATGAAAATCTTGTCTGAAACCACTGGCTGGATTTCAAAATAATTTCATAGCAAAGTTCCTTGGATGACTATGTACCAAAATCCTTCAAATTATTTTTTCAGTAAAAAACATGGCTGTCATTGATGTCTGTTATTTACCTTTTATTTCAAGCATCCCTGAACACGCTATTAAATTTTTGCAAGGCATTATGATTAATTAAGCTCAGGTGAGCGACCCAGGGCCATTTCGGTCCTCTTGTTTCCATTAGGTATCCTTTTTTTGTTATGTCTTTTTTTTTATCGAAAACTCAATAAATGATTGAGCAGATACTGTGTATGAATTTTCTTTCAACAGGGCCAATGCTTTGCATCATTTTGACGACAGTGTTGGTGGGATCAATGACAACAGAATCCCATTCTTCACAGCAGATATCACTCTGTCTATCCCAAATGTGGTTGGTAATTTTAAGAAGTTTGTTGCAAATTTTTAGATTGGACATTCTTTTATAGAAAAAAAAACACCCGGGTGTTAGTTTACAAAGGAAGTTTAACACCTTAAGGTAAAAAATAGGTATGTAAATGTAAAACAATAAGTAATTTGTTAACCTTCTATATACATCAGGGAATAAGTTTGAACATCTCTCAAATATTAGGCTAACAGAGCAACAGATAAGGATTCTGTCAGAATTGGGTGTTACCCCATCATATTTTAAATAATTGAGTACTGAAAAAATATTTGAGTACTTTAAATTATGTTACCACCTTAGAATAAAAATAAGTATTAGACGAAGATGATCTCCAAATTTTGTACAACAACCACAATACGCAAATGGTGTGAGTTTTCTTTAATTTATAGCAAACATAATCATTTCTCTTTGCACAACACTTAACCTGCATATTGTTCTCAACACATAAGTATCTAAACTCTGGATGAATTCTGAAAATATTTTTAACAGTTTTCAAGGTGCAGTCTGATTAGTAGACCCAATTTGACACAATATAAAGAATTGCCACAAAACATTTACAATTGATAAATAGTGTTATTCTTGTCAGTTTTTGCCTCTGTGTTTTTGTGGCCTAAATGACGTCGGAAACCATCCAATATGTGATTACCCTGGTGTGTCCCCAATTCAATGTAACCTCAATTTGACGATGTTTTGATACTATTGAGAACATTTAATGCCGGTGTGAAAACAAATATTACTGAATATTTCAATGGTTTCCAATCAAACTGCTTCGTATTATCGGTGTCTGTATTTTCATAACATAACAATTTCGTAACCATTTTCAGCTGTTTCGTACACATCTATCGGTAATTTGTTACCCATGTCAGTCAATCACTTTACGCACCAAGTTTGCTGTTTCTTGCGTATTGGGTATTTTAATTGAGTTTTGTTACTCATCAAGTATAAAATTAATTACGTAAAAGGGGTTTCAGAATTGCGTATTTACGCAAATACGCGCCTTATCTGTTGCTCTGGGCTAAATACCTCGAAATGCTTTCACGTTCTAATTTGTAAGTTTAATAATTAACTATGCATGTGGTATACATCTAGCACAAACTGAGGACTCCCAGAATAAAATATTAATACTGAATTTGGGTTAGTTCCAAACTGTTTTAGTTGGACTCACAGTTGTTGTAAATTATTCAGGGGATTCATTGTAAAATTTTTAAGTTATCTAAATTAATTGTAATAAATCAGTTTGTCTCCAGTGTTATATATGATATCATCCCATGCACCAGGTGATGCAGCCCAGCCTGGAGGACCTTCAGCAGGCACTCAACAAGGCCTGTCAGCAGGTGATGGATGTCTCCAAGGGCCTCTACCAGTGGGGCCAGGACAGGAACACCATTGAAGTCTACCAGTCCACCAGGAGGAAGTCAGTGGGGGATGGTCTGTGAACTTCTGTTGATCTTAAGTTTGTTGTGAGGTTTAGGATGTTACAAAGTGTGGAATAAATTATTATTTACTGTTCATATTTAATATAGTTATAGGTTACAGACTACTTAAACCAAAAACATTGGTGAAAATATATGATAACATTGTAAAGAGCCTGTCACAACCAGGTTGTAGTGACTGTACAGCGAGATTTTTGTCATATATGTGCAGCTACTGTCTGATGGCTGTGCATTTTCCTTGATTACACTGTTGCTGCAATGAATGCAGCAGAGGGTGCAAGCGCTAAAGTTGATGAGGCGACCATGCCGCAGTGACTCGCAGTGAAGACGCCATGAGGTCATCATACTGGCACCATATAATCAATATATAATTTTAGCTTCAAATTTGCTAGCTGAGAGACCCATAGGTCTGCGGCCACCGCTGTGGCTTATAACTGAGGCTTAAAGATGTACGATCGTTTCAGGCAATTTTTCAGAAAATATCCAGAATGTTCTAATTTTGTGTATGCTGATAGTCACTTCTGTATCTGTCACAAATGAAAAAAAAATTGGGGGTCACTGTGAATTATTTGGAGATAATCAAGTTTTTTCAATACCATATATTTTTTTTTAAATCGCCATTTTGGCAAGGTATAAAATAGGGGGTGGTGTTCAAAAATGTCTGCAAATTACATAAGTAGTGAACCATGCACTCAATATTGTAATTATTAAACAAGCATAATCTTCATTTTATCATTCTGAACACATAAAAAAAAACAGAAAAAGGAACACAAAATATATGTTTAGAAGTCTTTTGAGTTTACAAACCTGTATTAGTTTTGACAAATTTATTACAGTGTGAAATTTGCTGACATGCAATACATATACGTACTTTTTTGCTGGTAATAAAAAAATATCCAAAAGTTCATGAGCTTTTAATACATTAAAGACAAGTAATTTAGCATAAAATATAGATAACGAAATTGATGGGTCACCGTGAATATTTTTTAGCTACAGCTGTTTTAAAATTGAACTTATTTTGAAAAATACAAAATTATCAATTCAACAGTATGTCGCCAAGTCTCAATAAAACCCCAATGTATTTCTACCTATAACAAATCAGTACATTATCTTAAAGTGATATATAATAAATAACATATTTATAACGACAATTTAAAAAAAAAAAATGGAAAAAAAATTATTCGGTATTCACATATCCCTACTTAATTACCCCACCCACTTTTTACCATTTTATATTATCTCATGAATTGTTGTATATGTATGTCATTTCTCACTTACAAAAGATAGTTTCTCAATAATGGGCATACAAATGTCTTATTATAACCATAACATTCATCAACATATATTTTATAAAATATATAAAGTATAAAAAAAACACTGCAAGTAACTATAAATAGCAAGATTCAATCCGCCATACCTAATAAATAGTATTGAGAAAATGTGTACAATAAATATGTTTAGACAAATTCAGTGTAATACTTAAAGGGTTTTATTCCAGAAGTAAGCCTTCATTAAGAGATAAAATTCATAAATAATGAGAAAAAATGATAGCTGATCACTTTCTTTTTGCGGTTGGACATCTTGATGCCGGAAAGTTAATCACTGTTTTTGAAACAGAAATTGAAAGACTTTTACCAAGATACCACTCTGTGATAAGACTGAAGATGTTTTTTTCTTTCACTGTCACATTGACAATATCATTCTGGTTAACTGTACAACCATAAAATCAAATGACATTATATGTAACATTTCAATATTTTGCAATTATCGCAAGAAAAAAATGCATTTTTATCTTGAAATACAAATATTGCACACAATAATGTAATGCACTTGCAATTTCAATGAAATAAATCTTATCCCAATGTTAGGTAAATTTTGCTAATCCCATCTAGCTCCAATAACCACAATACCTGAAATACATTTATTATACAACAACATGGGAAAAAAAAAACATATGAGTTTATGTTTAGAACAATTATTATCATATATATATATACAGGATATTATTATAGGAATAAGACAAGTTTTATACATTCTAGATAAATATTATTAATGTACAAGTTCAGTCATAAAATGACATTGACAGTACAACAAAAAATACATATTTAACAGGTGTGGAACTTCCTTTAGACAAAAAGGCACATGTATGCCTTCACATTTATCTCCGAAATGACAATATAAAAGCTCAAAATATGCAATGAAACTACACATGTATATGCCTGTGGGCAACATGTCTAGCCTGTTTTCAAGAAAGCAAAGTTGACATACAATTTCGACACAGACTCACTTTTTATCACAAAAAAACAAGACACAAACCTACAGAGCATATTGTATCAAACAAAATTCAAGTCGTGACCTTTACTGTGGAGCTAGAGACTTCGGTCTTGTACGCAACACATCATCTCCAAATAGTAAACATTTGATGCAAGTTATATAACAAGAGCTGTCAGAGGACAGCACACTCAACACTTCATAGTATAACAGTTGGTGCATATTATAAAACTCTTTAATACAAACTTAAATCTGAAAAAATCTATGTGAAAATGGACATAATTATTCTATAATACAAAACATAGTTATGGAGAATATTGCATATGATGCTGGAATTGATGAGTACAATATATTCCCAGATGCAAGTGAATAACTTGTGTAGTTTATAAGTTGTAAGAGTTTTGAATATAGACTTTAACCATAAAATCTATGTGAAAAAGGGGCATAACTCTGTCAAAATACAAAACAGAGTTGTTGCATTTGATGTTGGAGTTGATGAAAAGGTACATTTCAATTGTCAAGTGAATAACTTCTGTAGTTTTGAAGTTACAATAAGTTGAATAACAGATAATTTTCGCAATGAGTAGTGCAACAGGTGTACACAATGAGTATTGCAAGTAAGGTAAACAATGAGTAGCACAACTATATTTCACAATGAGTAGCACAACTATATTTCACTATGAGTAGTGCAACAGGTGTACACAATGAGTATTGCAAGTAAGGTAAACAATGAGTAGCACAACTATATTTCACAATGAGTAGTACAACTATATTTCACAATGAGTAGCACAACTATATTTCACAATGTGTAGCACAATTAGGTTTCACAATGAGTAGTACAACTATATTTCACAATGAGTAGTGCAAGTATATTTCACAATGAGTAGTGCAACAGGTGTACACAATGAGTATTGCAAGTAAGGTAAACAATGAGTAGCACAACTATATTTCACAATGAGTAGCACAACTATATTTCACAATGAGTAGCACAACTATATTTCACAATGAGTAGTGCAACAGGTGTACACAATGAGTAGTGCAAGTAAGGTAAACAATGAGTAGCACAACTATATTTCACAATGAGTAGCACAACTATATTTCACAATGAGTAGCACAACTATATTTCACAATGAGTAGTGCAACAGGTGTACACAATGAGTATTGCAAGTAAGGTAAACAATGAGTAGCACAACTATATTTCACAATGAGTAGTGCAACTATGTGTCACAATGAATTTTAGTGCAACTATGTTTCACAATGTGTAGCACAATTAGGTTTCACACTGAGTAGTACAACATTGTTTCACAATGAGTAGTGCAACTATGTTTCACAATGTGTAGTGCAACAATGTTTCACAATGAGTAGTGCAACTGTGTTTCACAATTAGTAGCACAAGTTTCACAATGAGTAGTGCAACAATGTTTCACAATTAGTAGCACAATTAGGTTTCACAATGAGTAGTGCAACAATGTTTCACAATGAGTAGCACAATAAGAATTTCTCAATGAGTAGTGCAAGTATATTTCACAATGAGTAGTGCAACAGGTGTACACAATGAGTATTGCAAGTAAGGTAAACCATGAGTAGCACAACTATATTTCACAATGAGTAGTGCAACTATGTGTCACAATGAATTTTAGTGCAACTATGTTTCACAATGTGTAGCACAATTAGGTTTCACACTGAGTAGTACAACATTGTTTCACAATGAGTAGTGCAACTATGTTTCACAATGTGTAGTGCAACAATGTTTCACAATGAGTAGTGCAACTGTGTTTCACAATTAGTAGCACAAGTTTCACAATGAGTAGTGCAACAATGTTTCACAATTAGTAGCACAATTAGGTTTCACAATGAGTAGTGCAACAATGTTTCACAATGAGTAGCACAATAAGAATTTCTCAATGAGTAGTGCAAGTATATTTCACAATGAGTAGCACAACAATGTTTCTCAATGAGTAGCACAACTATATTTCGAAATGAGCAGCCCAACAATGTTTCTCAATGAGTAGCACAACAATGTTTCACAATGAGTAGCACAATTAGGATTTCACAATGAGTAGTGCAACTGTGTTCGTTTCCGCTCTCTAAGTTCAACAGGTTTCATCTGATCTTAAACTAACTTTATGAAAATGTTAGTGGGCATAATATCTATGTCAAGTGGTTTCAAATTAGTGGTACTGAGAAACATAATTTGCAATAGCCACTATTATTTTTTCTGATTTTGTGACCCGTATTTGTCCATTTGATACCTCTGACAGTAGACTCCTTAAACCTTCCACTCCATTCCGTTTTGAAGCAACACACAGATTTTAAACTGTAATCCACTTCCTGCTATGGACCTGGCAACACCTTGACTGACAATTTTTTTGTCAATCATTGGTTGTAAAGAATATTTGGGAAACACTTTGAACATGTTATATATATCCATAAACCCGTGTACGTATCTTTGAAACTCAGAAAGTTTCACACAATTTTGCAAAGCATGAAGCAATACTTTGCAATCAAATGATTCAATGTTATGTCCAACTAAAATGATTGGCGAGTGTTTCTGGCATTTTTGTAAGAATGTAAGAAAACTATCCAAAGCAGACTTGATTGAGACAGCTTCTACTGCACGGCCTTTGCGAATCATGGACTGGCCAACAATCGTCACTCCTGTAACCTCTGATGCCTTCAAGGACATCTTTTTCAGCATCGCATGCATGGAAAACTGGCCAGCTTTGTGCACAGCCGCAATTTGTACTATATGAGAAGTACGCTCTAGAAAACAAAATAATGTTAATTTAAAAAGTTATAACAACATAAATTTTAACGAAAGAGTAAGACAATCATGTGTTAAAAATGTACTTATGCTTAAGATTTATAATTCATTTAACCAATGGTTATCCACTTATCAAATGTATGTAACAGTACAGGATTATGGAAAATAACTTCTTCTGAGGCTATGTATTCAGCTTGTCATTAGTTGATTTCCTTCAACGGAATTAAGATGACATATATACCATCTTCAATCAAAGTTGGTAAGTCTTCAAACAAAGGATATGATACTAAAGAAATACCTTACCTAAACCTGTTATTTCCAGATCAAAAAAGACAAACTCTTTCCCGGCAGTTTCGAGTCCTGCTGGACCAGGCTTGGGTACAGGTGGGGGAATGGTGGTGAGGTCGACATCTTGTTCCCCTATGTTGCAGGCATATGTTGGTCCCTCTCGTACCTCTTGTACTGATCCTTTTGAATGGCTGGAAAAATAAAATTAGAACATTTGAAGTGGACATTGTAAGCATAAATAATATGTGCATCTGACATGCATTATGCTATTCATAAAATACAACAATGGGTTTAAAACAATAATGCAAATGCATAAATTAGTGTTTGCATATTAGCATATGCATTAAAATAGATATTGATTTTCTTTAAATGTAATGTAATTATTTAATACTTATAAGCAAAGGACCTGTTTAATTCACTTGCATTAAAGGAATGTACAACAAGGTTTTTTCACAAATAATCTTTTAGATCAAGATTGTGCATTTACCGTTCAGGTTTGGCTGCTCTGGTAACAGCTATGGCCTTTCTCTTTTTATGTTGAAGGTCACGGAGTAGGGCCAGTTATGATGTGTACATTCCAGGTGAAACGCCAAGCTTTTGATTGACCTGAAGCAGAATACAGAAAATGCAAATATGGATGAAATCGCACTCTGCTCAAAAATGCTTCTGTGATAAGGTTGATAGAAAAATTTATAAAGTTTATAACTGTCATGAAACTTAAAGTGTCCAGCAAAATCCTTAAATAAAATAACAAAAATGCTTTGCTGGTTATTTTTTCGTGATTGTGAACCTATTTTACATACAAAAAAAATAAAATTCAAGTATTTTATGATATACAATATGCACATAAATTATAAAGATGATTACTGTACCTACCGGTATGCATATACATGAACACTGTCATAGTTAGCACCTGGTTCAATTTGATGAGACATTATACAAGATAACATCGCACTAACATGTTTCTCACTCTTGCATGGTACACTTGATCTTCATCCAACAGTCACATAATTATTATCTATATGATATATAGTTATCTTACTTTGGACAAAATAATTGCTTTTTATTTTTTTCAGCCGGGTCACATGCTGACCATGTATTATTCCATTCTATGTTGGTAGCAGTTAATATTTGATAGTCATAAACAAACTGTTATTTCGTCAATTTTGATACAACAATGGGAAAAAGAATGGTACTCGGTAAGATAAATTTGTTACATGGCTTCATACTGACCACGTATGGTGAGCTACAGGGTCAGTTAACTTATATTGAGCTCTTGCTACTCTCTCGCCCAATATTATTTTTACTGACCCTGTATCACAGTGTACGGGGTCAGTAAGAAGTCATGTAACTGATAATGTAGCTACTTTAAAATCAATAACATTTTAATGTAAAAAATATAACTTACATTTCATTTATATTTACTTCTTCTTGCAGATATATCTCTGCACTAGATTTTGCAACATCTTCCACTGCTTGTTCCATCTCATTCTGTCTATCATTGATAAAATATGTTATTTTAACATAACCTAAAAAAGTACAGGTACATGCGCAAAAGTGTGCAGAATTTTCATTACATTACTGTAAATTTGTATAGGCCTAAATATTTTGGATTTTTTTTTTTTACTGATTTCATTATAACGGAAACTTAACATTTCAGTTTTAAGTGATTTTATGAAAATTTATAATATCAACTGCAATGAAGATATGAGCCAGGTTCTCCATGATTAAAGCTTTAGACACCTTGCCAGAAAATGGAGAAAGATTCATAGCTTTAAAATCATGTTTGAATGTTGTCAACAGTGTTAACTAAAAGCCTGTGACTGCATTTACACTCAATAGAAAGACATTTTAACACTACTGTAAATGTTCTACCTCTGGTATGCCAATATTAAAGATCTGAGCTTAAACAGTTGTATGTACATTAAAGGCATGAGCAATCAAGATGCGTGTGTTACCAAATTTTAATGACGAAAAGATTTTATTTTATTTTTATAAGTACATACCTTCTAATAAGCATGGAGTGATAGACAGCAGGGATATTCAACGTGGTCAAAATACTGTTTGTTTACTGAATCCCAACTCCTGCATGAACCATTGCTGTAAGCATTGCATCAGATTGTTAATGTAGATGACAAGCTTGAAGAAACAATGTTCGGTATTATGATTTGTGTTTATTACAGTAAATTGAAATAAAATACACTAAGTGAAATAATGAATGAGAGTTATAATAATAAATGCATGTTTCATGCATCAAGTAAACGCAACCAAGGTGCATGATACAATTATAACTACTGAGTATAAGTACATCCATGTATAGATTTCTTGATGGGCGACACAAAAAAATGTTGTTGTTTTTATTCAGTGCATATATGTCTATTTTGGTTTATTTCTGTGTATATCAAACTTTTGGTTTAGCAACCATCGTTGTGTAAAACTGTGACAGAAATGTTGAGGCAGCTTTCCCTATGTAAGAAATAGTACAGACCATTGAGGACCTCATCGCGTTATACTGACCGACCAGTCAGCCCAGAAATGTCAGGGGTGTGGAAGTCCTATGCCCGACTTATCAGACGCGGGTAATTTTACTGTTGGACAAGTGATTTGTTCCTGTCTACTTGTCCATGGACAAGTACAATTTCACGGTGTAAAAATGATGTTTAAATTGGAAGCTAATTATCGTGTTATTATACCCTTGTATATTTGAATGACAAATTGTGTTTTATTTATAATTAAATGAAACTATCTCAGTAAAGCCTGAATAAAAACTCTGTTCTTGTTTGCATGAGTGTCTGTTGTTTTCGGACAAGTAGATTTTTGCAATGAACTTGTCCATGGACAAGTTAACAATCATGATATTTCCACACCCTTGAACGTTGAATGGAATGAAGCCGAAATATACAACATTTTTTCAAGACAAACTTCATTTCGACAGCTTACAAAAAAGTTTGCGTTGTGAAATTTACTTAAAAAAATGGGTTTCACACAACAAGAACTGAATGGCACGAACAAGAAATAGTGTCTGCTGGCACTGCGCAAAAAAAGAACATTGATCAAACTTTTTGTGCAATGTGATGTTTATTAAACCATATGTCAACAGCTGCAAGTCACAGAGGGAATTCCCTTGTTATTTCTTTTAGCAAATTTCAGTTGGGAATTGTTTTTATTTTATATTTCGGGAAAATAGATCTAAATATACTAATTTCAAATGTTAATATTACCAAATACCGGCTATCAATAATAAAAAAATGTACCAATAAAAAACACCCTGATCTATCCTTCTTTCCTATAGATTCAGCCATTCCTATAGATTCGGCCACCCCCAGATAATGGAAATTAACTATTGCTTCTTACAAAACTTGTGTTAGCTATCTGTATTGAGACAAATCCATCACATAAATAATGTTTTTGGTGTTAAAAATGGTGAATTTTATATTTTGTCTGAGAAAATTAAGATTTTTACAAGAAATTCTCAAAAATTGCTACACACTTTGTGCATAAGCCAAGAATTTTGTAAACATTCATTTTCAAACAGAATGCTATTGTGTGTTAGTCTAATAAAAAATGCTTCTAATGAATTATGTCAAAATTGTAACAAAGTTTTAGTGTTTTCTTATCAATTGAAGACTGAACCAAATGTTAGGAAACATCTGACAAATTCATGGTTGCCCGAGTGCCTTCCTATCATTGGTCAGTAAATAAGTGATCTCTAAATTATCTGGTGTTTATTTAGTTAGAGAGACCTTAAATTTATAGATAAAAGTCTCAATAGTGTTGAAATTGTGCTCATTTAGGGTATACAAGCAGTTAGCTCTTAAGTGGCCGAATATACAAGAAAAGAGGCTACATGTACACTTATATTTAAAATAATACATTAAAACATTGACATTTTAATAACTTACCTAGGGCTAGCTTTGTATTCATGTCGTACATCTTGCCATGCTTTTTACCAGTATGAACTGTGTTCTGTTGGCAACAGTTTTCACATGTGATGTCTAAAACTGTGGCAAGACCAAAATTTCTGCTAGAAATTGTATTATGAAGAAACAAAGGGCCAGAACTATTCACGAGTGTCTTCAGACTCTCTGCCAAACTGCCCAGTTCAACAATTCTCTGCCCTGACTGC
The DNA here is from genome assembly GCA_027627225.1 of Congeria kusceri. Lineage (NCBI taxonomy): Eukaryota > Metazoa > Mollusca > Bivalvia > Myida > Dreissenidae > Congeria > Congeria kusceri. The sequence continues at coordinate 27,146,220 of CM051038.1, read as the reverse complement.
CACTCTTCCTCCGTTGTCAGACTCTTTACACATTGTTAATCAAACAAATCACGTGTTTGAGCTGTACGAACGTAACTATGGTCATGATGTTCATTCAAAACAAACGTTTCGTTACTTTCAGTTTCACTTTGTGTTTTATTTGCAGATGTTACTGTTTGACAAGCAAAACAACCCTTTTTATTTCTGTTATTGTTTCGAAAATTTTCTAAAATTGACATTCTCAGATAAAATTTTATAACTAAGTTTTTCACATTATGTCCTCCGATTCTGTCGTGTTTGTTGTCTGTCTGCTGTTACAATACAGTCAAGGTCAATCGTCTCCAGCAAATTTAGTAAATTTTTAACGTGATACAAAAACTAAGAGCTCAAGGGATATATGTTTTGTATTTGTCGTAAATATTTTTACGGTGAAAGAAGCGTTACGATGTTTTATTTTTTTTCCCGATTTTAACAATAAGTTGTTAATATCTGAACAAAATTTTCTCTAAAATTGCAAAAGTAATGTATGAATTTTACGACAACTGTATACACTGCCGTAAAGTAGAAACAATCATACATCCTTAAAACAATTCTTTTCCTTACATTGTCAGCTCACAAAATATTTTATAAAATTATGCGTACAAGTTTATAATCAGATTAATGAATTGTCATTATAAAAGTTTTTCTTGCTTTGCAGATTCAGTGTTTGGCAATGAACGGGTAGTGAAGAACTACTACAAGAGTATAGCGGAGAACAAGGATGTGTCCAAGTACGTGATGATGATGTCCTCTGCAGTCTCCTCTCTCAGGGCAGAGGTGCTAGAGGCTCTACAGAGGTACTCAGACTATGCCTTCCTCTGGGAGAAGGACCGCCAGGAAGCTGTCAAGGTGAATTCTTGTTCTTTATTTATAATGTCATGATATAGTTTATAATTATTTTTTTTATTTATCATTGTTTTATTGGCTAGAAAATGACAACTGTCAGTTCTGTGAAGATTACTTTGATTCTTACATTATCTGACATGTATATAATGCATTTACAATAAGAACTGCACCAGTTCTGTGAAGATTACTTTGATTCTTACATGATCTGACATGTATATAATGCATTTACAATAAGAACTGCACTTGATATGTTCAACCCATATTAGAAAGAGCATATTATAGTGGTAATAGCATGAACAACTTTACTAACAATAAAGCAGCCCTTAAGGGAATATTTGTGCCATTTTGAAGCAAAGCGTACATATAGATTCTATTTAAATATTTTACCCAAATGGTAAAGGTTAAGTAGATAATTAAATGATAAAATAATTATTCCAGGAGTTTTTGGAAGAAAACCCAATACTCTCTGAGTACAAGTGCAAGGTGATGATGTTCAAGAAACTGGAAACCAACATTGATGACATTGCCACATCAGAGATTGTGGGACCCATAGAACTCTTTACAGGTAATAATTCTCAAGTTGATGTTATGCCTTCTTCTTTACCATATATTTTAGTGATGGTTGTTTGGATTTTGTTAATACTGTATCCATGGAACCTTTGAATAGAAACAGTAATTGTAGTCATACATACTTGCAGTATAAAAACTAATGTTTAAGATTTTTCTTATTTTAACTATGTCACTTTTAACTTAAATGAAAACAAATGACTAGGTCCTTTGCCATGCTTTTGGTTGATCTAATATTGGATTACATTTTTAACAGAGTCTCTGAAGTTGGCATTGCGAGTTGAAATCAAACAATGGAAACTGTTATTTGGACGTGAACTGAACTCCACTTACAAGTCGAAGATGGAGGACATCCTTCTGTTCATTGATGACTACAGCAAACGACTGAGCCGTCCTATACGGGACCTGGAGGATGTGCGCCAGGCCATGACGGCGCTGGCTGACATCAGGGAACACCAGATACACATGGACATGTCGCTCGGACCCATTGAGGTAGGGCATGGCAATAATCTTACAATATTTTACGAAATGACTGTTAAATGTTAAATATTTTTACTGTTAAATGAATTTGCCCATTTGAATGTATAGATTCTTTTTGCAATTCATTTTTAAATTGTTAATTATTTTTAAGGCTATTAATAAATGCCTTTTATGTTATGTTACATGCATATGTGTGTTGTTTATAGGAGTCTTATGCAATGTTGAACGACTTTGGTGTGACAATTCCTAAAGAAGAGAATGACAAGGTTGACACACTGAGATACTCCTTCCAGAAGCTCATGGTCATGTCAGTGAGTACATTGCCTTCTTATATATCATTGCACATTTCATGGACGGGTCCGGCTAGCTCAGTTGGTAGAGCGCTAGACTGTCAATCGGGGGATCGTGAGTACGAAGCCCAGCCCGGCCACATGACTTGTGTGGGGATTGGTCATGAAATTATTTCTATGGCCATTCTCCCCCTACCTCTGATTCAAGTAGGGCAGTTGTCAGTTACTGGCATATGTGCACTTAGTACTGGTAACCGCTTAGATCGGCTAAGCTTGCCCAGGAAAAGTGTGAGTAGGTTAACTGACCACCGTGATATGACTGAAATACTGTTCAAAACGGCGAAAAAAACCCAACAAAACAAACAAGCACATTTCTTAGAAGAAAATCACTTCTATAATCAAGCTGCAGTTTGATAAATATATTTATTTGTGGGGTAAAGTACTCAATTTCATTAAATATTTGTAAAAATAAGTATCCATAATTCCAATAACAATTAATATTATATAATGATATATTTGGAGTAAAAACGTGTTAAAATCTATATTCAGATTTGTCAAACTTCTGATATCTTTAAGCCATTTGTGAAATCGCGGCGATTTCAAGATAACGAAGTTCAACTGTATCATAGTTTGGATTTTGTTCTTATTTTATGTGAACATTCTTCTGTTTATGTTTGTGTTTATATTAAATTTGAATGAAATACCATCGTATTTCAGAACCAAATACAAGATGACCTGGTGCGTTTGCAACCTGGCTTCAAGAAGGAACTGCTGTCCTCTGTAGAGATCTTCCAAAAGGATGTTATTGATTACACTGACCATTATGACCAGGTACTGAATACACAGATTGAACAAATTTTTACTGAAGGGCAAATTCATATTTTCATGATCTTGTCTGTTATTCTTAGTTTTAATAACATAATTTTTTTTTTACCTTTTCTTTCATGCTCTTTCAGGATGGTCCAATGGCAGAAGGAATATCACCTGTTGAGGCTAATTACAGGTTGCAAGTGTTTCAGGTTTGCACATTAATGTTATGCAACTTTATATGTAATATTTTTCTATTTTTAAACATTTAAGGATGTCGAGTTAAAAATTCTGCAAGCATTTTGCTATAGTAATTTTTGTAATTAATGTGCAACCACACAAGTTTAACATTATAAAATTCTTGTTCGCATTGACTTGCATAGTCTAATACATACTTTTAAGTCCACACAGGCTGATCCGGGACATTTTCCGTTTTATGTTATTTTCTGTTTCAAGGAAGTCTCTTCTAAACATAAATCCACCATAGGTGGAAAGTGCCGTCCTTGATCAGCCTGTGTGGATCGCACAGGCTAATCTGGGATGACACTTTACGTACATGCATTAAGCCCGGCTTTCCCACGACATGCCTCAAATGTATATCCACAGAGCCAGTTTGATGAACTGTGGACGAAGTTCACCATCTACAGTGCGGGGGAGCAGTTGTTTGGTCTCATAAAGACTGACTATCCCACGCTGAACCGCATCAAGAAAGAACTGAACCTCCTGCAGAAGCTGTACAGTCTCTATGGGGCTGTTATGACCAGTATCAATGGATACTTTGACATCCTATGGACAGAGGTGGATATTGAGAAAATCAACCAAGAGCTGAATGACTTGCAAAACAGGTTTAGTTCATTTCATTTCTTGACTTCATTCCGTTTCTTAATAACATCTGATCTTATTTGAAGTAGTATGTAGTACATAATTAAGTCAAGATTTAAACTATGTTTTGTTGGTCTAAAAAGATAATTCTACAAATCGGCTTGTATTTAAAGAGAGCACAAAAACTAATTAACCAATTTTTGGGGGGTAATATTTTGAAAAAAATAAAGCATATGCCTTGATATTAAATGTTTTAGCATGTAGCTGTGATTTGTTGAAAGTAATGTTTCTGTACTACACAGGTGTCGACGTTTACCAAAGGGCATAAAGGAATGGCAGGCTTTCCTGGAATTGAAAAACAAGATAGATGACTTCAGTGAAACTTGTCCACTGTTGGAACTGATGGCTAATAAAGCTATGAAGGTAAAACAGGGATACTTAAACTGTTTCACCTATATATATTTTTTTTTTTGAAAACTTGTCATATACAACCAGACATACGCCCTGTTTATGGTATTGTTTTACAACAATCCTTAGATCCTAAAATATTAACTGTAAAATATAAACTTTATGTAAGCACTATATGTTGCAAATTACTAAACTTACACATGTGGGATGAATAGTTGTTCTTTATTTACATTTCATGATACATTAACATAAGACAGTTGTATTTGTACTGCTTTTATTTGCCATCTAGGAACGTCACTGGGAAAGAATGGCAAAGCTGACAGGTCATACATTTGACTTTGACTCTGAGAACTTCACTCTCAGGGACATCATGAAAGCACCTTTGCTGAAATACAAGGAGGACATTGAGGTATGAAACATTGTACTTAGAATAAAAATTGATGTATAACATAATTACAATTTTCATCGAACATTTTAAACGTAAGCCTCTACGATATACCCAAAATACAGAATGTGTAGACAAGCAGATGTATGTAAAATGCTCTTGACCCAAAGGTGAAACAACAATTTTCATTGACAGGACATCTGCATCTCTGCAGTGAAAGAAAAAGACATTGAGGCCAAGCTCTCCCAAGTGGTTACTGACTGGAATGCTCGGGAACTCCGCTTTGCCAACTTCAAGACTCGTGGAGAGCTGCTTCTAAAGGGAGGAGAGACCTCGGAGATTATTGCATTGCTAGAAGATTCACTCATGGTCCTGAGTTCTTTGCTTAGCAACAGGTAGGTTTCATGATGGTTTTATTATGAAGGTTTATTTGTTTTCATTTGCATTTGTGTTTGTTTATTTATGGTTGTGTTACTATGTAACAGTTACAAAAAGCAATGTTTTGTTAACAGTTACATGATTCTGAGGTTCACTTTGGGTAGGACAGATGATTCAGACGATGGAAATATAATGTCCATAGGTATGTATCACCAGCTTTATCGTATGTTAGCAATTTTCTTTTCTCCTAAAATAGATGGTAACATATACTGGTTATTTCCTTTAGGTTATATAATACTTAATAATTGTTGAAAATATAAGTGTAACAATTTGTAATTATTTTACTGCAGACGATTCTTAAAAGTTGTTATTTAACAAATCATAATGTCACATTTTAAAATACTCTACCAGCAATTGGCAAGTTTAAACATTATTCACTATTAATGCAGGTACAATGCCCCATTCAAGAAGAAGATCCAGGAATGGGTAGGGAAGCTGTCCAATACCACAGACATCCTGGAGAACTGGCTCGTTGTGCAGAATCTGTGGGTCTATCTAGAGGCTGTCTTTGTTGGCGGAGATATCGCAAAACAACTTCCACAGGTTTGGAAACAAAGTTGCATTGATATTGTTTGTACATTTGCATTTTAATACTAGACTATTGAAGAATTTCTGACAAACACTGAATGCATAAATCAGGATTTTAACAAAATAACAAGTTGAACATGTATACTATACTTGTCAACATCATTTATGGAAAACAAAACTGGAGCAAGCAGAAGTTACGATTATGAAAATGGCACACATGTGAGTACGAATTTGTTATTACCTACAATTAACTGACATTTTCCACCAATACAGGAAGCCAAAAGGTTTCAGAACATTGACAAGTCGTGGGTGAAGATCATAGTGCGAGCTCATGAGATCCCCAATGTTGTCCTGTGCTGTACATCCGATGAGACCATGGGCCAGTTGCTGCCACATCTGCTGGAGCAGCTGGAAGTCTGCCAGAAATCACTCACTGGGTGTGTAATTTAGTTGGCAGTTTCATTTACTGAAAAAATCGGACTGCACAGGCTAATCCGGGACGACACTTTACGCACATGCATTAAGCCCAGTTTTCCCATGACATGCCACATTTGTTTTGTTCTGTTTTGCTATGAAATGTATTTTGTTCTGATAATGATGTTTATCTCAAATATGTGTGGATTTTTCAGATACTTGGAAAAGAAGCGACTGGTGTTCCCTCGATTTTTCTTTGTATCTGACCCTGCACTTCTGGAGATTTTGGGACAGGCCAGTGATTCCCACACAATCCAGGTATATTGTCAATGGAAGACTGAACAATTGCATAACATAACAAAAGTAACTGTGAATTGCAGTCTTCTGTAATGTTTGCAAGTACAGTTCATTTTGTTAAGTTCTGCACATTCTAGCTTGCCCAATTATGCCCACCACCAAAGACAGCGGGTATATTGGTTTGCTAATCTGTCTGTCTGTAGACCACTTTTGTTTCCGCTCTCTAAGTTCAACAGTTTTCATCTGATCTTCACCAAACTTCATGAAAATGAGTTTAGTAATAATATCTAGGTCAAGTTTAATAATCACTCAAATCACCCCAGGAATTGTGGAGTTATGGCCCTTGAATTATCTAAAATTGGCCGTTTAAGCCGTTTCTGCTTTCTAAGTCCAACAGTTACCATCTGATTTTCACCAAACTTCATGAAAATGTTTGTAATAATAATATCTAGGACAAGTTCCCTAATCAGCTGAATCACCCTAGGAATTATGGAGTAATGGCCCTTGAATTATCTGAAATAGGCCTTTTTACCCGTTCTGCTCTCAAAGCCCAACAGTTTTCATCAGATCTTCACCAAATTTCATGAAAATGTTTGTAATAATAATATCTAGGTCAAGTTTGTTAATCACACAGCCCTCCAGGAATTGTGGAGTTATGGCCCTTGAATTATCTAAAATTGGCCGTTTTAGCCATTTCCGTTCTCTTAGTCCAACAGTTCATAATTGATCTTTACCAAACTGGGGGAAAATCTTTGTGGGTGCATTATCTCGGTTAAGTTTGATAATCAACCAACTAGTAATAGTATCTGTGGAGTTATGGCCCTTGAATATCTAAAATTAGCCTTTTTAGCTATTTTAACCTAGAGGGGGCATAACTGTTTCACAAACAGCACTTGTTTTGGTTATAGCAACATTACACTAGTGGAAGTAGTGAGTAGGCTTAGAAATTACATGTGTGCCATGTCTGATGTAGTATTATAACCCTCTGACTTAAAGTTATGTGTTTGGTTGTTTTTTTTAGATTGTTTGTGTGTGTTTGCTTTGTTGTTGTTATTGTTTTTGGAGGAGGTTGGGGCAACCATGTTTAAACCTCTTTGTCACCATTCAGTTCATTTCTGTAAGTTTTACTAAAACTATCTAACCAACTCCAACATTGATTATTATGTTTAACCATACATACAAATCAGAAATTGTATACTGTTTGATTTCAACATAACTTATAGTAAAACATTATTGATGTTTGTAGTCACACTTGCTTGGGATGTTTGAGAATGTGAATGAGGTGCAGTTCCATGAGAAAGATTACGATAGGATCTTGTCCGTCATCTCCAGAGAGGGAGAAAAAATTGTTGTAAGTAGAAATGTAATAGGTTTCTGTAAGTTTTTAAGCCTGCAAACAATATGCTTGTCGATTTTTTAGTATATTGGTTGACATTCATTACTAGATATCATAGAAATAAACAGTTTGAATATTGCAATTCCCCATAAAGAGGTAACAATATGTATGTTGATAAGTATTGTTTCATATTTTATTTGCTAGCAACATTGTTTAACTTAACTTGCTGAATATGTTAAACCAATTTTCAACAGTGTATCTATTTTATTTTGTCCATGTTACGGAGTAATTTAATGCGTGTAATTCTAGTTGGAGAATGCAGTGATAGCCAAAGGTAATGTGGAGCTATGGCTGGGAGAGCTCCTCAAGGAACAGGTGAAGTCCCTGCATGGTGTGATACGAGATGCCTTTAGAACCATCAACAATGAGGGATTTGAATTGCTTGGCTTTCTCAACAATTTCCCTGCACAGGTACTGTGTTGTTAATTATATACAAAGATGCCAAAACAGACAATATTTGTTTCACATTTTGTATATAAAATATGTTGTGTTACTAACAATCATGAAAAAATACCAATACTGTTTAAAAACTCTACAGTTTAACATAGTCAAATTGATGATTTATCAAAGAATAGTTTTTATTTAGAAAGCTTATTGAAAACAAATACATGGTGTATAAAAATAACATAGAACTAGATAAATTTGATATGTCATCCTTTTAAATTAAACACAATTTCTGTTGTTTTATGTCCAGGTCAATATGCTATTAGAAATTATTGAAAAAATGAAGCATATAAACGTTTCATTAAAGTTTGTGGGCATATAAAATTATATGAACTTTGGAATAATGTTGCATGTAGTACTTCCAGTTTCAAGCGTGTGCCTGTGAATTTCAAGGTGGGTCTGCTAGGTATTCAGATGATCTGGACCCGAGATGCTGAGGAGGCACTTACCCAGGCCCGCACTGACAAGAAGATCATGCCCACCACCAACCAGCGCTTCCTGGACATCCTCAATCGCCTCATTGACCAGACCACCCACGATCTCACCAAAGTGGAGAGGGTCAAGTTTGAAACTCTCGTCACAATCCATGTGCATCAGCGAGACATATTTGATGACTTGGTGTGTTGTTGTTTTCGTTGCTTATAATTGTGACTTGTGGTATTGATAAGAAATTGTATTGTTAGTTTATATTTATGATTTATGATTCAACGTAGAATAAAATTCTTTAAAAAAAAAATCAAATATCGGTATGTTGATGAAGTAAAACACAACATGTCATCTCTTTTTTATTGCAGACCAAAATGCACATTAAGTCACCAACTGACTTTGAGTGGTTGAAGCAAGCCAGGTTCTATTTCAAAGAAGACACAGACCAATGCATTGTGCAGATTACTGATGTTGACTTTATCTACCAGAATGAGTTTTTGGGTTGCACAGACAGACTTGTCATTACTCCTCTTACAGACAGGTAATTGACATAAACAGCTTTTAGTGTAATAAAAAAGACAGTGTTTCATTTGACCATGTTGAACACTGTAAAAAGTAATATTTAAACATGATTATGTCTTTACATGTTGCTGAATGACAGTATATTATTGTTTGCCAAGTATCAACATTCCCTCATTACTCGTAAAATAAATTAAATACTATTTGCGAAAAAATGATTTAGAGAACAAAAACCATGACACACTTTGGTATTTTTGTTATGTAACGGTAATCATATCTACCGGTAATCTCTTATTGTCAATTGGGTTTGTCTGAAAAGTGTCATGCATATTTTGACATAACATTATAATTGTTAGCAGCTGTACATTGTGCCTTGCATACTTAGATATTCAATTGTAATTGTCAGCAACTATACATTTCTAAGTACTTCCCTGTTTCTTGCAGATGTTACATCACCCTGGCGCAGGCTCTGGGCATGTCTATGGGTGGAGCCCCGGCTGGCCCAGCCGGAACAGGCAAGACGGAGACAACCAAGGACATGGGAAAAGCACTAGGGAAATATGTGGTCGTCTTCAACTGCTCTGATCAGATGGACTTCAGAGGCTTGGGAAGAATCTACAAAGGTATATTTGCTTAGAAAACTGTTCTTTAATGTTTGGTGAATTCTTAGCAGATAGTATTGATATTATTTTTGTGGAAATGATCTTTTAAATTCAGTTATAAGGTAACAAGTCACTCTTTTGTATTGTTCTATTTCAGTGTAGAATAAAAATTTAACGAAATTTCTTAGGAACGACTGTGATTTTTCTAATTCTTATTTTACATACATTACATTGGCTGCCAATGTTATTGTTGATGAATTAGTACCCTACATTACTAAATGCACTGCAATTTCTGTGATGCATTAAACGCACAATTTATGAGATATGTTCTCAGCAAATGTTTTTACTGCTTTGGATATGTGTCTGTTACCCATCAAATTGGGAATTTTGATTCATAAAATCTTGATAATTGGAGACAATTCTAAGTTAATTTGTGAATTACTTTAACTAGTGTTATACTGGCTGAACTTGGTATTTTTATGGTGTTACAACTTAGATTAACATTTCCTATGTATTTAGGATTATGTCACATGAGATTGGACAATTCCAATAGGAAAAAATTAACCATATTTGGCATTAGGAATAGGTCCTTTTACCAGACCCTGTTAAATAAGGAAACAATCACTGTTCTGTACATATGAGGGGCGTCGTGAGAAAAAAACCGGTCTTAATGCATGTGCGTAAAGTGTCGTTGCGGATTAGCCTGTGCAGTCCGCACAGGCTAATCAGGGACGTCACTTTCTGCTTTTATGGTATTTTCTGTTTCAAGGAAGTCACTTCTAACCATAAATCCACTTTAGGTGGAAAGTGCCGTCCTGGATCAGCCTGTGCGGACTGCATAGGCTGATCCAGGACGACACTTTACGCACATGCATTAAGACCAGTTTTCCCACGACACGCCACATATTGTTTACAAACTGTCAGGTTTGGCACAGTCTGGATCCTGGGGCTGCTTTGATGAGTTCAACCGTATTGAGCTGCCAGTGCTGTCTGTGGCTGCCCAGCAGATCTACATTGTACTCACAGCCAAGAAGGACCGCAAGAAGGAGTTTGTCTTCACTGATGGCGACCTGGTGGAACTCAATCCAGAGTTTGGCCTGTTCTTGACAATGGTATGTGAGCATTTGTAACACAGTGCCCATCATTATGTTTTATAATTCATAAATTTTTAAAATAATAATTATTTTTCCTTCAACCCAATATTCAACCAATACAAATTATTTTGTTCTAAGAGGTGAAATATAATTAATGAAGTTATTTTTTTTTAAATATTTATGTTGGGATGTTATAAATATTTTGCCAGATTTTGCAAACTATAATGTGTTTATCTGTGTAAAATAAGCATTATTACTAAAACATATTAAAATTACTATTAAAACATATGAGGCGCATCATGGGAAAACTGGGCTTAATGCATGTGCGTAAAGTGTCGCCCTTTCCGCTTTAATGGTATTTTCTGTTTCAAGGAAGTCTCTTCTAAACATAAATTCTCTGTAGGCGGAAAGTGCTGTCCCGGATTAGCCTGTGCGGCTTACACAGGCTAATCCGGGACGACACTTTACGCACATGCATTAAGACCATTTTTTCCAGGACACCCCTCATATCTCTTTCACTCTCATTTAACAGAACCCAGGATATGCGGGTCGACAGGAATTGCCTGAAAATCTGAAAGTACAGTTCAGAACTGTGGCTATGATGGTTCCTGATAGACAGGTGGATGTTTGAATATATGAACCATAATGTCTAGTACTCCATAAAGAGAGTAATGATTAAAAAAATGAAGGGTTGTAAAACGAGTAATAACAGATTATGTATTTTTAGTTTTACTGTGCAATGAATGTGTACAAAATGTATAAATAATGTACTGTAGCTATAACCACTGGCATGCAATGTTATCTTATTGTTTTGCAGATCATTATGAGGGTAAAGCTTGCGTCTTGTGGTTTCCTGGAAAATGTCATTCTTGCCCAGAAGTTCTACACTCTCTACAAGTTGTGTGAAGAACAGCTTTCCAAACAGGCATGGTTTATGGAGTTATATTGTATAACTGAACACAGTCAGTCAATGCAAACCTTAATTTAAATTGTGCTGATTTTATTTTGTTTTTCTTGTTTTTTTTAATTGCATTTATTCAATAACAGTAAAATCAACAATTGATTTCAATTATTATCTCACAGTTATAATACATGTATTCTCCATATAGTACATTTTCATTCTCGAACTGAAATTTGTTGATACATTTTAATAGATTTGTGTAAGAGTAGTGTTCCTTACTTCAATATTCAATGATATGGTAATTGTTTAGGTGCACTATGACTTTGGTTTGCGTAACATTCTGTCGGTTTTGCGAACACTGGGTGCCAACAAGAGAGCCAGGCCTAACGATACAGAGAGCACAATTGTCATGAGAGTTCTTCGGGACATGAACCTGTCCAAATTGGTATGTCTTCATATTCCTAACTATAATAAATCTGCTAAATAAAATGGTCCATGGCATCTTCAACATCTGTACACTGATTCAATTAGAAGTTATAATTTCTTAGTATAGCAGAATTTATTGCTAACTTTTATTCTCTTGCACGAGAAACATTTAAATTTGCAATTGTTGTATTCTTTACATTACATGTACTTTTCTGGAATATGGTAGGTGAACAAGAGAAAGAATGAAATGAAATGTTGTAATTTGCTAGCTTTTATATTACATTTAAATTTAATAATCATTGTTAAACCATTCTTATAAAAATCATTTGTTATTTTAATTGAAGAGAGACAAAACTGTTCTCATACTAGGTTGATGAGGATGAACCATTGTTCATGTCACTTATTGCTGACTTGTTCCCTGGCATCACACTGGACTCTGCTACCTACGCTGAGCTACAGGTGGCTATCACCAACCAAGTTGAGGCTGCAGGTCTCATCAATCATCCATCTTGGAATCTGAAGCTTGTACAGGTAGTGTAGCATATTAATTAGCTTAGTTGGCTTTCATTACAAATATAGATACATCAGAGAAGCTACATCTTCATTTTTTTCTTTCCTTATGTTTTCCTATTGTGGTCAGTTGAATGGTTTGTTGTTGTGTGTTACAGAATAATTATTACTTGTAATATGCGTGAAATAAAACTTCTTTTATTGTTCAATAAAAGAGATTGTATCACACAAACTTCTAAACATATTTTGGTTTGATTTCCTAGAAGTATATAATCAATTTTATAATATGTTGTAAGTTTTAAGGTGTTCTCCTGATCAGCATTGGTCCATTCCAAGAAGCTTAATATTGGACGATGGAGTTGTAATAATACATATGATGTACATACTGTACACAAGTCCCAAACACCATTACCATTATTTTGACATTTAGTTACTATTAAATTGATATTATTTTGTTAGTTACTGATCTGTGCTATTCCTTGTATAATGTAGCTGTACGAGACCCAGCGTGTGCGTCACGGCATGATGACTCTAGGACCCAGTGGTGCTGGCAAGTCCTGCTGTATACAGGTGCTCATGAAGTCCATGAGTGACTGTGGAGCACCCCACAGGGAGATGAGAATGAACCCCAAGGCCATCACTGCTCCACAGATGTTTGGAAGACTCGATGTAGCAACCAATGACTGGACTGATGGAATCTTTTCTACTCTTTGGAGAAGGTCCCTAAAAGCAAAGAAAGGTTGACTGTGATGCAAATTGCAAATATTGTAGTAACAAGTAGCAAGCAAATTGTTTTCCTATACCCCTCAATTTGCTTTTTTACGTTTATTTTTTTGCCAAGATTTAAAGAAAGACATCAACAGCTATTTCAACTTCAGTGGGGAATATATGTGCTTTTCAAAGTATAACCTTATTTTCTTGGAGCAGAAACATTGGTCAAAACACACAATTCAGTTCAAAAAGTATTCTCGCATATTAACCATATTAACCCTTCTTTCACTTCTTGAGTTAACCATTTATACCCTTCTATTTCTAAACTTGTATTTTTGTATAGTTTGTGTTTTGTTAACTAGGTGAACACATCTGGATCGTCTTAGACGGACCAGTAGATGCCATCTGGATTGAGAATCTCAACTCAGTCCTAGATGACAACAAGACCCTGACCCTTGCCAACGGGGACCGTATTCCTATGGCTGCTAACTGCAAGATCGTGTTTGAGGTGCACAACATTGATAATGCCTCCCCTGCCACTGTCTCTAGGAACGGGATGGTGTTCATGAGCTCTTCTGCTCTCGACTGGCGACCAATCTTACAGGTACAATAACCAACTTTCTAGTGATGCAGGGCTTTCACTAGGATTCATATCCCAAGAGTCATGACTCTTGAGCTCGAAATTTCAAGAGTCAAATGTACCGGTATTTAATTATTTATCCATGTGTGTCCATATCCTGATTACATAACAAACTTATCAATTTACAGACATTCCAATGACATAAGAAACTAATCAATTCACAGAGCTTCATTGGACTTTGAAAAATAATAATATCTATTTGTATTAAAATATTAATAATTTATCTATCAATTGAGGTTACGACAGAGCCGAGTTAACCACGCCCACCGATTTCAAGGGATACTTCTCTGTTTATGTCCGTCTAAAATATAACAATGCGTCACGAGTCGGTAGGCTAGCCAATATACTGGTAGACTCGGGAATGACGTATTTCAAGTACAATGCAATGCACAAGCTTTTGTGTCAGCCTCTTATATTGAAAAAATGTAGCATGACCACTGAGGAAATGTTAAATCACAGGGATATCTAACCCGCAGTTATGTCAAATATTAAAATAATGAACAATGAAACAATGAAAATATCTTTAATTACATTACGGATGTGTTGTTTTTTTCAGTTGCATATAAATTAATTAGAACCTGCGTTACCTCTGATACTTTCTTGTGTGTCCACAGTTGTATTGGTCCACGAGGACTAACAGACAATGTCTGCAGGTATAAGTTTATCCCACAAGGCATTGGTGCTGGTCATCATGGTCCAAACTGTACTTAATATCCTAAATATTGTTTATCCTATTTATTTAATCCCAATATCGCTATATGCTTTCAGTTGCTCCATGTTGCTAAGCACGCATAGTCTCCCTTTGTTTACATTTTATTGCTGTCTTTGACAGTTCTCTTACTACAAAATAAATCCATTTTACCCTCAGATTTCATTATCAATTTGCAATTGTTCATTAAACATAATATGAGGCGCGTCGTAGGAAAACCGGTCTTCATGCATGTGCGTAAAGTGTCGTCCCGGATCAGCCTGTGCAGTCCGCACAGGCTAATCCGGGACAGCACTTTCCACCTACAGTGGATTTATGTTTAGAAGAGACTGTCTTGAAACAGAAAATACCATAAAAGCGGAAAGTGCTGTCCCGGATTAGCCAGTGCAGACTGCACAGGCTAATCTGGGACGACACTTTACCGCATGCACTAAGACCGGTTTTCCCACGACACTCCTCATATATTGTTTTTTGTTAAGTATTTATGTCCATTAATCACACTGAAGTATTTCAGTATTGAAGAATTGTTCAGCGTTCTTGAACTTTCTCCGGGCGCCATTTTGTTTTGATGTTTGTTTGCGGTCAGTTTCCAAACGTTTTTCATACACATTACTGCCACTTTTTTATTCTTGGTTGGTCGTTTCGTGTCCGATCGGCCTATAAACGAATGCCGGCCAAGATTCAATTCGTCCTTGGTTAGTCTTGATGTTGAAGTTTTTTGTTGTGGGTCCCATAGAGAGAGCAGTAACCATTCAAAATGCTCCCGAAAAGTGTAAACTTAATCCAATTTTGGCGATAAATCCGTATATAACAAATATAGAAAACACTTTGTACGTATGCGTAATCCATTTCTGAACACTCTTTCAAAGTACATTTTTGAGTGTTTGACACTTTTATGCAGATCTACGAATTAATTCATCTTGATTTCTGCCAACGCCACTTGTGCTTTTAAATCATGTAAACTATGTACACGTCATCATTACGCATCATACACATGTTATTTTTAAAATCAGGGAAATTTGTAGAACTGAATGGACTTTCACTATTACTTTTTCTAAAGGTTACATCGCACCAAAGCGTGACTACAAAAATATAACAATAATATTGGATTGTCCGACGTGTTGGTCAGTATGAGGGACAAAATGGCGGATGGAACACATGCTTTTCATTGCCGCGATCTGATTGGCTAATCGACCTGTCAACCATCGGCCCGTCGTAACGTCAATTACAACTATTTGTGATTTTGTCATGCACAAATGTCAATGGAAAATGTGTTTGTTAGTAACTTATTGTGTTTGTTAGCAAATAGCAACATTACATTCACAGACGATCATGATGTCTGCCATTTTGTTTTCAGCTTTGCACCTGATCACTCTACTATTAGTTTAATTAGTGTACGGGTGTGAAAAATGTAATTATTTGACCTCAACCAATCTTATGTAATGTCATGCAACAAATCTATCAATTAATGGAGCATATTATTACATAGTTAGTCAATATACTCTCTTTGTTTGTCTAACCATGTTGTAGACGTACATTGAGCTGTAGCTCCGCCCCCATTTATTGGATAGTCGGAAACAATCTGAAGCAAGCTGTTTGCTGCTTTACTATTGGCTGAAATCTACACGATATGCATATATTGTTAGGTCATGAACTTCTATTGACTCTTTGTGCCAAATTTTTGAGAGTCAACATGGCACATGCATGTCAATTATGGGGCGTCAAAATCGAGTCAAACCAAAGTTCTGAGCGTCGAAACCCGGAGTTCCGGGTCAAATGAAAGCCCTGTCATGTAGCTCATTCTAAACAAAACATACCAATACACTGTTGTTGTTTTTTCACCTGTACATGTAAGTAGTAAACAGATGATTGTGATTATAGTGTCTGACTTATTTTAGTAAAACTCAGTTTTCATGAAACAAAATTGGTCCCTATAACTGTAACCAGCATTAAACCATAAATGTCCATATTGTCACATACATCATATTACCAACATCCTACTTTCCTTGAAGGCTGAAAACATTGTTACATTTCACCTACAAAATATATAGTTGTATATGATAAAACATTAAATAAAGTATTGCAGTCATACATCTTAGCATATTATGTAAATTGGGTAGCTTTCATTATTATTATTCCCAAAGAATAACTTTCTGGCTTCTAGGAATGGTGTTTAAATGTAAATGGTACTAGATGTTATTGTCTGTGTAGGGATGGCTGAAGACAAGGACCGCCCAGGAAGCTGATGTGCTGTATGGCTTCTTTGATCGTCTCTTTGACGATTTGTACAGATATGTCAACCTGAATCTCAACAAGAAAATGGTTATCCTAGAGTGTAACCAAATAAGACAGGTATGTATGCTGGTTTTGCAAATGTTTATTATTTTCATTAAGAAAGATGTTTCATAAATGAAATATTTGTGACATATATTTTCAAAAAGCTATTCTTCACAATTTTCTTTTGTTCACATTTCATCTTTTCCACTGCTGTGTAGGCAACTGATCTGCTGGAAGGCCTGATCCCAAAGCGTGATGACAAGAGTACCTTGCCTTCAGCTCACCTGGAGAAACTCTTCATATTCGCCTGCATGTGGAGCCTGGGAGCCCTGCTGGAGCTGGAAGACAGGACCAAGATGGAGAAGTTCATGGTGGAACACGACAGCAAACTCTGTCTTCCACCTGTCAAACATGATGAAACAATATTTGAGTATCTTGTGGATGAAAAAGGTAAGGCTAAATATAGTAAGAATAACGAGAAGAATAACAAGTTTTCTCTACTTTCTTTTCTGTTTAAAACAAATTAACAGGAAATGATGTAAGTTAGTGTTTTAGGTATATTTCATTCTCGAATATCTTAGGTGAATGGATCCACTGGATGAAACGTGTAGAAGAGTATATCTATCCCAGTGACAGCGTGCCTGAATTCTATGACATTCTTGTGCCAAATGTGGACAATGTTCGTACCAACTTCCTCATTGACACCATTGCTAAACAGTACAAGGTAATCTACTTATGTTTGTAAATTGTATAATATATAAGTTAATGTTTTCTATTTGAAGTGACTTTTCAGGCCTTTTTCTGACCTTTTTGGGGAAAAGTACATTGGTTAAATTGGGAAATTCATGACGGAAAATTGGGAAAAATTCATATCGCTAAATCGTAAGTTTAATGAAGAAATTTACAGTTTAATCTCAATAAATAAGAATTTAACAGCACTAATAATTTTAATTTAACTCTAAATTGTGATAAACACCTAAGCAAGCTATGCAACTAAGAGTTTGTAATCATCTGCATGTCTTTATTTCTGTAAGTATGTGTATATTTCTAAAAAAGCATCACCAAATCTGACCAACTTCACCAAAATAAAATTGTGGGATATACTGTATACATGATTTAGTTTTAATGATCATGTGTTAATAAACATCGTGTAGTGCATACACTACGTAGGTCGCAAAAATATGTGATAACTTGAAAATAAATCTTTACCTCCTTATATTTAAATCCTTCCTTTACCTGACACATCCACTTGTGTAAATAACAAAATATTTGCCCATAATTCATGTTAAATTTCATCATGATAGAGGACAAACAAATCAATTTTCTTTGTGTTACCCATTTTATTACACAGCTATGAAAGTGTTCGCCCCTGGTAAAGAATGTCAACAATAAAATTAGAGGATATCCAAATGTAAAGCCAATGTGAAAAAATCTGCTGTAAAGTATTGAAAAATCGTATTTTCACTTTCATTTTGGAAAAAATAATACAGATTTTTTACAATTGGGAATTTTTGGGTCAGAATAGGGAAATTTTTTGCATATTTGGCATTGGGAACGGGTACGACTATCGGACCCGTGAGAGCGGTAGAAAAAGGCCTGCCTTTACAAATGTGTTATAACCTGATATAAGGTAACTTTACCCATACGTACATAGATATGTAGCAGGCTAATTCAAATATAAAAAAGAGATTCACAATCTCAGAAAATAGCACAGTCATCCACAGGAAACAAACAAATATTTGATCTAAAATACTGTTGTTTTATTTAAGAAACAATTTTCAGTTAATCATTGTTTATCGGCCAACAAACAACGATTTGGAGTTCTGATGCGTAGGAATCAAACCACAAGGGCGTTGGCCCGAGTTGTTTAATAGCTACACATCAGATAGACAAATAGTTGTTTATTGGCTGATAAACAACGATAATGCGAAAATTATTTCGATTCTAACATGATTTGACATATATTTTTGGCAATTGTAATTGGAACTACTTTTTACTATGCTACGCTCAGAATCGGAGCTTCTTTTGTGTTGTTTATGGGTAGTTTAACAACGATAATTTTGTTCTTTGTCTATAGAAAAATTAGCGAGTATCATGTTAGAATTATTTCTTTCTGCAGTATGGTTAAATAGTACTTATGATTACATTAAGACCTCTTGTATCACATTGTTTTTTTTTAGTATTGGATAGTGCTTTGTCAAAAGTGATAAGATTTTTAGATTATGGTAAATTTTAACATTAACAAATATTGCTAGTCAGACATGATTGAAAAAGTGTAATTATATTCTACAAAACTGTTGTTTATGTTGACAGGCTGTGTTACTGATAGGAGAACAGGGCACTGCAAAGACTGTGATGATCAAGGGTAACATGGCCAAGTATGATCCTGACATGCATCTCAGCAAGAGCTTCAACTTCTCCTCGGCGTCCACACCCATGATGTTTCAGGTAGGTCGTCAGCTCAACCTGCCTGGACAACATTCAGTCTTAACCCGTGGTGTTTAAGATCTAGATGAAGATAAGTACTCTAAGCAAAAGTCTGTCAGACCTCAGACAAAACCAGTAAAACAGAATGAGGTCCAGAAAAAAAGCAGAAAGCTGGCCTTGATGACTGGTGAATAATTCTGGTAAGGTTTCTACTTATGAGCTAAATATTTTTGAGTGGCCAGTAATATAGAGTTTAGGCCAGTAATAATTAACAGTTTACCAGACTTTGTGACCAGTAATGGATTTTCATGGAGACTGTATAAGGCACGAGACTATTTGTAGTTCAACAACATTTTTTGTTCATTTAATGTGCATGATTGTAAATGGACGCTTAGGAAATTCTACCTAGGTTGCACAGTAAAGATTTATGTTTTAAAGGTAAGCAGTTTGGTGTTGTAATACAATTTACGTGGATAGGTGTCTGTCAGTTTACATGTTGCACTAAACATGCTTCTTTCAGAGGACCATTGAGAGCTATGTCGACAAGCGCATGGGCAGCACCTATGGTCCACCAGGTGGTCGTAGGATGACCGTGTTCATTGACGACATCAACATGCCCATCATCAATGCATGGGGAGATCAGGTTTGTTTTGCATTAAACGTGTCACTGAAACTACATTTAGTTTTGAAGATTTCTATCCTTTTGAAGTAGTTGTGATTTTTTTTTATAACGTAGGACTAAATGCTTGTATTAACATTGATGAATTTGTTGGCAGTTGTATTATTTTTTTGTCGATTTGCACTCTTTTGTAGGTGACAAATGAAATAACTCGCCAAATGATGGAGATGCATGGCATGTACAGTCTAGATAAGCCCGGGGACTTAATTTCAATAGTGGACCTGCAGTTCATAGCAGCCATGATCCACCCTGGAGGAGGCCGAAATGACATTCCAGAGCGCCTTAAGAGACAGTTCTGTATCTTCAACTGCACTCTGCCCTCAAATAACTCCATAGACAAAATCTTTGGTATGTTTGCATTGATGCCACAAAAACTGTTCGAAAAACATGTTATTATTTATCTAATTGTGTCATATACAGACTAAAATAATATCATGTTGACTGTGACACTTTGGGAGTACTTGACATATTTTTTGTGACTACATCTTTTTTCCTTTTATAACATGTTCATTTTTATAGTTAACAATCCATTTTAGGAAGTACATTGTTTTTCATATATGGGTTTGTTTTCTGTGACAGGCATCATTGGCTGTGGATACTTCTGCTCTTCAAGATTCAACCAAGAAATTGTTGAACTTACCACCCTGCTTGTACCTTCTACAAGGATTGTGTGGCAGGCTACCAAGGTAATCTCAAAACATTAGTGGGACATTTACATGTAAAAAGCATTCAAATAGTTCTTTAATTATGAAATGTTGTTTTTGCTTGACAAACATTTTATGGGAAATGTTGTTAACTAGGTTAAGATGCTTCCCACACCTGCAAAGTTCCACTACATCTTCAACCTGCGTGATCTCTCCCGTATCTGGGAAGGCATGCTGAAGATCTGTGGAGATGAATGTCAGAACAAGAGGACCATGTTGGGACTCTGGAAACACGAGTGTACTAGGGTCATTGCTGACAGGTAGTCGCATATTTAAGTTATGTATATGAGGCATATCGTTGGAAAACCGGGCTTAACGCATGTGGGAAAAGTGTCATCCGGGATTAGCCTGTGCAGTCCGCTTGTAGGATATTTTCTGTTTCAAGGAAGTCTCTTCTAAACATAAAACAACTAGTCGGAAAGTGTCATCCCCGATTAGCCGGTGCATAAAGCCCGGGTTTCCCACGACATGCCTCATATGTAAAATGTATACAATGGTATTTATCGTTTTCAGAAGTATATTAATGCTTAATTTCAGCTTTATACAGCATATAACATTTCTTACAAAGCAAATTAATTTAGGCATTTTCATTTATTTCAAGTATTTTATCTGAATTAACTTACTGTTCAGAAACCAGTGTGCAGCTGAACTTCATTATCTCAAAGTCGCCGGGAGTTCACAAATGAATTTGAGATATCCGTAGTTTGACATATCCGAATATAGACCTTTAGAAGTATTTAGTCAAAATTGTCAATACATGTATATTGTTATATTAAATAGCGATCATGTATACATATGATGAACCGAAAAACAGTAACTAAATATTCAATTAAATTCAGCACATACTGGTTTTAAATTGAGAAAAGAGGTGTTAAAATGTTTGCAATATGTGACAAACTTCGGTTGTGGCTCGGTACATCTTTCCACAGGCGTCAACACTTCGAGTTAAACAGATAGAAATAAGTGTGAAAGTACAGTGAAACCTGTCCAAACCGAACCCTGTGAAAACCGAATCCCTGTCAAAACCGAACGGCTGTGTCGGTCCCGATTTTTTTCCTTCTTATTTTATATATAAAAAAAACCTGAATAAACCGAACCCTGTCCAAACCGAATACCAAACGATTTTCTCACAAATTTTAACCTTAAAAAACATTAATAAATCGAACGGTGTATCCTGTTAGGTGTCACTTCGCGATACTGCGGAAGCGTGAACCCGATAATTGGTGACACAAGTTCACACAAAGGGCCTACTCGCCGTGGTGATAACGGGGCAGTGGTACAATTAGCGATCAGCAAGTTGGTGCATAGCATACGACAATAGTCAACTTGTGAAAAACAGATTGTTCGGTCGTGTTTTATGTTGAAATTTACGTACACTAAATTTTTTTTAATGTTTCACAATGATGCAGTTAATTTATACATATAGTAAATTCTGGCACTGATCTCTTTAAGCCTAAGGCTTGCGATATAATCGAGCTAAAATAAATAAACTAATCAAAGCAGTCAACAATTGGTGATTTCTTTAAACAGATGTAAATAAGGTGCACGTTTAATACATTCATGAACTTGTTTAATTGATTATTTGATTGTCGTTTTATGTACAAATCACATGTTTACTTGCAAATAACAAAACAAAATACAATTATAAAAGTGTAAACATCAACATGTTGTATTGTCTTATTATATACTCGAATAAACATATATAATAGAAAGTGCATTTTTAAAGGAAAATGACATTTAATAAAAAACCTGGGTAAACCGAACACCTCTGAAAACTGAATGATAGGTCCGGTCGCGACGCCGTTCGGTTTAGACAGGTTCTACTGTACTTGTTGGGACAGAATACCATTTTGACATAAACGAAAATTCAAGTTCAAACTTCAAAATAACAGTATATAAAATTAGAAGGGAGAAAGTCAGAAATTATTTTCCACTTTGACATATCTGGAATTTCGACTTAAGCGAGTTCAAGAATAACGTAATTCGGCTGTATGAACTTAATCATACATCTTCTTGCTATTTTGTACACCTAATTTATTGACAAATTCTATTCTTTATATATCTACCCAGGTTCACAAATTCTGAGGACAAAAAGTGGTTTGAAAATGCTTTGACTAATGTGTGCCGCAACAGTATTGGAGAAAGCTACCTGGCCCACCTGCCCAGTGAGCCATTCTTCGTGGACTTTCTTCGTGAGGCTCCTGAACCGACTGGGGAAGAGACAGATGACGCCGCACTTGAAGCTCCAAAAATCTATGAATCGGTATGCTATTGCTATATTTTGTGGAGTAATGTGGGGTGGGGCTCACATTGACAAAATCTGTGGATCGGTTTTTCCATTTTATTTAGAACAATATAGTCCATATCTGATATTATTTATTCTGCAGCAGCTGCCGCAATTCCTAACAAAGAAGTCACAATAAGGCCGCATTATATACCTTGGATGAATACCGAGATATGAACACTAATGGGAAAGCATAAACGTTTACATAAAATTGCAAAACGTCTTAACAACGATCAATCTTGGGCCAATTTTCAGAGCAACTCGTAATTTGGTAACAAAACTCATTCAAAAAGCAAAAGCAGACTATCAATCAAAACTGATTACAAAAATAAATTCTACTAATCTTTCTCCACCACATCAAGGCTAACACTGACATAGAAAAATGTGAACTATTAAACAATTATTTTTGCCAACAATCAACTATAGATGACCAAAATTCCCAACTACCCTCAATTGACCAAGTATCACAAAATACCCTACCATTTATCACAGTCACAGCACAAGATGTAATGGACTCAATTTCACTCAACACCATTACAGTCCGGATTTAGCAAAGGTGACTACAGTAAACCAGCTTTTGTATCTTAACAATGACATTTTCCAAGCACTAGATGATGGAAAGGAAGTTCGTGCAGTATTTTGCGATATATGCAAGGCCTTCGACCATGTCTGGCACAAAGGCTTGCTTTTCAAACTTCATTCTCTTGGCATCTCAGGTCTCCTTCTTAAATGGTTCGAATCATACTTGAGTGACAGGAAACAACGCACTTTATATTGTAACTCCTCTTCAAATTGGTCTTCTGTTAACACCGGCGTGCCTCAAGGCTCCATTTTGGGTCCACTCCTGTTTTTAATATATATCAATGACAATTTGTCTATTGGCAGACGACACAAGCTTGTATATAATCGTTGATAATCCGATTTCCATGAGTTATACGCTTAACGAGGACCTCAATAAAATACACGAATGGTCTATTCGGTGGCTTGTATCTTTTAACCCCCCCAAATCTGAGTCAATGATATTCTCTCGGAAACGTAATAAACCTATCCATCCCATCTTACATATGAACAATGTTGCAATAACAGAAGTTAACACACTAGCACCTCGGAATCACTTTATCTTCTGACGCGAAATGGACTCCACATCTCCACTTGTTCTTAAAAAAGCATGGCACAGGATTGGAATAATGAAATCTTTAAAATTCCTACTCAATCGACAACAATGTACTGTTCCTTCGTTCGCCCCGTTCTCGAGTATGGTGATGTTATTTGGGACAACTGCATTAGTCCCCAAAAAGATGAGCTCAAAGCAGTTCAAAACGAAGCAGCTAGAATTGTTACGGGTGCTACTAAATTGGTAAACATTCAAAAGCTTATAAACGATCTTAAATGGGAATCACTCGCTGATCGAAGAAAAAAGCACAGACTCATAATGTTTTATAAAATGTCTCACAATCAGACCCCACCCTTTCTATCTAATTTGACCACACAAACGCGTTCCCAAACATCCCACTTCCCCTTGCGTCATACTAGACAAGTCCATACACGCATACAAGCACACAGTTCTTCATTTCTTCCGTCTACTATTCGAGACTGGAACAGCTTACCAAACTCAACTAGAAGAGCAATCCCACTAGCATCATTCAAAAACCCGTTGAACAAAAGCCTAAAAAAATAATCTGCCTTATACAACACGGGTACATGGATTGGTCAAATTCTTCACACCCGTCTCCATCTCGGCTGCAGCTCCCTTAATCACGAAAATCAATAGTACCATCACCAAACTGTTCATGCGGTGCAATTGAATCAGCAGACCATTTCCTGTTATGATGCCCCAATTACACGGAAATCCGCCAACGTTGCTTTTTCTAACATCCCATGTCCACTCACTACAAACAATCTCCTAAATGGTAATGAACGCCTCAACTTCGAACAAAACAAGCAACTGTTTCTTTCAGTGCTACCCAAAGCTTTTGATTTTAAATAGATAAATATCTATGTGTGTACATGTCAAAATGGTTTAAACAAAATGACCAGAATTTCGTAATTTTATAATATAAAATCCACGCTATTGTGCAATGAAAATCTTGTACTTTATTATGTTGACATTTGTTTTTAAATGCTTTGTGTCTTTTGATGTACTTACCTATCCATACTTGTTACATCCAAACCTCGTTGGTGGAAAGGAATTAATATAAGTTGCATAAACTTGTTTTCCAATTCACCCATGGTATGCTCATGTGTGTTGTCAATCTGTATATGTTTGCAATAAATACAATTTAAACCAATAGAGTCTTGACGGAAAGACCTACATGTAAATAAAAAGAACAATTGTACAAACAATAACAAAACTAACTAAATGAAATCCAATTTAGGCGCGTCGTGTGAAAACTGGGCGTACTGCATGTGCGTAATGTGTCGCACATGCATTAAGCCTGGTTTTCACACGACGCGCCTCAATTAATAATTGTATAATTTGTAATGTGAGAAGACACCTGTTAAATGCATGTAAGGCGTTAATACATACGTCACAAAGGATATCGTGCATGTGCCACGAGTGTTAGTGTGCATGTAGGTTGATGACCTGGAGATGCTCAATGAGAAGTTGAAGATGTTCATGCAGCAGTACAATGAGACAGTGCGTGGTGGATCCATCGATCTCGTGTTCTTCAAGGATGCCATGGTCCATCTCATAAAGGTTCGTAAATGTAGGCTTGTATAAAAAAAATTGTCTATTTGCATTTACGTAAGGAAATTAATGGCGTCAACTAACAAACAACATAATCTATTGTGTTTCTCTAACCTAGATTTAAGTTACATTATTATCGTTATTGGCATTTGTCTAACTAATTTTTCACATTGTTCATTGTTTGTCCATAAATACAACCAAATTAACATTGCTTTAATGACATACTAATGGCCATTTAACACAAATTACTACAAAAAAAATAAAATGAAATCATGAAATACCACAGAATTGATAAGAATTAATGAACAAGAACTTGTACAATAACCAAGAAGTATCGGTAAAAACTGACTGCCATGCTACATGCTACATGCCACATATCGATCCAATATACGAGTTATAAATGTGAAAAAATATTTCCAAACTCTTTGTCTTTAAAGGCCATTTGGAATGTGCAAATCAATTTAAATTCAGCTAGAGTGAAAATAATCATTTGTGTTATTAAACATATCAGTTATTGTTTTTATGCCCTGACTTTAGAGGGGGGGGGGGCATATAGATTTGCCCTTGTCCGTCTGTCCTTCCGTCCGTCAGTCGGATTTTTGTGTCGCACATAACTCAAAAAGTATAACTGCTAGAGTGATGAAACTGTATAAGCATATTCATCGGCATCAGGGCTTATGCACCTGTGTATTTTGGTGCAGTTTTTTCAGACATCAGAGTTATGGCCCTTTTTTAACAAAACATGACAGTTTTGGACTTGTGTCGCACATAACTCAAAAAGTATTATTGCTAGAGTGATGACTTTATAAACATATTAATCAGCATGTGAACTTGTGCACCTGTCTATTTTGGTGCAGTTTTTTCAGACACCTGTGGAGTTATGGCCCTTTTTTAGCAAAAAATGACATTTTTGAACTTGTGTCGCACATAACTCCAAAAGTATTACTGCTACAGTGATGAAACTTTATATACATATTAACTTGTAACATGTGAACTTGTGCAACTGGGTATTTTGGTGCAGTTTTTTCAGCAGAGTTGTGGCCCTTTTGTTAGCAAAAAATGACATTTTTTGGACTTGTGTCGCGTGTAACTCAAAACGTATTATTGCTGGAATTATGGAACTTTATAACATACTAATCACTAAGTGAACTTGTGCACCTGGGTATTTTGGTGCAGTTTTTTCCACCATCAGCGGAGTTATGACCCTTTTTTTAGCAAAAAATGACATGTTTGGATTTGTGTCACGTGTAACTCAAAAAGTATAACTGCTAGACTGATAAAACTTTATAAACATATTCATCAGCATGTGAACTTGTGCACCTGGGAGGCATTTCATCAATATTAAAGATTTTTCAACGATCGTAATTTACGTATCGATATTTATGTAGTTGTTTGCGATTATACATAAATTCCATTTCATCAACGACATCGGAAATGCACTATACACTATACGACAGCATAAATTATGGTGAATGTTTACTGAAAATATTGTGACGCAGTCTAATTGTTCGAAATGACGTCATTGTCACGCGCTGCTTTCGATTGTCACCTTTGTTTTTTTTACTGTATTTCTTGATATGTTTATTATTCAAATTGAAAAACAACATGTACGTAAAGCTACTAACCTACCGTAGGTACTGTATGTGTCACGGTGTGCCTTGAAATCGATCTACTTCGGTATGTTTTTATAGATTTATGTGTTTTCATTAAATCGGGAATGAAGTTGTGTTTAAAGACTACTAAACACATTAAAAATAATGCACTATAGAATTGATAAGTGACCCAAAATACGAGTATCTACAGGGAGGCATTTCGTCAATATTAACGATTTTTCTACGATCGTAATTTACATATCGAAATTTATGTAGTTTACGATTATACATAACTTCCGTTTCATCAACAACATCGTTAATGCACTATACATAAATATACGACTACATAAATTATGGTGAATGTTTACCGAAAATATTGTGACGCAGTCTTATTTTCTGAAATGACGTCATCGTCGCGTGCTGCTTTCGAAATAAACAACTTGAGGAAATGGGTTAAAAACAAGGACGTGAAACTGAAACTCTTGTCACCCTTGTTATTTTTACCGTATTTCTTGATATGTTTATTATTAAAAACGAAGAACAACATGTACATAAAGCTACTAACCTACCGTAGGTACTGTACGTGTCACAGTGTACCTTGATATCGATCTTCTATGTTTTATAGATTTATGTGTTTTCATTAAATCGGGAATGAAATTGTGTTTAAAGACTACTAAATACATTAAAAAGAAATGCGAGCATCCACAGTAGGCCTACATTGAAGTATTTATTCCAAAATGGGAAAGGTCTAGCTACTCTTATGGTTAAATATTTTAGTCCTTATTTTCCAACTTAATTTTGTTGTTTGGTCGCTTTTCATAGCAAAATTCAACAAAAAATAACACATTACGTAAATATATGACCTCTCCTACCCAGTGGTAGATTTATGTATGAAATTTACGTAGTCTGACATTACGATTTGTTTGATGAAACGTGATTTCGGTAAAATGTAATTTATGTAAGTCGTAGAGTACTGGTAGTAAACCGTTGATGAAACGCCTCCCAGTAGGCCTACATCGAAGTATTTATTCCAAAATACACACGCATAGATCTAGTGACTCTTATGGTTAAATATTTTAGTCCTTATTTTCCAACTTAATTTTGTTCTTTGGTCTCTTTTCATTGCAATATTCACCAAAAAAAACCCACCACATTACGTAAATATGCGACCGCTCCTACCCAGTCGGAGATTTATGTATGAAATTTATGTAGTTTGACGTTATGATTTGTTTGATGAAAAGGGATTTTGGTGAAACATCGTAATTTATGTAAGTCGTAGCGTACGACTGATAGTAAACCGTTGATGAAACGCCTCCCTGGGTATTTTGGTGTATTTTTTCCGACATCAGCAGAGTTTTGTGACAACCAGCTGAATGTGGGGGCATCCATGTCCTACAGACACATGTCTAGTTGTCCTTAAATAGTTAATGTTGAAATGTGTTATCAGATCAGCCGAATCATTCGTACGCCACGAGGCAATGCTCTGCTGGTGGGTGTTGGTGGTTCAGGAAAACAGTCCCTTACTCGGCTAGCCTCCTTCATTGCCAACTACAAGATGTTCCAGATCACACTTAGCAGGTATGCTCATCACACAAAAATAAACTGCCTGTTTTTGTTGGGTTTTTTTATGGAGATTGAATAAACTGGGATAAATTCTGTTTATATGTCCTATATAACAAAATAGTTCTACATGACACAGTTTACATGTAAGCAGACGACCAAATAAGGGACGTATATGCATAATTTGCGCATGGAATATCTTAGGATAAGCACAGAAAAGAATACATTTACGCACAAAATTTAATATATTTGTGTACACATGGAAATGAAAAGCAGACCCGTCAATGGTAATCTGAACAGACTGTTAAAGGTGTGTTGTATTGAATTCTCTCTTATTTAGAACATTTTTTATCTTCTTGAAACGTCTACTACCTTATTTAAGGTTACTCCATTGCATTATTTTGCAGTGATCAATGAATTTCTGACTGAAATACATCAGTTTTACCACATACATTTTGGACTGAACGTACTGTATAAATTCTTGGGTCAAGCATACATTTACCTTGAAATACATTCTAAACCAAAACTTGTCTGTAGTATTGAAGTATTATGTCCAGATTGTGTAATCATAATCCAACTGAACACACCAATAACAATTTAGTTACGGTTTAATTTTACTCTGACACATCAACAACTTATAATAACCTTATTTGTTTGATATTTATTTAAAAGTATGACATTTATGTCCTATATTGACTTGCTTGTAGAACATATGGTATTAACAACCTGACGGATGACCTCAAATACCTGTACCGGGTGGCAGGAGCTGAGGGCAAGGGAATCACCTTCATCTTCACTGACAATGAAATCAAGGACGAGGCATTCCTTGAGTACCTTAACAATGTTCTGAGCTCTGGAGAGGTTGGTTTTCAACCTACAAAACATTGATATGTTTTAAACATTTAACATATGTTTATAAGGTTTCCTTTTTGCTTTAATGCCAGATCTAGATTAACTGATTAGGATAGTTAATGCAAAATAATTTTTGGTTTGCATATATTTTTTTGCATCATATTTTTAATAGATGAAGGAAAGAAATGAATTGAGGCGCGTCGTGGGAAAACCGGTCTTAATGCATGTGCGTAAAGTGTCGTCCCGGATTAGCCTGTGCAGTCCTTACAGGCTAATCCAGGACGGCACTTTACGCTTTTATGGTATTTTCTGTTTCAAGAAAGTCTCTTCTAAACATAAATCCACTGTAGGCGGAAAGTGCCGTCCTGGATTAGCCTGTGCGGACTGCACAGGCTAATCCGGGACGACACTTTACGCACGTGCATTAAGTCCGGTTTTCCCACTAAGCACCTCACTTGTTATTCACATATATCTCCTTTTCCATATTGGTTCTGCTGATGTAGGTGTCAAACCTGTTTGCCAAAGATGAGCTGGATGAGATCACACAGGAGCTGATAGGTGTGATGAAGAAAGACTTCCCAAGACGCCCTCCCACACCTGAAAACCTTTATGACTACTTCATATCTCGAGCTCGCAACAATCTGCACTGTGTGCTCTGCTTCTCACCAGTAGGAATCGCATTTCAACTTCTGTATTTTAAAAAAAAGTAACCTTACTATTGTATACTAAATTCTAGCTTTTGTCAAGTAATATTTATGTGAAGTAACATTTTTTTTATGCATGAAGTGTCTTCAGTAAGAACTTAAACAACAAATGATTAATAATGACCTCTATTATTCAACACATTGTAGTGCTTTGTTGTGTAATTCATGTATTGCATAACAATTTCCAAAACGTTTGTGTGTTTAATGGATAAAACATGGTTGTGATCCCATTATCAGGTTGGAGAGAAGTTCCGGAACCGTTCTCTGAAGTTTCCTGGACTAATATCAGGCTGCACAATGGACTGGTTTAGTTGCTGGCCCAAGGATGCCCTCATTGCCGTGTCCAACCACTTCCTGTCCTCCTTCGATGTGGTCTGCTCCGAGGAAACCAAGTCACAGCTGGTCAATACCATGGGTGTTGTGCATGACAATGTGGCCTCAGCTTGCCTGGATTATTTCCAGAGGTATTTGTCTTTGCTTAACAATAAATGTCTTAGTTAAGTATGATATGAAAACAAAAGTGTATACAAATTGATTTACGAGTTATTTCTATCAATGTTTGATGTTGGTAATATGTTATTCATTAGACTATAAACAAGGAAACCTGATATATTTTTTTTGAATTGTTGTTAAATCAATAAAACAATGTTTCCTCTAGGTTCCGTCGCCAAACTCATGTCACCCCAAAATCCTACCTGTCTTTCTTGGATGGTTACCTCGTCTTGTACAAGCAGAAGTATGATGAGATTGGAGAACTAGCCAGGCGTATGAACACGGGTCTGGAGAAACTGATAGAGGCCAGCACATCTGTAGATCTCTTGTCCAAGGAACTTGTCATCAAAGAAAAGGATCTGGCAGTGGCCAATGTCAAAGCTGACAAGGTGAGCAACAGTTCATTCATTTTTGGTTTGATAATTTTGTTGTATCTTTTACCAATTCAGCAATTTCTTAAAGCTTTAAAAAATGGCACCAATATAAAAAGAATTGAACAAAGTATACTACTAGACAAACACAGAATTTTGTATTTCTTATTTTTTGTTGCTCCAATCCTTGCCTTTGTCAATTATAATTGGTGATTGAGAATCTGTTGTCCTCAGACTGAACAGTATTCTCACTGCTTAACATAGGGGATTACCAGACTCTTTGTGTACTGCCTCTACAAGGACTTGCAAACAAAATGGGCATTTGAAAGGGTTTTTTCATAACAATTGGGTGTATTATTGCTAAAATTGGGGTATCATACACTCGAGTAGGTTTTTTTTAAACATCTCTTGTTGTTCACAGGTGCTGGTGGAGGTGACAGCCAGCGCTACAGCGGCTGAGAAAGTGAAGGCAGAGGTGCAGAAGGTGAAGGACAAGGCCCAGCGCATTGTGGATGAGATCAACGTGGAGAAACAGTATGCCGAGACCAAGCTGGAGGCTGCCAAGCCAGCCCTGATGGAGGCTGAGAGAGCTTTGCAGGTGGGTTGTAGAGCATTGTTATAGTTGCTCTTTTCATCAGTTTGATTCTTAGTATATGGAATAACCTTACATATAGTGAACTTTGACATGTAGTCGTATCTGTATTGACGTTATATTTATGAGGATGGATGGGATTGCATTTAATATTTACACGAAGGTTTCTGTGTGCTTGATCCTTATAAATTCCTTGAAGGATATTCAGAACCAGGCATTGATAAGACGATACCACACCTAGTGGAGCATTATGTTGGCAGTTCATGTCCATTGCGTTTTCAGGGTGAAGTGAACCGTTTTTCATTTGTCTGCCTGACTGATTTATTGGCTAATATTGATTTTTGTTGCCTCTAGTGACCATTGGTCAAAATTAGCACAAACCCATGAGCCATGCAACTTTAAACCTTTAACCGGACTTAATCACATGCGCAGTTTTATATTTGGCGGACTGGTAACAGTTTCTTGATCTTAAGTAATATAAGAATTTGGGCTTCCTTGGCCATTCTGCTAATTTTAATGACTGAGTGACACTTCTTGTTTGGACAAGTAGACTTTGCAATGTTTTTTAGACCATTAAAGCATCTGACATAGCCACAGTGAAGAAGCTGGGTAAGCCACCCCACCTGATCATGCGCATCATGGATTCTGTACTCATTCTCTTCCAAAAGAGGATTGACACAGTAACTGCTGATCCAGAGAAACCATGCCCCAAACCATCATGGAGTGAATCTCTCAAGGTTTGTTATGGGTTTCTCAATCTTATGTTATAATGTTGTATAAACACTTACTTTTTTGCTGAACAATTTACTCATGTTATTGAATGCAGGTCACTTGTGTTAATATGCTTTGAAATGATTGCATTAAATATTTTCTGATTTCAGAATATATCCTCATGTCTTCAAGTAATATACAGTTTTTAAAATTCCTGGTTAACCATAATTATGTCATGTCATATCCTAACAGAAATTCTTTATAATAATATAATCAACTCTAGTTTCCATGTTTTTGTTTCTTAAAATAGTATGTTTAATTGTTGCATTTAAAACCAGTGTGTATTCAACTGCATTTCAGCTGATGAGTGGTTCTGGGTTCCTGCAGAGCTTGATTCTGTTCCCAAAGGACACTATCAATGGTGAGACAGTGGAACTGCTGGAGCCGTACATGCGTATGGAAGACTACAACATGGAGACGGCTAAGAAAGTCTGCAGCAACGTGGCAGGTCTGCTGTCCTGGTCAACAGCTATGGCCTTTTTCTATGGCATCAATAAGGAGGTCCTTCCACTTAAGGTATAGGCATGTAGAAACTACAGTTTAAATTATTATGCCCCTCTTCGAACAAGTGGATGTATCTTGCTTTGCACCTGTCCGTCCGTCGGTTCGTCAGGTAGGTCGGTCGGTCCGTGGACCATTTCGTTTCCTCACGATATCTTGAGAACGCTTTGACCTACGATCATGGAAGTTGGTACGCTGGTTACTTGAAAAGAAAGGAAGAACCCTATACATTTTGAGGTCAACAGGTCAAAGGTCAAGGTCACCGTTTCTACAAATAGAAAAACAGTTTCCCCTCGATAACTTGAGAACGCATTGAGATATTTTAATGAAACTTTATACATAGATACCTTACATCGAGACCTCGCTTGGAATTGCATATGGGGTGGATGGGGTCATGGTCAAGGTCACCATTACTAAAAATAGAAAAACGGTTTCCGCTCAATAACTTGAGAACGCAACGAGATATTTTAATGAAACTTCATACATAGATACCTTATATTGAGACCTCACTTGAGATTACATATGGGGTGGGTGGGATCAAGGTCACCATTACTAAAAATAGAAAAACGGTTTGCGCTCAATAACTTAAGAACGCATTGAGATATTTTAATGAAACTTTATACATAGATACCTTACATCGAGACCTCGCTTGGGATTGCATATGGGGTGGGTGGGGTCAAGGTCACTATTACTGAAAATAGAAAAACGGTTTCCGCTCAATAACTTGAACGCATCGAGATATTTTAATGAAACTACATACATATATACCTTATATTGAGACCTCGCTTGGGATTGCATATGGGGTGGGTGGAGTCAAGGTCACCATTACTAAAAATAGAAAAACGGTCTCCGCTCACAGACTTCGCGAAAGGCCAAAAAATCTGTCAGACATCCGGTCTGACAAGACAGAAAATTGTGTCAGACCAAATTGGTTTTTGTCAGACCGAAAAGAAAAAAGAAAAAAATAACAATTTCTCATAAATAATGTCTTCCATTTAATATTGTTAACAAATATTAATAGCTGTGTATGCTATTAAGTCATTTGTTATTAAAATGATATAATCTAGCAATAAAACATTTGCCTACACTATGATATTTTTTTGGTCTGACAAAAACAAATTGGTCTGATAGATATTACTCTCAATTCCTATTTTAAAGATAAATTAATATAAAAACGGGAAAATAAAAATGGCTTAAGAATTGTACCAAATATGATCAAATTTTCTGCAATTTAATTTATTTATTGCAAGTTCCATTTTCACTTAAACACGACAAGCTGAAAATCTATTGATCAGCAGTTATTCCCGATGCCCGGAAATTCGAAGAACCACTGATAAAGGCATTTGACTTTTCGTGTTGACTGTCATTCTTATAAAATTCAATGCAAACATTGCAAGACATTGTGTTACTTTCCTTATTAAAATTTAACCATTCTCTATTCGTATTCCAATTTTCATTAAATCTTCTAGTTTTTCTGTTCTTTTCATACTCTTCAGTTTTTTCTTTTCGTTCTTCATCGCTTAGTTTCCGTTTTTTTCCAGGCTTAGCGCCTTCGAAGTATCGAAGCGACGCCATACTTGAAACAAAATTTAGAGACAAAAGTATCGAATAATACGATTGGTTTGTTTGCACGCACCTGCCCAATCAAATACGACGTTACATTTAGCGATTCGTTCGAAACGACAACTCTGCAAATTTCCGGTATGGGTTAAAGAATCAAATCGGACGTTATGAGACAGAAATTTTTACCGGACATCTGGACCGACGGTATGGCAAAAAGTGTCGGACCGACGTGAAAAATGTCGGACATGTCCGACGGTCCGACGCATTTGGCGAAGTCTGCGCTCAATAACTTGAAAACGCATCGAGATATTTCAATGAAACTTCATACATAGATACCTTATATTCAGACCTCCCTTGGGATTGCATATGGGGTGGGTGGGGTCATGGTCATGGTCACCGTTACTAAAAATAGAAAAAACGTTTTCAGCAAAATAACTTGAGAACGCATCAAGATATTTTAATGAAACTTCATACATATATACCTTATATCCAGACCTCGCTTGGGATTGCATATGGGGTGGGTGGGGTCAAGGTCACTGTTGCTAAAAATAGAAAAACAGTTTCAGCTCAATAACTTGAGAACGCATCAAGATATGTTAATGAAACTTCATACATAGATACCTTATATTGAGACCTCTCTTGGGATTTCATATGGGGTGGGTGGGGTCAAGGTCACCATTACTAAAAATAGAAAAACGGTTTCCGCTCAATAACTTGAGAACGCATAAAGATATTTTAATGAAACTTCATACATAGATACCATATATTGAGACCTCGCTTGGGATTCCATATTAAAAATTTTTCGTAACAATTGCACATATTCACAACTTGGCTGCAAGTCGGGGGGCATACTTGTTGAACAAACATCTCTTGTTAAGGCTAGAAATCAAAATAGTGTTTAGTCTTAATAATGTTTGTCATTGGTAAATTTTGCAATTCACCAATACAGGAATAATATACCTTATACCAGATGCCTGTAAAATGGGTAAAGCCCGAGTGCAAAGCAGGAGGGCTTTAACACATTTTAAGGGCCTCTGTGGATGTTAACGACCTAAAAAAGGTGTATTGTCGCTATTATAGCATAATAACATACATCTAGAGTAATAAAACCAAACTAAATGGGTAATTTACTTTAAAATCATATTTTGTATTGTATAGAGTAACCCAAAATCGCCCAGCTGTTCTTAATATATATTACCGGGGCCACTTTCTGTCAAAATGGAATCGCACTAGTTAGTTGCCATTTTGTTTCAGTGTTTTCCTCATTTCGAATTTTAAAATTGAATTTGACATAGATTTCAGCATGCATCACATATTTAGTAAATAGTATGCATATCTTTATATTGTGTGCTATTGATATCAACCACAAGTACGAACTTGCAAGCTTTAATAATGGACTATTAATAGTAACAAGGCCCCGGTTAACGCGTTAGTAAAAGCCGGTCGTTGTTGGCGTGTAAATCTACTGAATAATATACCTTTTTAACGACCGACCACTTCTTGTTCGTTAACACACCCCTATAATGGACTGAAATCAGACTTTTTATGCTATAATTCTTATTTTAATTCATCATCATGTTTATTTTTACTTTTAAACTATTTTTAACTATTTTGATATTGATTACATGCTTGTTTATTTGTAGGCTAGCTTAGCTGTACAAGAAGCCAGGTTAGGTGTAGCTCAGGCTGAATTGAACAAGGCTCAGAGTCAGTTAGATGAGAAACAGAAAGAACTGGATGCTGTGCAAGCTCTGTATGATGCCGCTATGAAAGAAAAGCAGGTAAAAACTGTTAAAGGCCCTTTATAAATTATAGGAGACAAATCACACTTGTGGTTTAAAAGGAAGCATAAATATCCTTTATATGGTACATAGGTACATAGAAATACTTGTATTGAGTTCCAAAATCTGTCATTTATGCAGCAAAACAGCAACACATAACTGTAACATCCAAAGGGATGTTATACATTACGGCCTATTCTCTATTTAATATCATTTTCAATGTCAGTTTATAGACATTTTAATTTTATTTTCAGATTAAGTAA
Source organism: Congeria kusceri (assembly GCA_027627225.1). Lineage (NCBI taxonomy): Eukaryota > Metazoa > Mollusca > Bivalvia > Myida > Dreissenidae > Congeria > Congeria kusceri. The sequence goes on along the minus strand of CM051038.1, from coordinate 27,109,440 downwards.
ATGAAATAAAGTTTTCTCATTTAATTATTTTATTGCAATATAAAATGAAAAAATGTAAATCTCATTTAAGTTTAAAAAACTCATTTCTTTAACATGAGTACACATTCACAATACCCATTGGCATAAAGTAACATGCATGTTATTTGTTATTTCGGCTGTTTCGACTACCTGCCTCTATTCAATTTATTTAGGCTGTTTCGACTACCTGCCTCTATTCAATTACTAAAAGTGCATGTTTTTAACTGTGTCTTTCAGGAACTGCTGGATGATGCCCAGTCTTGCAAGCGCAGGATGGTGGCTGCTTCTGCTCTCATTGGCGGCTTGGCTGGAGAGAAGATTCGCTGGACTGAACAGAGCAAGCAGTTCAAGTCACAAATCGATAGGTGTTGCACATAAATCACATCAATGCTTTCTTAGCATTTTAAAGTGTGTCCATTGTTAGTAACATACTAGCACTTATTTGTTAAATTTTTAATAACTCAGAGTGAATATTTTGGTGCTATCATCATCATGTCGTTGTTTTTTGACAGATTTATTAATGAAAAATCCGGGATGCGCATTAAAATTATCACAGTGTAATGTTAATGTGCCACTTGACAGGTTGGTAGGCGATGTATTGCTGTGCACAGGGTTCCTGTCCTACTCGGGACCGTTCAACCAGGAGTTCCGTATCAAGCTCATCTCCAACTGGCAGAAGGAAATGTTCAACAGACGGATCCCTTTCACCGCAGATCTGAACCTTATCAACATGCTGGTGGATAATGCCACTGTAGGTGCTCAGTATGCGCATTGTCGTCATGTTTGGGACATTTCATACTATTCCACCCAGAGATCTATATACATGTATACTAAGGAGAACATGGAAATAAATACTTTCATAACAAATTTATATGAAGAGTAGATAAGGTTGTTGATGTATTTCCTAATGGTGCCCTCTGTCATGCGCAGTGTTTTAGTATCTCGTTAGTGGCACCTGAACATCTATTTAAATTGTTCACATTATATGCCCAGGATATTGTGCACAGCAGTAATGTAACGAGCAAACAAAGAACACAATACATTCAAGGTTATGTGTTTCGATTTCAGGTTGGTGAATGGAACATTCAGGGTCTGCCCAATGATGACCTGTCTGTTCAGAATGGCATTATTACCACCAAGGCAACCAGGTACCCACTGCTTATAGACCCACAGGGGCAGGGAAAGAACTGGATCAAAAACAGAGAAAAGGAGCGGGAATTGCAGGTAATAAATCCAGAAGTATAAAAATAAGCTACATCAAGCTTTTTGTTTGTTGCAGTGTTAATATTTTGTATATATATACATGTATATTAAAAACATTTACTACTATATTCATAACAAGTTTATGTTTTATGAAGATGTCTCATGGGTTGGGATAAAATCGGTACCATACATAAACATGAAGTAATGTTATTTTTGTTTATGACAATATTTTATGCTCATTGATATGTTACTAGTAACCATTGAATGTGCAGGTGACGTCTCTGAACCACAAGTATTTCCGCTCGCACCTTGAGGATGCCTTGTCGCTGGGGCGGCCATTGTTGATTGAAGATGTAGAGGAGGAACTGGACCCGGCCCTAGATAATGTGCTGGAGAAGAACTTCATCAAGTCCGGATCTACATTCAAGGTATTGTCTATGAAAATTCATGTATATGGAGGATATTTGTTTGTTTTCGGTGTGATAACGCGCTATATCATCACTGGAAAGGGAGACAATTAATATTTTCATGAGCGCTTGTGCGAGTGAAAATATGTAAATCGTCTCCCTTCCCAGTGATGGTATAACGTTTATCACACCAAAAACAAACAGATTTTCTTTTTATTTTATGCTGTTGAGTATTTTTTTTACATTAAAAAAAGTAGTCCAGCACTGTGAGTGATGTACGGATATATCTCACTGATATTTTCCTATATTTCACTTCTTAGCATAAAATAAATGACAATATTTAATGTAATACTGGTATATAACATTTGACAAATTAGAACCAAGCTATTCACTGCAGATGTGACTGAACATTGTTGTGATATCAGTCTTGTAATTGAACAATTTACATGCACCCAAACTAAATAATGTTCTTAATTGTCTAAGTTGTCTTTACAAAACAGTGCACACAACTGTTTAAATAATGCTTGTCATAATATAAATACGTTATTTGTAGGTGAAAGTTGGTGACAAGGAATGTGACATTATGAAAGGATTCTATTTATACATCACCACAAAGCTGGCTAACCCTGCCTACACACCAGAGGTAACATCTCCACTGTAAAAACAAACTAGTTGCATCTTTTTGGGGGAAATGCAATGTTTCACATAAAGGATGGCATGATAATAATCATGTTACAAATATGAATGAATGTTCTAATTGTGAATACTTAATATACTATTGTTGTTACTTTCCTTTTAATAACATATGAGGCGTGTCATGGGAAAACCGGGCTTAATGCATGTGCGTAAAGTGTCGTCCGGATCAGCCTGTGCAGTCCGCACAGGCTGATCCAGGACGGCACTTTCAGCCTAAAGTGGATTTATGGTTAGAAGAGACGTCCTTGAAACAGAAAATACCATAAAAGCGGAAAGTGCCTTCCCGGATTAGCCTGTGCGGACTGGTTTTCCCACGACACGCTCATATGTTGTCATTGAATGTTGATAGGTGAGCGCCAGAACATCCATTATAGATTTCACAGTCACAATGAAGGGTCTGGAAGACCAACTGCTTGGCAGAGTAATTCTTACAGAGAAACAGGTCAGAATAATCTCGTGATATATACAGTGGTGTCTTGGTCTTATCCTGCGCGCTATCAATTAAAAATGTTCATATTTTTTACTAATTTTTAATAATGTTTGATATCTTTGCTTCAGTTGATCATACATCTTAAATCCAATCTAAATGCTGTACATAAATAGGTTACACTGTAAAAATGCATTTGTTGATTTGGTAAGGTTGAATATACAAGAATGTTGCATTCAGGAATTAGAGGCGGAGCGAGTGAAGCTGATGGAAGATGTGACAGCTAACAAGCGCAAGATGAAACAACTTGAGGACAATTTGTTGTACAAACTAACCAGTACAAAGGTAAGCTGACCCCCAGTTAAGATGGAATACGGTAAATGCTTGTATAAAAATTTGTGTTAATGTAAGATTTTCACCAAGTTTAGAAATCTAACCTCATTGTTCATATATCTGTACAAACTTCTTTAGACTATTATTATTTTAAAGTTAAACTGGTTGACTAACAGAACATGTATTATTAACAATAATCTTCATAGCTACAGAACACTGTGTAGTATTTATTTTGAACCTAGTTTCAATGAAGTTTATACAAATACTATTTACCAGGGTTCACTTGTGGATGACGAATCCCTGATCACAGTACTGGCTGTAACCAAGGTAACGGCTGCAGAGGTCAGTGAAAAGCTAACCGTGGCAGCAGAGACAGAAATCAAAATCAATGAGGCAAGAGAAGAATTCAGACCAGGTACTATTTGTCAAAAAAAAAGTTCTACAGTGTAAGGTATTGAAAAATAACAGTCCTTCTTAAAATAATTTCATTTCCACCATTTAACTATAATTTATGCATACTTTTAACAACTGTTTTTTGAACATCTCTACTTGATCATTTCCAACATACATGTTGTAATAAAATTCCATTAAATAACTATTCTTGTATTTTTATTGTTAAATATTGAGTCCAACAGTAAGGTATTGTCTTGTTTCCTTGCAGTTGCTACAAGAGGCAGTATCCTATATTTCCTGATCTGTGACATGACCATAGTAAACAGAATGTACCAGACATCATTGTTACAATTCCTGGGCATATTTGATCTGTCCATGGCAAGGTAATGCAGTTAAATATATGAACATTTCAGAACATAAAAATTGTACAGAAAGAATGCTTACAATTGCCTTAAGATTTGTTTGAATATCTATAATTTTCTTGTCTTTGAATTGATATCAGGGGCGTCTGCAACTTTTCAACATTGGGGCGGTGAGGCGGGGGAAGGGGTGGCTTCCAGATTTAGACATTTTCTCTGCCTTTCCATGAGTTTAATATCGCATTTTATACTATTCCAGGGACTGTATTTAGGAATTTATTTGGACGCAATAACTACATGAATATAATATAAACGCATTTATTTTATTGGTGCAATTTTATAATTGTAAACATAAAATCGTATTTACAAACTAGTAAATAATCTCAAGAATTGTCAGATGCACATACAAATATTCCATGATAAAATATTAAATATCCACAAAATTATAATACTAGTCTATGAAATATAAACATAAGTTTTTAAGTTGCAAACCACTGAGGGTTGAATGAACATTGTTCTGGATGTTTCTTTCCAATCGAACTTTTATGAAAATTGAAATTAGCTGGCTGATTTGGTACATTCATGTTTAATGACCCGACGCCCTTGGATATGTGTTGCATTAACATTGTGTGAACCCAGGATCAACACAAAGCTCGGTGAAGAAGCCGTAACATTTATTGATGGAAAAAAGACCTGAAACATGTTAATATTTGTCTCAATACAAAGTATTTGTAATATCGCACACACAAAAATATGTGATGTACATACAGTTTGTCTATGCGGCATTAATTAGATACATATCAAGAACACTGTTGATGCATATTTACTTATACCTGAAGACATACAAATCTAACAGAGGTTACAACGTAATAATGCCTATAAGTATCAAAACACATCAATAACATGCAGTGATGAAACCATACATAGAATCGACAAGGCAAATACGAACCCCTACACCAGGCTGCATATACACACGAGTCTCAGGACGCAAGACAACAACGCCCACTCAAATGTCCAGAACCTGTGATAGCAACCAAGAATACCATAAGTAATAGCACACAGTTAACATTCTTAGATACACAAACAATAAATAGCCGCATCACCAACGATGGTATAGACATAATAGTTAGGTAGAAATGCTAACACTGCTTGTATTTGATTTATTTATGTTAATGATTCAAAATTATACCTTGAAGAAACAGTAAAAATCACAAACTTCGGTAAACACTGATTTTAGTCTATGTTTAAACATGATATATCAGCATAATAATTCAACACAAGAGTAATTAAACAATATGAGACGTTAGGGAATACAATAATAATGCGAAATACTGAACTTATTCACTATTGGCACTCACCGAAAGAACAAGTTTGTAACTGGATTTTATGCACAATCGGCGCCAACCCGCCGTTTCTCTGACTGGCAAATTTTCTCCAAAAAGAAGAGTACTTTAGGTTACACTCCACTAATTTTTAACATTAAATGATCACAGGCTCACATTTGCCTACAAAAAATTACTATAGCATTTAATTACATATTTAAGACAGTTGGGTATTTGGGTTGAAGTATAACCATGTTTCATTTCACCGTTGCATATTGGTGGTTATTGACTACAGTAAAGTTGTGGTTTTGTTTTTTCTGTGAAATTGAGCATTTACAGAATGAACTACCTTAAGCATTTTTACTCTGGAAACTTTTGTTTTTTTTGTAATTTAAGATACAGTATTCTTTACCACTGTTAACATTATAAATTTAGAAGTTACAAATGTGGCGTGTCGTGAGAAAACCGATCATAATGCATGTGCGTAAAGTGTCGTCCCAGATTAGTCTGTGCAGTCCGCACAGGCTAATCCAGGATGGCACTTTCTGCCTGCAGTGAATTTATGTTTAGAAGAGACTTCCTTGAAACAGAAAATACCACTAAAGTGGAAAGTGCCGTCCCGGATTAGCCTGTGCGGACTGCACAGGCTAATCTGGGACGACACTGTACGCACATGCATTAAGTCCGGTGTTTCCACGACGCCCCTCAAATGTATATTACAATACCACATTGCACATTTCGGCACACTGTTTCATTCGAGATCTGAGAGGAGCCCTGTTCCTACAAGGAGGATGCAAAACATCATTGAATACCTGAACTATGAGTCGTTCCGCTACACGTGTCGAGGACTGTACGAACAACACAAATTCTTATTTGTACTTCTGATGACATTGAAGATAGACTTGCAGCAGGGAAGAGTCAAACATGATGAATTCCAGACATTCATTAAAGGTAACAATACTTTCAAAATTTGTTTTCAACAACAGCTATTGAAAGAATATATTATATGTTTGTTCTATTGTTAATAATAGCGAAACATATGTGTTATATTTTCCAACTACTACAAGTAAGAAGCATATTTTGTGTATTTTTATACTAAGAATAAGGAATATATTGCTTTTATTGTTCAATTCTACAGGTGGTGCTGCCCTGGACCTGAATGCGGTCACTCCGAAGCCTGCCAGGTGGATATCAGACATGACGTGGCTGAACCTAGTCCAGCTCAGCTCCCTGGGCCAGTTCTCAGAGATCCTCAACCAGGTGACACGCAATGACAAGGGCTGGAAGGCCTGGTTTGACACGGACGCACCTGAGGAGGAGATCATGCCAGACGGATATACAGCTGCACTGGATTCCTTCAAGAAACTCTTACTTATACGGTAACAACAATTCACTGATTATCAGAATAAAAGATTTGTATGTATAAGCCAATGTTTAACTATGTATATAATTTGTCTGAAGTTACTGTAACTCTTTTTAGTGTAGAACAATGTCAGTACAATTATAATTAATTTTTATATATACCTGTAAAAATTCTGTTTGAATTAAATGCTTTATCAATTGGTGACAGATCATATTGACTTAATCGAAAGAAAAACAGTTTGTATTATGCCACTCACTATTTCTCCATTCCGTATTAATATCCCGGACTATAAGCTCTGTCTTGTGGCTTGCATTATTTCTTATCATTCTCGAGGCTGCGCCTCCCATGTGATACTGCATCACACAAGCCACCCAATTGGTAATGCTCTTAAAACAATTGACAAGCATAATATTCTGTATTTAGTGAATGAATCAAAATCTTAGTTCCATTTTAAAAAAATGAAAAAAAGCATATTTAATGATTTTCAATATGTTAGCATTGTCTTATATGCCGGGTATGTTTGTATCAAGCTGCTACAGCAAGAATTACTGAAGGGAAAAAAGTATTGTTAATGATAACGTCTAGCAAACCTATCTGTACAGCTGCTGGTGTCCAGATAGAACAGTGCCCCAGGCACGCAAGTACATCAGTGACTGTATGGGTCCCATGTATGCCGAGGCAGTCCTGCTGAACCTAGAGGCCACCTGGGCAGAGAGTGGCACCCGCACTCCCCTCATCTGCTTCCTCTCCATGGGGTCAGACCCCACCAATCAGATTGAGGGTCTCTGCAAAAAGAGACAACTGGGTAAGTTGTAGGAAAAGCATGGGTTAAGGGCACATTTTCGTCATGAAATAATTTGTTATACCATAACAAAATTGAAAATAGATGTTAGTTGTTGGTTAACACAGTCATTAAATCTCTGCATTTGTATATTTGAAGTCTGTCATATTCTTCTACATGAACACATACATTAATTGGTTTTAATATTTTATTGCTTCACCAAAAATCCTGCCATTGACCTCGTACATTTACCTCGCAGAGTTCAGAGCTATATCCATGGGACAGGGTCAAGAGGTGCATGCCAGGAAGCTAATAAATGCTTTCATGCAAAGTGTAGGTACTTTGTGTAGTTCTTCCTTTTATCTTGATTTTCTCTTTTTACAATGACAATATTGTGGCATCTAACAAAAGATCAGAAAAATGCTTGATATTTGAAGGAAATACAGGGACTTTTAACAGACATGGGTTAGAAAATGAATGTTGTGCTAATTGTTTATTTGATAACTACTGCATTTATTTGGATTTACATTCCTTGCTAGGGCGGCTGGGCACTTCTGCAGAACTGTCATCTGGGTCTGAACTTCATGGATGAGTTACTGGACACACTGGTGGAGACCCCACAGATACATGATGATTTCCGGGTCTGGATCACCACTGAGCCACACAAAAGCTTCCCAATCAGTCTGCTGCAGGTGAAGTTGTCATGTTATATATACCAATATTCAAATGTTTTCTGTTAAAAAGGCCTTTTCTGTGTTGAAAAAAAAAGCATTTCAAAAGTTTATGATCTTCAAGAAAAAAAAGGTTTTGCTGTAAATCATGTTTTATAAACTGGCACACATCATGGCCAATAGCTTTAAATGCTGTGAAGCATTTGATATTTTCATTTCTTGCAGACATCTCTGAAGTTTACCAATGAGCCACCCCAAGGTATCAAGTCTGGTTTGAAGAGAACGTATGCAGGTATCAGCCAGGACTTCCTGGACGTGAACTCTATGCCTCAGTGGAAACCTTTACTCTATTGCGTCTCCTTCCTGCACACAGTCGTACAGGTCAGGGCCCATACTCGTGAAAATAGAACACAATTAGAATTTGTGTTAAAAACATTGTGCTTTGGAACATGTGCACGACAAATACTGAGTATAAATATACTTATAATAAAATCGCAACTTCTGTGTCAAAATTTCAAACAATGAGTTTTTTTTTTCAGAAAACCAATTATAAAATTTCAGAAGTTTTAGAATTTTCTTAAATATTGGCTAAGATTCTTTATAAATACCAGTCCAGAACATGGATTGGAGAATTTGAAATTAAGATTGCAAAATAGTTTGTGTAGCATATGGTGGTTGAATTATCCATTTGTTAAATGATCATGTTACAATGTTTTGAATCATTCATTTTGATTTTATTCTTAATTTGCCAACTGTTCTTGCAATATTGTCAACATACAAAATACAAAGGTAAACATGAACATTTGGTTGTCACAATAAATATTTTGTGGTTTAATCAACCCAAGTTCACATTCTTCTTGATTGTTGCTATTCTAGAGCATTGTGAAACTTATGTGTTGTGATATAATGTACAGAATTATGATATTTTTAGGAACGTAGAAAGTTTGGGCCATTAGGTTGGAACATTCCTTATGAGTTCAACTCCTCAGACTGGCAGGCCAGTGTGCAGTTTTGTCAGAATCACCTGGACAATATGGACATTAAAAAGGTAAAGGAAGGCTAAGAAAATCAGTGTGTTGTGCTTGTTTAGTTGCTATTATATACATCAGGGCCCAGTTGCTCCAAACTTTAATGGCCAATTAAGCTAACAGCCTGTTAACTTTATATGTAAATAACATTAACATAAGCCGAACTTGTTTATCAAACATTTTACAATTATTCGGGCATAACATAAACGAACAGTTTGATATTTTTATTTTAAATTTACATAAATATCTTCATCCAAATTTTAAATGCTGTTAGCTTAATTGTCCGTTAAAGTTTTGAGCAACTCACCCCAGAGATCTGTTAACAAACATATTGTTTATTGATGGATCTTTGTATACATTAAGCTATAATAATTGATTGCCTACGATTTACAACAATTAAAATAAGTAGACCTAAGAATGATCCAGTTGATGCCAGTGTTTCTGTTGACATGATCACTGATCACAGGGTGTATCCTGGGTGACGGTACGCTACATGCTGGGCGAGGTGCAGTATGGAGGCAGAGTCACAGACGACTATGACAAGAGACTCCTCAACACATTTGGAAGGGTAAGATGCAATGAGTTTACTGCGAAGACATCATTTTAATGTTAATACCTGGAGTATATGTATGTACTTTAATACGTTTTCGTATTGCCCGACTTTTGTAAATAAATCTAGATTTTTAGATATTTGTGCCTACATCACTATTCTTTCATAGACACTTGAGTTGTGCGACTAACAATAACCCAACCCAATCAACATCAAAGTGTAACAGTTTGACATAAGTTTATTGTGCGTGCCACCCATGACAATGTTGTCACTGCTGTTGCTTTAATTTGCAGCCGAAATACACACCATCTACATGGAGGGTTTATACAGTAACTGTAAGTGGTAGATCAATACTAACCTATCTGAACGAAACGTTATCGATACAGCGATCTAGCCAATAATGTTAATTTTTACAGTACTGATCTCTTGCAGGTGTGGTTTGGTGACTTCATGTTTGCAGACAACTTCCAGTTCTATGTAGGCTACAAGATCCCGAAGATTAAGACGTATGACCAGGTGATGCAGCATATTGAGCAAATGCCATTGGTGGACTCCCCGGAGGCATTTGGACTACATCCCAACGCTGATATCACGTAACCGCTGCTTTCTATAATAACCAGAAATAGGGGCTTTTTCAAAGGAAGTAGAAACACATCCACAATTAGTGAATATTGCAAAATATTTTGTTTTGTTTTAAACACGAGTTCAGTGGAAGAACGTATCAGAATTAGAAGCAAATTGCAAAGGAAAGATACCTACAGTATATGGAAGTTACTTGCCATAAACTCTCGTCTATTTCTCAAAGAAGTAATTCAAACTGTTATTTGGGTTTAAAACTTGGAAAAATTTATTAAGTACATGTACCCAGAGCTTATTTATTTATCATTGACTGAGAACGATCAAATTTTGTTGACAGTTACATTTTGTATGTAATAGTTTTAATAATGAGAATTAATATAAGTATAAAAAATATATACCTGCCATTGGCACATTTTGACCGAAATATGTTAGTAGTTTAACAAGCACACAGGGCGAGATTAAATAATTAACATATTGAGGTCAAAGGGTGCTGCAAGTGTTTTATACCATATTTACCAATCACATCGCAACTTTCTACGATGCTGATCCCAATGGGCAGTTCCTAGACATCACGTCTGACATGCTTGGCATGCGTGTCATTTCCAAATTAAGCTCTGTCGCAATATGTCCACACAGTGCAATAAGTAGCGTACGTATAAAGGAGAAGGGATGATAAGGGCCGATTTTTGCCTATAAAATTGATGATTTTTTTAATTTGAATTACAAGCATAATTCATCATGCATATAGCTTAACAATGACATGCGCTTAACGTTGACATGGATATCAAGCTATTGCGCTCGCGTACAACGAACGTCCACGTGGAACGTTCAAACAATGCGCGTTTCTTCGAAAACAACGATTTTTACTACTTTTGATCACTTTTGTTGTCAAATTTAACTAACAGCACACGCGTTAACCAAAATAAATTTTTGAAATAGGTATGTAATTTTAACTTGTCTGTTTGAATTTGATAAAAACATTTTGGTTAACTCATGTGCTGTTGATAAAAAAATAAACTTTTGTCAGTGCTAGAATTCAAAAAAATTGCTTTTATATTGAATTTGTTATTAAATAATAAACGTCATGATATTCACAAATCAAATATGTCCATACACTAGCAGATTATATTAAGTACTGACAGTAGTGTAAGCACTCAACACCAGTACACACCAGAGTATGCGAGAGTGCATTCAATTGTGTCATTCATCTAATCACCCGGATGTTCTAAACTGACCGACTGAGATCATTGCTAAAAGACAACTTTAATTTATGTATTTGTATATATACATTTATGGTAAATAGGTAAATAAATCGACTTTCAACAAAAAGCAATAAGAAAAATCTCACCTGATGTCTGCACAATCAAACATTTATAATATTTCCAATACACGAGATACTACTTATTTATTACTAGATCCAATTTCAATTCAAGCGATATGGTTGCCCTAGCTCCAAATGCTGTATTTGCCAGCCCATTCCAGACTCCATGACCATGCTTGAAATACAACGTATCGAATCTAGGTTACGCATTTAATTTGTCTTTATTCTAGTTCTAAATTATACACACATATTTTTTATTATAAAATTAAGGAAATCCACATTTGATTTCGTATTGATGCCCACATGCTTAAACGTTTATATTAAAGCGTTCTTTTTATATATTCCAAAATTCCATGTCACAGTTTCTTCAAATACGTGTTTACCTAGATCTACACATCCTATCGTTTCCTCAAAACGTTTGTAAACTCGATTGATCGACGTCACAACTTATTTTCCAATAACTGTGACGATTCTATTACGTCATATAGCTGCAGTGTAATTAGGGGCGTAACAAGACATCTTCCAGGTATAGGAACTGAATTAATCAAACAATGGCAAGTTTCAACACACGTGTTCTTCAAAATGCTCAATAGGTAATTTCAAAATGTTATTAAAATTATTATGATTTATTTCGAATTCAATACATGTTTGTCATAAACAGGTTCCACTTTGGGCAGTGAGTTTACCAGTCCTTCTAAACGGTTCCTTAATTGTTTATGATTAAATCGATCCATCGGGAGCATCGTATCAGATCGTATTGCATCATAACAAAACGCAACAAATCGTATCTAATCTGCTTCGAAATCGTGGTGATCGTGGTCGATCTTAGGCAAAACAAACACTAAGCTCTGTTGAAATGTGTTGCAATCGCAAGAATCAATGAAATCAATAGTCAGTCGGGCTGTATTTATATCATTCGGGTCCAGTCGTAGCTCAAATCGTGATCACCATCGATCTAAATCATGAAAGACATTGCAACCACAATTGTATCCTATCGTAACTGAGTGCATTGATTTGTGATACACATATCGGAACTTATCTGCACGTACTAGAAAGTCCGTATTCGGGGAACCTGATCATATGATTATCAGTTCAGATACGATTACATACGTTACGTTGGGTTTGTTTCGATCGAGTCCATGATTGAGTCTCAATCTGTAACGATCATCAGTGACAGATCGTGACACCTGTAATTGACAAATTGTGAAGATCGCAACCTAGCGCAAAACATCGTTTCACAACTTATGGACTCGGATCGTATCGTATCAAAACCTGAAATCTCAGAGAAAGTCCACAATCATCTGTAAGTGGCCAATCGTGGCGTTCGTTACGGGTCGCACAAGAGCGGGAACCTAGCATAAGTATCGTCTAAACGTTTAAATAGCGAAATACTTTTAAATATAGATAAAATGTATTTATGCATTCCAGATCCATATTTGATGTAACATAATCAATGCTATATTGTATATGTAAATTGTGAAATGGGAATGTCTACATGTTGAACAACGTATAACCCTGGTTGAAATATAATGTGCCGTTGCCATTTAACCGCAACAGTGTTCGTATCACGAACGAATAAGAACCGACATGTAATGCGCAAAATCAAGCTGTAATACAATTACGGTTTGTCATTAAACATTCGTTGTATATAACTGTTCCCGACTATTGCATTTACATGTAGAAGTAATAAGGGAAAAATTGCAGCAAAACAGGGCGCGTCTGAACCCCATTCCATTCTGTTATCCTGTGCCCTCAATGCCCTCTGCCTTATGGTAGGTAAGAAGAAGAATTAAAGTGCTTTTGCACAAATAAATTAAATGCCTATTAAACATGTTCCTTTAAAACTTTGAAGCAATTCAAGCAACATTTGTGACCAAAATTGATAAGTATATAATTATAAAGAATCTCAAAAATAACTTGTTGCTAACGAATAATCAGTAGCTGAAATGGATAAATTATAAATCGTTTGTACATAACGCAAAGCGATTGAAAGAGAGGTGTCCTTCTGTTCTTATCGTTGTATTTTGAAAACAAATGAATAGTTTACAAAGTGTATTTCACTCATCAACGTATATTGAATGGTCTATCTGAGTGCTTGCGTGAGTGCATTTTTAGCATGAGGTCGTAAATTCGAGCCAGGTAGAAACACAGCTTTTTGTTTGTTTTCTTATGCATTGCTTTGCATAATATGTTTATGGTACAGTAAAATGATTATAATTGGTCTTTAGTTCCATAACATCACACCATTATTTAAACGACTCAATATGGCCATGTGTATATGTTTGTTGTGTTTCTTGAAAAACACAAATGTTGATTATGTAACCAATAATACCACCCTGTACTAACATGAAGCCTATCATTCTATTTAGGAGAGCTCGAAGTCAAAACGGATATTTCATGGTGAATTCTTATTGTGCCTTACTTAAGATAAGTACGAAATGTAGACGTCCTTAATGCTGTCCAAATGTTGACAAAGATAATAAATGATATTACACACTCAGTTCGTAGAAATAAAGAAAGCGTACCTAAGCGATGTTTCATAATGTATATTGTGATATGAAAGTGCTAATACAGGATTTTAAGTTAGTGTGGGGGGAAATATTGAGGAACTGAAAAAGAATGCCAACAAACTACTTTTGGTCTTTTCCATGTACGGATAGGTATCGAAAATGTGCGATATGGACAAAAAGAATAAATTTAACGACAATACTGAAGAATTGATTGATTATTACAATACAGTGATTGAATGACAACCGAATACATATGTTTTCAGATATTGTGAGTTTTAAACATCCAATATTGGACTATTTTAGATTTGGAGTACGTTGCTTCTGACCACCTCTAAATCCGCATATGATATGCCGGTCTTGTTACTCTACTACCGTGAATATGGTCTTACAGAGGTCAACCTTTTATACAGTTTAACAGCATCTACTAAATATTTACGTTGATTGTATTTGATTATGGCTGTTTGTCCGTGACCAGTTCGATCTGCTTTATGGAAAATTCTTGGCTGATTAACCATTGTTTAAGCAGATTTTATTATTTTTACTCGTACTTCATAATTATAGACCTGTAAATTGTAAATCGCACTAGACTCAAACAATTCACTTCAATAAAAAGAACATAATCTTTGTGAAGGAGTTTGTTTATAAATGCTTGCTTAATTCATATAGTTACACGGAAAATGCATCAGATGTATATGGACAACGCAACAACATACTGACTGAAAATACAATTCATTATAATGTTGTTGCTTTTTCACAATAAATACATAGTTACACATCATGCCACATGCATGAGACGCACCATATTTTGAAAATAAGCGGACTATCTCACCCAGTACATACAGAAGCTGTTATGCGTTGTATGATCCAAAGTGTGTTCGTAGATCGCGTACTAGCATAGCGGATGTGGTTACAATTAGTGTGACCAAAATAATTTTATAGATGTAGGGGTAAACTATACTGACATTTTTATGCCCCCGGCATCTTGATGCAGGAGTCATATAGTGATCGTCCTGTCCGTCCTTCCGTCCGTGACAAGGTTACGTAGATTTTACCGTTTCATCTAGCATCAACACCGCTTACTACAACACTTTGATACTTACACAGTTGTTGCTTTTGACCATTCCATATCCACCCATATCACCCAACCTCACTTTGACCTTGACCTAATTTGGACTTATAATAATTCAAAAGTGCCATTTCTTGGTTAACTAGATTTTACCATTTCGTCTTAAAACCAACACCACTTATTACAACAGTTAGATATTTACACAGTTGTTACTTATGGCGATTCCCAATCGACCCATATCACCCAACCTCACTTTTACCTTGATCTTGACCTAATTTGCACTTATAATAATTCAAAAGTGCCATTTCTTGGTTAACTAGATTTTACTGTTTCGTCTTAACACCAACACCGCTTATTACAACAGTTAGATATTTACACAGTTGTTACTTATGACCGTTCCAAATCCACCCATATCACCCAACTTCACCTTCACCTTGACCTAATTTGCACTTAGAATAATTCAAATGGGCTGTTTCTTGGTTAACTAGATTTTACCATTTCGTCTAAAACCAACACCGCTTGCTACAACACTTGGATACTTACACAGTTGTTGCTTATGACCATCCCCACTTGACCTTGAACTAATTTGGACTTTAATTCAAAAGGTCCAGTTTTTGGTTAACTAAATTTTTCCGTTTCGTCCAGCACCAATGAACATCACTACATCACTTGGACATTTACACAGTTTTTACTTATGACCGTTCCCAATCCACCCATATCACCCAATCTTACTTTACCTTGACCTAATTTGGACTAAGAAATGGGCTACCCACCACCAACTGGGGGCATATGAGTTTATCGAACACAGAATCTTGTTTATTGTATTTTTTTCTTACTTGTATTGCATACCAATTAAGGTCTGGTCTGGATAATCAATGCATTATTACGTAAAACGTATTGTGTTGTAAAGAATAACACTTCGTATTCAAATCAAAACAAAACTTTGAAACGTATCGTTATAAAAAGATTAAAAAGAATAAAAAAGAACACAAAGTTAAATGTGCCGTTATAACAAGCGGACCATGCAATAATGCTCGGTCCGAGTCAAAGTGTCTGATGCAGCGTCTTAATATTATTCTTTATCTTACTCGAGAATTTCACTTACGCATGTTTAAAATTCCGTAAGTCATGTTGTTTAGAAATCATGTTATTAAAGTATCACCGTGCATGTGTTTGTAATCATTCAACCTGCATAAAAGCCACACAAAATAAATATTTTATTTCTTAAGCGCGGGATGCTCAGAACGGCCGGTACTTTTGATATGTTAACGTTTTCAAAATGTAACAAAAATAAGATTGTAGTTTTTTACATGCACATTTTTTAAAGATCAGTTTCTATAAAAATCTGAAGTTTTCATTGTCGTACTTGTGTTGTTAGCTGGAGGAAGTGTACACATCACACAGAAGTTAAACAAAATGTAACGACGTCAACTTATACCAGTCAACTTATACCAGTAACGTCAAGTGACGACAAAATGCTTATACAGTGGTCATGTTTGACGATGTGACATAAAAATATCATCCCTTCTCCATACAACTAAATTTAATATACTGCATGCTGCTTGTTGCACGGTAAGCTTGCATATTAGGCTCCGCCCACCATTAACCAATCTGATATCACAGTTATTGAATACCACAAAACAATGAAAACGCTCTGAAATATGGTATAAATTTAAGATAATGCATGGCTTTTAGCAGACAACAAATATTTCAAAATACTTTAATCATGTGTTTGTTTTGTTTTTCGAGTCTTTTGTTTCAGTACAAAATACTGTGTTGATATGAGGCGTGTCATGGGAAAACCGGGCTTAATGCATGTGCGTAAAATGTCGTCCCGGATTAGCCTGTGCAGTCTGCACAGGCTAATCCGGGACGACACTTTACGCACATGCATTAAGACCGGTTTTCCCACAACGCCCCTCATATTTATATTTGTGTGTGGCAGGTACCAGACGAACATGGCCTCCAGTATCCTGGACACCACCATGAGTATCCAGCCCAAGGAGGGTGGGGCAGGGGCAGGCGAGACAAGGGAGACAGTGGTCTTCAGAATGGCCGAGGATATGCTGGATAAAATGCCTGTGGACTATGTACCACACGAGGTATACCATCAACTGAGCCGCTCTTTGTATTTTTGAATACTGCAACAGCAGTTTAGAAGCAGCCAATTTGCTTTGTGTGTATAAATTTATATGCAAGATCGTTCAGGTATTCAGTTGTATATGTTAATGTATAAAATAATTTAGAAACTCTTTAAACTACATTTATACCTTGATGCTTTGGTTTTTTGGTGTGCATGTTAAAAAAACAACATTAGATTGCACATTCTCTGTGTGGTTAAAACATTATTGTCAAATGTTGTTGCACTAACCATGGTAGGTGAAGGACAGACTGAAGAAGATGGGTCAGCTGCATCCACTGAACATCTTCCTCAAGCAGGAGATTGACCGCATGCAGAGGGTCATCACCATTGTACGAGTGACCCTCAGTGACCTCAAACTGGCCATTGAAGGCACCATCATTATGTCAGAGGTGAATTTTATTGACATGTTAGGATTAGTTGATTATGAGCTTGTCAGTATTGAACATTGACCTATAGTTGAAAATATGTAATTTTTTATTCCCAATTAAGACATCCATTTGTCATGAATAATGGTAAGTATTCTGCAATCAGAATATTATAAAATGTCCAATACAATAAATGATGCATAATGATCAGTTTCATATTTTCTTCTTTGAACCATGCCTAGTTGGATTACAACAGGCGACATGTTTTTGAAGGGACATTGAGGCCAGACATAGAAGCTTTGTTTTAAGCCATGTAAAATAGTATACAATTTCAGACACCCAGTAACATTGTGGTGTTCTTTCAGAACCTGCGTGATGCTCTAGACAACATGTTTGATGCCAAGGTGCCCAGTCTGTGGAGGAAGGTCTCCTGGCAGTCTTCCACGCTTGGCTTCTGGTACACGGAGCTCCTGGAGAGGAATGAACAGTTCAGACACTGGGTGTTCCAAGGCAGACCAGATGTCTTCTGGATGACAGGACTATTTAACCCACAAGGTTTGAGCTTGGTCTGTTAACAATAGTTTTAAACTACAACATGGGAAATCTTGAGTATATATTGGTTGGGTATGCTAGGTTTGTATTCAGATATCCAAGTTAGAATGTCGCTCACGTTGAATTCCCATTGACCTCAGTTACTCATCTTTTTGTTGTTATGCAATATTGATTATCGTTAAATACAAACCAAAATGAATTAAGTAAAATTTTATTACAGAAATTTAAACTAAAAACTAAAACAAAATAAATGGGTTGATGAGAAATCCCATTGACTGTGTTGCTGTGATATAACAGTTTTAAAAATGAACTGATATTAATTTTCTGTGATTTCCACAGGGTTCCTGACTGCCATGAGACAAGAGGTGACTCGTGCACACAAGGGCTGGGCACTGGACGCTGTCACCCTGCACAATGACGTGCTTAAACAGAGCAAGGAGGATATCACCTGCCCTCCGTCAGAGGGCGTCTACATCTACGGCCTTTACCTGGATGGAGCCTCGTGGGACAAGCGCAACTGCCGCCTCACAGAGTCCCATCCCAAGGTGTTGTTCACACTGCTACCAGTGGTCCACATGTATGCCATCAACTCCACAGCACCCAAGGACCCCCGCCTGTACCAGTGTCCTATCTACAAGAAACCTCACAGGACAGATCTCACCTATATCACCTTTATTGTGCTCAAGACGACCCAGATACCCGACCACTGGATCCTCAGAGGAGTGGCTGCACTCTGTGACATTAAATAATGGGTTCATTTACTGCTGTGTCTATAGATATACATAATCCTTGACATATTACTTATTTAACTGACTGTAGCTATTATTTGTTAACTTAAAAATAATTTCACTGGCTCATTGTCTATCTATGTACATGTAATTAACTGTTGCACAATAAAAGTTCATGTTAGACGTACCGGTATATCGTTTTTTAGGGCCCCGTCTGTCCGTCCGTCCGTCCATCTGTCTGTCCACATTTTTCATGTCTTTCTTTCATAACTTCAAAACCGTTTCAGCTATTAATTTGAAACTTCATGGGTGGATAGATCTCATTAAGGAGAAGTGCAGTGCACAAGAACCATTACTCTGCACTTCATGGTTCTGGAGTTATTGCCCTTTGTTAATTTTTCATACTTAGTTTTTCCGTGGAGCATAACTTACAAGAGGTATTAACTTGAAACTTCATAGATGGATAGATCTGATTGAGGAGAAGTGCAGTGCACAAGAACCGTTTCTCTGCACTTCATAATTCTGGAGTTATTGCCCTTTGTCAATTTTTCATTTTCAGGCGGAGTTTCTTTTGGTTCAGCTCTCTAACTTGAGAACGAATCGAAATATTTTAATGAAACTTCATCCATTAGATACCTTATATGGAGACCTGGCTTGGGATTACATAGATCGAGCTAGTGTAATGAATATAGAGGGAAAATTCTTTGTGAATGTAACTCCTACAGTTTCCAACAGACTTTCTTGAAACTTATTGTTAAGGCTAACGTGTAGTTGTGCCTAAAAATGGGGATTTAAATTTGTCTTCTCAAGTTATGGCCCTTTGATTATTTTTCCTCTACGGAATGTAGAGGGAACATTTCTTGTCAACGCAACACCTCCTACAGTATGCAACGGATTTTCTTGAAACTTGTCTTCATTGTTGAGGGTAACATGTAGTTGTGCATAAAGATGGGGATTGAAATTTTTTAATAAAAGCACAATTGTTTTTATTTGTTGGCCCCCACCTTCAAACATGCTATAATCTGGGGCCCGTTGTCACCCCTGTGACAAAGTTCTAGTTTACTCTTTGTTTACAAAATATATTAAAATGTTACCATTTGCTACCAAAGACGTATCTTACAAGCGTCACTGTAAATGACGAATGCCCCAAAAGATGTGTTTTGACAGAAGAGTTATGGTCCTTGTACTCTCTACTTTTCAAAGGCCTCTATCATTATATGATGTACTAGTATCATTTGAATTTCTCTATTATATGAAGTATCATTTGAATCCTTTCAATACTTGAGAGTTATGCTACACAAGAAAATTACACTATGTAGTTATGCTCTGCACACAACAAATAATCCATGAGCAATATCCTCTCAATGCCTTCTTATCAATATATGTGGTTTTATTTTAAATCCCCTCAATACTAATAAAGTTATGCTCCGCACTAGAAAATTAGCCAAAGGGCAATAACTCTGTAAATATTGAATTGTACTCTGCACTTCCTGT